>CM062818.1:153577114-153925769 GCA_031772625.1 Pinus tabuliformis | reverse complement strand
TCTTCAAATATATAGAATGGTTATAGCTGGTACCATCATAGATGAAGGGGCTTCTGTGAGTATCTTTTCCTCAACTGCTTGGAAAGCGCTTGGTTCGCCATCGCTTTTGCCTGAGATGAGAAATCTAAAAGGCTTTGATAAAGGAACCAGTCGACCCATTAGGGATCCTTTCCCGATGTGCCAAAACATTGAGAGGAAAAACCGTTCACATGAACGTAATGGTAGTCCAAGGACCCCTGGATTACAATCTACTCCTTGACGAGAATATATTTATTAATGGGAGCAATTGTCTCCTCACTTTTAGGGTAATGTGTTTTCCGCACGAAGGAAGAGTGGTCAAGCTCGTAGACCAGCTTTCATTCTCTCGGATCATACAGAGCAAATAGTCATATACCATCCCTGAATGGGTCTTTTCACGCAAGAAATGTCTCAATCTCTAGTCCGTTCCTCCCGATGAGCGCGAGTGATTCGGGGGACATGACTGAAACCCAGGGGGCATGCACCCTGGTCTGCTTCGGCAGGAAAACTTTCGAGTATAGGGTAGGTTTCCGCGAGAGAATATGACTAGTCTATACCCCTGTCCGTGATTGGAAGAGGGGGTTATTCTAGAACAAGGTTCTCTTGTCAAAGTTATGTGTGTGAGTAGCCTCCTTCACTCACCTTTGTTTATTTCGGTAGACATCGCCGAAGAAGTGTTTTGTTTGCGCTGAAATGGAACAATCTTTGGTAACCTGTAAGAGGTAGGCCTCTCTCGGTAAAACAAATGTTTAACGGACTAAAGAAGGGGTAACCTTGAAACTCTGTTTTATACCTAGGGCCATGCATGCCTTTTGGCGTGCAAGCGAAGAGCGACTATTTATTTTTTAAATTTGTAGGTCCTCTAACCCTTTAAAATCGTAGGATTGGTCGTCTCCTAAATTGCATAAAGAAAGGATGTGGGGAAAAACTCTAAAAGTTGCCGTTTCATATGAGACATTCTTATCTCACGACTGGATTAATCGAGCAAGTTTTAGCACATAGTTCAAGCTCGTTAAAAAATAAACATAAGACATGAGCAATGTTTCCCCCGCGTTTAAGCTCATTAAAATGAACTATTCCCCGGTAAATAACCATCGTGAATGTAGTACTTCAGCCATTAAAGCCTTGGTCGTGTTTGCACTGTCACCTCCACTTTTTCATTGGCTGATCATTCACCTCCATTTGATTGTTTACCCATTTTGAGGAACAGCTGCGAAGAGTGATTTCACTAGCCATCCTTGTGACACTGCCATGATTGGAAAATTCCAAACCTACCTGGAATCAGCTGCTACCCGTTTTTATCACTCGTTCCTCAAAAGACGAGTCTCCTTTAAGCTCTTTTCAACTGACTCGTAAAAATTGAAAAAATTGCCGAGCCATTGGCCTCTCCAGCTCATTTAAAGGGACAGGAAGTGCTATCCCTCCTCAAGATTTTAATCTTTTTGGACCTGAGGAATTATTACACAAAAAGATCGAGCGCTTGTTTTTGTTCGGCTCGTTAAAAGTATCGAAAATCCATCCCTTCTGTATTGTTTTATACTTTTTCGGACTTAAGGGATTAGATGACGAAAAAGGAATTTTGGAGTTACCTTTACGTTCCTTTTTAGACTCTCTAAAATTGAAAAGGACCGAGTTATCTTTGTTGTTAAACTCGTTAAAAGATTAATAGCGACAAACTTGTCTATAGACGAGAACGAGTTTCACTATCGCTTAGGCTCGTTTAAAAAATAGCGATGGGTTTGCCCGAAGGGCAAATTATAGAACAAGCATATGTTATCCTCCTCAAGCTTGACAAAAATAAGAGAGTACTGGTCAGCAATGACTGGGAAAATTGGAAGAAAACTTGAAGAAACTTTGTTGGTAGCAAGTCGCTCTTGAACATGACACTTCCACTCCGCATCGAGTCGGGTTGGGTTGTTTCATTCAACGGTCACATCACCATGGTCAAGCAATACCATCCACATTGGGGTCAATGCTACCAATCCATCACATCAGTGTCACCGATAGTTCAAGAGAAGTCATTTAGAGAATTCACCTGTGTCTCACCCACTACCATACAATATACTCCATTCTTTCATGACCGCCACCCTGAACCTTATATCACCAGATCGTTTCACCTCCATTAAAATCATTTGCTCCGTTCCGTGTCATTGATGTGGGATTCATTAAGGCCCTCATGTGACAGATCACTTCTTGTCGACATCAGCTCATTATCCAAGAAGTTGATCTAGGAACACCCCATTCAGTACTTTGAAGCTTGCATGCCTCAATGGCAAGTTTCTCACTTCCGGTGACAGGGTTTACATCAATGGCCTTCGACCGAAAGATTTTGCGTGGTGTTCGACGCCAAGTCCTTTATTCACACCACGTGAATTGTACTGCAGTACCTTGAGGGTCATTATCATTATCGATGATTCCTCTCGCGCTTGTTAACAATTTACATCATTGACTGGTAATCAAGCGCATTTCTCACATGGATCGACTTGTACTTCGAGTGAAGATCGGACGAGATTGAAGACCCCGGATCTAGTTTCATCCATCTGGGCTGCGATATATATTCAGGAAAATAAAGACATTAAATGTACATCATTGCTACACAGATAATCATTCCACTCAAATGGATGATGGCTCTGTCAGAATCATCAGTCTACACTCAGACGATTGTCTGTCCTATGTACATGAAAATGAATTTATAAAGCTGAGCATGGGAATTCCCGCCTCAGCTAGATCATGAAAATAGTATGAAGATAATGTATTGTATTGTATCTTATTACAGGTCTCCTCCAGCATTGAAAGAACTTTGGATCCTCATAATAAAGCATTTCACCCGACACCAAAAAGATTAACAGCCTCATACTTTAGGGGGCAACTGTTATAGACATTTTTGGGCCCTACAACCCAAAGCATGAAATTTCCATAAACCAAGGGCTCCTAAGTCCCTAAAAGTGTTGTTCTAACCTAAAGGAACAAGGTCAACAGATTACAGCTTCTCCCAGAAGTTCTCCATGAGAAATTGCTCAGAATTGGTCAAAACAGGATCATTGCAGCTGCTCCACTGGCTAAGTGCGTTGCATCTCACCCAAATACACTATGAGGGTGCGTTGCATTTCAAAAGTCCCTTCCGTGGGGTGCGATGGGCGAGAAATGACAAATGGCAGTGTCATTCCGCGAGGTGGAGAGGCAATGGAAGCTTCCAGAATCTTCTCCTGTGACACTTGCCTCACTGAATTCGACCAAGGATGAGTAAGAGGCCATCAGTCTCCAAGTGGAAGCAAGAACTATCAGAGAGAAGACACTAATCAAATCACAAGCTGACTCATCCCCCTTACAGATATCTATATATGGATCCCTCATCCCAGAGATCCAGAGGCTGGAATTTTGCATATTGTAAGGAATTGTTGTTGGTTTCCTGAGACAAACATCAGATTGTTGGGTGATCTAAGCTTTGTTTGAGGTGAAGAGGGGCTTCTTTGCTGGGAGGTTGATGCTGGGTCAGAACAACCGGTTGTAACTCCTCTTGGCTCTTTTCTTGTTTATCAATAAAAGCTATTTGAGTTTTCCTCCATGCTTTTGTGTCATTGATGCTTGTTACATTTGTATGGTCAATTTACATTTGACCCTAGATTGTTTATGATTATAGATCCATGTCTTTGTATAGTGCTATGCTTCTGTGATCTTACAGGTATTTTGTGAAGCTGGGCATGCAAGGGAGCAGGTAGCTGAGGACTATCAAAGAAGAGAGGGATCAAATAAGGAGATTGGCAGCAAGACAAAGGTTGGTCTTTCTGCTCCTCTCTATCTATAATTCATAAAGGAAAAACAAAAGTAGCTTTTCTCTGTTTGTTTCTAAGGCAGCTATCACACCTTAGTGGGATAGAGTAGTTCTAAATAGACACTTTTCCCTGTAACAAATACCATTCATGGAAGATGCACCATCTGAACCAAAACCAACAAACTTAATCAAATATAAATCCATTTATGTTAAAAGAGTTCTCACTAGATCATACATACATTGAGCTATTCATCCTTTTTTGAAGTAAACATATAAACTTTGTTAAGCATTGACCTCTTCCTCCATTCGTCAAATATGTAATATAAACAATCAATTGGTGTTCCATAATTTGATGAGTGCTTTCATGAACTGAAATTGAGTAAAATGACCTATGTAAAATCTTCTCTTTTATATTGTTCCAATACACCTTTTAGCAACTTGAAGAAAATATTTTCTTGGTGTGGTATTTGTGTATGCAGAAAATTCATGTGTTAGAAGCACGCTTGGAGTGCATTTATACCAATTCAAATCACATATTGACTTATACATTTCTAAAGATAAATCACGTATAGCAACAAAATACATTTTTCAATCATTGATATAATTTTCTTCCTTCCACGCATTTACCATTAGTTCTGCATGTTTAGTGATTGGAATATTGCTTCAATTGCTTTTTCCTCCAAAAGTTGTAAAAAAAAAATTGCTTTTGATTTTGCATGGCCACTTATACCACTAACTTGAAGAGTGGTAGTTCCCTCTTTTGAAAATGGAGTCTCACTTTTAAATTTAACACGTCAAGAACATTTTATCCTTTCATTACCATTAGATGTTTTAAAACATAAGCCCATGGAAACCTTGTATTCCATTTAGATTTGAATATTATTTTGTTTTTCTTTGATGGGTTTTCTATTTCAATAAGCTCTAGACTATTTGATTCATCATATTCATGTAGATGAGCATCAACTTCATTTTGAATATTATATGGTTGATTAGAATGTTGCATAAGACCAAATGATTCAACAATTGACTTAGGATAACCAATAGGAGACGTTTTTCAAGATTTACACTATTAAATAAAAAAATAGAATAAGTAAATACATAAATTAAAAATCCCTTAGCAAGATTGAGATAGAAAAAATTCAACCTTAGCAAGATGCCATAGGATTTGACTATAGATTTATTGATAGGTTATTCATTGATTTGTTGAATTATGTTTTGTAACATTCAAGGAAACTTGTAGCTTTATGATAGAGAATAAACACTTCATGAAAAATGGTACTTGGACAAGAAATCTGTATGGATTTAAGCAACGAAGAAAAATAAGCAAGAGTTTGAATGAGAGCGTTATAGTTGTGGAATCCAATACCCTCAATATACGATAGATATTCTTTTCATAGTTGGTAGATTCATATAATTATGACAATAAAAATTTGCACCATTAACAGTGTAGAAAACAACTCGACCACCCATGCGTGGAATGGAAGGATGGCAAGTAGTTGCATTCAGGGTATCTAGCCACAATGTTGATTTCCTGGGATGTGGATTCTATGGTGCCCAAGATACATAGTGTGACCACGAAGGCTTCCATTACTTTAAGGAGTATCCACAGAAAGAAAACCCAAATGTTAATGAAGATATGATGAGGATAATGAAAAATACCTTATAGTCTAGTGTCGAACGATAACTTTCCTTATGTCGATGACGGGTTCCAATTCAAATGAAAAAGGAAAAAAAGGATGCAGGGAAAGCGCACTCGAGGATAATCACATAGGAGCGAGAGCACGTGCATAGTTTTTGAATGGTTATTTAATGTGCTCTGCTGCCCTATGCTAGGTGTAATAGTACCATGACTATTGCATGTCTTATTTTTGCAAGTTGCATCATGTTGGCGTAAGTTGGGGGCCTCAAGGAAAATGTCCCCAAATCATGACATAACTATTAAATTGTATGAGGTCATTTGGACTTTGACTGGTCTCTTCTACGAAACTATCACTAGTCAGAGTGATTTATGTGCTAGTACAAACTCGAAGTTATCGTAAAAATAAAAAAGTATTGACGGGTTATTAGAAATATTTCCCTTCTTTTGAAATATAGAAATTTAATCTAACCTTTGTAATTGATGAGTGATTTTGATATTTTTATTTTTTTTCGAAGTGTAAATTTTTTTAGCCCTTCTAGGAAGGGCCAGGAGCCCAAGGAAGGGCTAGGAAGGGTTCAATTTTGAACGATGGGGCAGGGTTAACGATTAGTCCGAGAACAAACTCACATTTTCTGATAGTCCGGGACCAAACCCACATTGATGGAGAAAATATTATAGAAATAAGAAGCTACAAGCCTTAGATTTTTGAAAAGAAATAACGTGAAACTACTGATTTGAGAACTAGGAGCAATGCCTACCTCATATATCTGATGATTTGGATAATCACAAGAGTATTTCCATTACTGAAACAGGCTCCGCAACTTCATCGTTGATGAATGGACTCTCATTATCCAAGTTATTTGTTGTTACCAGTAGAATGTTACCATGTTACATGCATAACTTGAAACAAAAAATATATGGATATAACATATTTGCACAATTCGTCAGGTGAGATGTACATTTAAAAATAAAAAAATACTTGAACATTTTTATTTATACATTCGACACCACATTTCCTGCGAGAAATACATCAATATAAAACCACAACATATTTTTATATCATTAAAATAAAAAATCTTTATTTTAAAATGCTTAAACTAATGAGAAACAAATAAAGTCAAAATTGTCGGTTCAATGGGAGTACTTGTAAATTTTGAACTAGCGATACCTAGATCTCCGCTTTCATCATATAACAGAGGGCTTCCAAGAAGCATCCGAAGCAGATTCTGCCAAAGTAGTTTGTTGCTTTCTCTGGGGGGTTTAAGGGTTAGTTAGGGACCAAACCCACATTCGTTCGTAGTCCTAGGCAATCCCAAAACACCAAATTTATGAAGAAAAAGCTGACAGTCTTGGTGATACCCAATAGTGGGGTGCCATACTTTACAAATAAGGTGTTTACTCTCCATGACCACCTGATAGGTGGTAAAAAACAAAATATCTATTTCATTGTCGGTTAATAAACCCATTCTTGACATTAATAAACAAAATCCCTATTCCATTATCATGAAGGAAAAATTAATGAAGCAACAAACAAGACAACATACAACAAAATTAATTAAACAACAAACAAACTTCCATAATTATGAAATTCAAAGGTGTGAGTGTCGGCGATAGCCAAGAGTGGCATTTGAAACTTTTGAAGAAAGGTTTGTACTATCCACGAGCACCAGAGAAGTTCTTATAAAGAAAATAAATAATGCATGACTAGGTCAGAAACCCCCCCTTGACATTTGCGCTAACTAAAATGCTACGGAGTGAAAGTTTTGGGCATGAAGCTGAAAATAATTAAACAGTAAAAAAAATTCATATTTGTCAAATTCAAAACCCACAATGTGGGCAAAACCCAACATTTGCATTGCAAACTTTACAACAAAGGTTTGTGCTCTCTAGGAGAAGTAGGGTGAGAAATTCTTGGTTGACATTAAGGAATAGATGTATATTGAGTAGCGGGAAGAATTTGAGACCTTTAAGAGAGATTCACATGTCTTTTGACTCAAGCAAGCATTGTATGGACTCAAACAAGCACCCCATGCTTGGTACACAAGAATTCATAATTATTTCACTAGGTTGGGTTAACCAAAAGTGAATCAAAGGCGAACCTTTACCATATTGTGGTTGAAGGTAAATTGTTGATTATAGTATTATATGTTGATGATTTGATTCTAATAGGTGCTCAGAAGCTGGTAAAATCTTGCAAGAGAATTTGAGATGAAGGACTTGGGGCTCATGCATTACTTTCTTAGTATGGAAGTATGGCAAGGAGATGAGGAACTATTTTGCTCTCAGGGAAAGTATGCCAACGCAATACTGAAGAAGTTCCACATGGAGAGAAAAAAGCCCGCGGAGACTCCTATAACTGGTAATTGGAGGAAGGAAGATGCTACTTCACGTGAAGTACTAGAGGCTACTATTTATAGACAACTTGTGGGTTCACTTATGTATTTGGTGAACACACGACCAAACATGTGTTTTTTCAGTTAACCCACTTATTCAAGCCATGGTTAAGCCAACCAAACTTTATTGGAAGGTAGCTAAACATATGCTGAGATACCTCAAAGACACCACTTAGTTTGGTCTTTGGTACAAATAGACAAAGGAAGTGAAGCTTCAAGGCTTCACAGATGCATATTGGGTAGGGAGTCCATCTGACAGGAAGAGCACATCAGGGGGAATCTTCAGTATTTAGTCAGGAGTAGTTTCTTGGTAAGGCAGGAAGCAAAGATCAGTTGTACTTAGTTCAACAGAAGTAGAGTACATGGCTACTAGTTAAGAAACTTCTGAGGCTATCTCGATGAGGAAGATCCTTATCGTGTTATTTGGTGAGCATATGATCGTATAGTGATTTATTGTGACAATCTGATTTGTATCAAACTCTATGAGAATCCATTTTTTCATGATTGGTCCAAGCATATCGACATCTGGTATCACCATCTACGAGATTGTGCACATATGAGAATCATGTTGCTCGAGTAAATTCCTACAGTGGAGCAAGATGCAAATATTTTGACAAAGGCATTGTTAAGATGCAAATTTGAGTTTCACAAATGCGGGATTAGGGTAGCAGATAATCCATTTCTTATTAAGAGGGAGTGTTGAAAATGCAACAAGAAAATCCTAATCCGACAACAAGAGCACATCAGGGGGAATCTTCAGTATTGGGTCAGGCATAGTTTCTTGGTAAGGCAGGAAGCAGAGATCAGTTGCACTCATTTCAGAAGAAGCAGAGTACATGGCTACTAGTTAAGCAACTTGTGAGGCTATCTCGATGAGGAAGAACCTTGTTGTGTTTGGCAGCATATGGATCCTATAGTGATTTACTGTGACAATCAGATTTGTATCAAACTCTATGAGAATCCATTTTTTCATGATTGGTCCAATCATATCGACATCCGGTATCATCATCTAAGAGGTGTGCATATGAGAATCATGTTGTTGGAGTACATTTCTACAGAGAAGCAAGATGTAGATATTTTGACAAAGGCATTGTCAAGATGCAAATCCAAGTTTCACAGAGGTAGGATCGGGGTAGTAGATAATCCCTTACTTATTAAGAAGGAGTGTTGAAAATGCAAGAAGAAAATCCTAATTTAATTGTGTCCTTGAATTAAATTGTAATTCCACATCTCATGACAACTTGTAATAGTTAAGTAACTTAAGTTGACCTAGTTGGATCACTTAATTCGAGTTGAGGGTCTAACTTGAGTCATGTAGAGTGTCTCCTACTTTTTAGGAGCCCTAGTTGAGTTTATTTTGAGTTGTAATTATTTAATTCAGTTTAACTGAGTTAAAGTCAGTTAAACTAGTTCCAACTAATTGAGGAATCAGTTGGAGATATAGTAGCAGGGTGTAACCCGGAGTAGTGGGGTGTAACGTGTAGTGATCGACTAGTAAACTGAAGATTCACTCATAATTAACTCATCCATGTCAAATCAGAGTAAGACCCAGTGGAGATTGGAGGTCAGGGACATTATAATATCAATTGTATAATCATCCAAATTGTATAGGTGGTGAATGCAATCAGAGTAAGGCCTATGAGGATTGTACAATTCATAATTGTGGAATTTCCCAATTAAATATGGGCTAATTCCCAAGGAAAATGCGCAAGGAAATAGGAGCTTGGTAGGCAGAATAATTGGCTAAGTATTGGCTTGAGATTTTCTCGGAAGAAGTGAGATAGACAGAGATAGTGAAGAGATTGTTCGGGCTTGAGCAAAGCATTGTAATTTTATCATATTTTCTGATTAATGCAATACGAGATTGTAGGGGATTTTAGCTGTGGCTTTCCCCAGAGGATTATTGAGTTATGTGTGATTGGATTCTTTCTCATTTATGCTTCATGATTTCATCAATTCTTTATTTTTTCTGCTGATGAGTAGAGTATATTCAAGACAATTGTTGTAGCATATTACAATATGTAGTTTGAATCTACAAGGAATTTCTACAAAGACTTCACCCCTTAGTGCACAATATCTTTGGTTTCCTTTAAGTTCTCTTACAAGTCTAATTATTGTATAGAATTATCATATTACAAAATTGAAAAATATGATAATTGAGTTATAATTTATGGATTATTGATGTATGTGCATTAAAGTTATTATATGTTTCTCATGTTTTACGTGCCTTTATTATGTGTGCTCATGTTTCTAAGGGATGAATTATTTTAAAATGAAATATTTGTACATTGCATTATTATTTGCAATATAGTAACTTAGACTGTTGCACTTATTTGTAAATAAAATGTAAGCATGATTTTTTGCATGTAATAACTTGTTCCTACTATTATGAATTTGTTTAAAAAAAAAAAACATCTTCGGGAATGTCCCTACAAATAGTTAACCATGATCTAAACATGCTCAAACCTATGTTTACAATAGTCAACCCTATTCATTCATAGTCATCCTTTGTCAATGTAACTCAACCATATTCAATTATAGCCAACCATGGTTGACCAAAGTCAACGAAGGTCAACCTTGATTGGTCATAGTCAACGTTTAAAAATGGTTTTTAATAATAATAATAATAAAGTTGACTTTTAATAATATAATAATAATAATATTTTTTTTTTACGGAAATGGTTAGAATATGTATTAATTCTCGGCGAAAAGTGCCTCAATGCAGATTACAATAGATAGGCAGAATTCAAATTTCTCTTCGGAAGGGAACCAGTTGGTTTCCCCCCTAGTGAGTCTGTGAATTCTTTGGACTATCGTAGGATCGATCTTCTCTATCTTTCCTGATTTACATAAGCAGACAAACTAATCCAATAAAAGACAGTAAAACATTTAAGCTAATAGTCAAGGGATGGGATCCCAACCTTCGTCTTCATTTCTTAGCAGGACTCCGAGAGAGAGGGGAGCCGCTCTGTTGGCTTCAGCATCGGCTTCTTTATTGTTGTCTCTCTTTACATGAAGGAATTCCAGATTCTGAAAGGAATTTATAAGAGTTCTAATTCTGTTCATCAATCTTGAAAGCCTTAGATCAGTAAGAAGGGAGCTGTCTACAATGATCTTTATGATGGATGGGAGTCCCCAAAAACAGTTGCATCTTTAATACCCAGGGATATGAGCTGTTTGAGACCCTGAAGGAGAGCCAGAGCTTCGGCTTGGATGCTTGTGTTGAAGCCCACACCCCAGGCAAATCTTAGTTCAGTTCTGTTCTCAGCATTTTTGATTACTCCGCCTGCACCAGATCTGCCAGGGTTACCTTTTGCTGCCCCGTCAAAAAAGAGAATGTATCTTGCCTTCTTGCTGCAAAACTCAGAAAAATCTACAGCCTCAAGTCAAATTTGCCATTTTTTATGGAGAGGAGGGGGTCTGATAACATCAGTGAAATTGAGCTGAAGGTGAGCGCCCCATACAGCTTCTTGGCCACTTAAATCTGCTCTGTCAAGCTGATCGCCCAAATAGTCTCTTAGATGGGATTTGATTTTTTCCCATATGATCTTGAGGTCACTTTTTTTGTCTCTGAAGATTCGCTGGTTTCTTTCCAGCCATATATGCCAGCAAATGAGTTTAGGGAGGACGAGCCAGGCATCTTTAATGTGGACGTTCTGAGGGGAGCCGCCTGGAAACCTTGACTTCCAATTTGCAAACAGATTAGCGTAGCGATTTGGCAAGGCGAAGCCGGCATTCCATGTTTTTAAGGCCTCGGTCCAAAGATCGGAGGAGAATTGGCAGCGGAGCATAAGGTGGGGGGCGTTTTCCTCATCAGTCTCACATAACGAGCAGCGGGATGGCCCGCTGTATCCTCTTCTGCACAACCTGTCCTCTGTCAAGATCTTTTGATGGCATAAGAGCCAATTGAAAATGTTGACTTTAGGAATTGAGGACCTCGACCATATCCCTTGCCAAGGCTTCGGATTAGGGGGGACATGAGGTCGAAGGGAGAGGAATTTCTATCCAAGTGCCACAGTGTAACGACCAGATGATGGCCCCCATCCCCTGATGTCGAGTTTCCTGGAATTTAAAGGCGCTTTGCCTGCTAGGAGGGATCGGAGGCAGACGAGATCTCTGGAGAGGTTATGAGGGACCTCGATATCAATCCAACTCTTCCAATTGCCGTTATCCCATTGAGAGATATCCCATAGCGTTTTTAGGCCCGCTCTGTCCATCCATTCTCTCAGCATAAGCAGAGAGCGGTCTTCAGAGAGGGGCTCACTGTCCATGATTCGATCATCCCAAATGCTGATGTGCTTACCATTGCCAGGAATCCAATGCGCATGAAGATTAATCAAGGGGGCTGCTTTGATGCACAATTTGTGGACCAATGTTCCAGTTTTTGGTTTGGGTTTATCAAGGCAGCGGGTTCTTTGTCCACCGAAGTATTTCCTCCACATCGCAACCTAAGCCCAACCCGGCTTTGGAGAAATTATCCTCCACAGAAGCTTTGCGCCCAAGGCAATATTTTGCTTGCTGAAATTCTTGAAATTGAGACCTCCTTCCATTCTGGGCAGGGAGACTGTGTCCCAGTTGATAAGGGGGATTTTTTTCTCGTTATCTTTTCCACCTTTCCAGAAGAAGTTCCTGATGTAGTCCTCCATTTTTCTCATAATACCTGTAGGTGCCAACATGACTGCAGCTTGGTAAGTAGGAAGGTTGTTCAGGACAGCTTTGACCAGCACTGTCTTTCCAGCCAGATTGAGCCAATTGAAGCCCCAGTTGTGAATTTTAAGGTTAAATTTTTCCAACAACGGCAACCTGTCTTTGCTGAGGGCCCTTTTTTGGAATACAGGGAGCCCCAAGTATTTAAAAGAGGTCCAGGAAGAGGAGGCTGCAAAACCAAAGCAACTAGAGATATCTTGGAGGAATCTGGGGGAAGAGTTCCAACAGTAAATGTGACATTTGCCTTTGTTAATTCTGCTTCCTGAGCCTTCACAGTAAGCATCCAGCACTTCTTTGAAATGATTAGCCGTGGACAAGGAGGCAGCGCCCAACAGGAGGGAATCATCCGCAAATAGGGCATGGTTTATGTTTTTTACACCTCTAGCGATGCTCAGTCCCGTTATGTCTTGGTCATTCTACTTTTTTATTAGAAGGAAACTTAGAACAGAAGCTTGGAGGACAAAGAGCAAGGGGGAAAGGGGGCACCCTTGTCTCAGCCCTCTAGTGGCTTTAAAAAAGTCAGTTGCCCTCCCATTTATCAACGGAGCAATCCAGGGCTCGCTGATACAAGCTTTGATCCAATTGATGAATTTGAGTCCAAAGCCAAATTTGTGGAGGACCTCGAACAAGAATCTGTGTCTTACTCTGTCAAAGGCACTTTCAAGGTCTAGTTTAATGGCCATTCCTTTCTCTTTCCGAGTCAGACTTGAATGAATCGCCTCTTGGACCAGAATAAAATTATCAACAATCTGCCTTCCCTGGATGAAGCCTCCCTGATTCTCGGGTATGATGTCAGGAAGAATGGTTTTTAATCTGTTTGCAATTACTTTTGTTATCAACTTGTAGCCTATATTGCAGAGGGAAATAGGGCGAAATCTGGAGAAGGAGTTGGCACCTTTTTCCTTGGGAATAAGGGCCAGGAAAGCTGAGTTGGTGCTACCCCCAATTTTCTGACATGCTTGAGATTTCCTCACCATTCTGCATAAGTCTTTTTCCACTATCTGCCAATAGCTCTGCAAGAATCTAGCTGTGAAGCCATCTGGCCCGGGGCCTTATCTGGCTCCATTGCAAAGAGAGCGGATTTAATTTCATTACTGGTGACTTCTGCTTCCAAATACTGCTTCTTACTGATAGTGATTAGAGAGGGTACCTCGTCCACAGGATTTAATACCAACCCCTGTCCCTCTTCTTCATTGTACAGCTTTTTGAAGTGGAGGTATGAAGCCTTTTTTATACTTTGCATGTCTTTGTGGCTTATATTCTCTTCCTTGATTTCTGAGATGGAGTTGAAACTTTTCCGGGCTTGGGCTTGCTTGTGGAAGAAGGAGGAGTTTCTGTCTCCAGCCTTGAGCCAAAGCCTACGGGATTTGACCCTCCAGTACTCTTCCTCAGCCAGACCTGCCTTGAAGAATTTTCCTTGTAGCTCAGCTTCTTTGTCTAGAGTTTCTTTGGTGATTTCTGCATTTTCCGACTTCATATGGTGGATCTCAAGGCATTCTTGGATCTTTTTCCTTTCCACTGCTGGGTTAGGAAGGGATTTGGCCCAGGATTTCAAAGCAGCTTTCATTCTCCTGAGCTTTTCCTCCCATACAAAGAAGGCAGAACCGTTGACTGGATGCTTCCAAGTATCTTTTACCAGCTGCATGAAGGTCTGTTCTTTAACCCAGAGGGGGCTAAATTTAAATGGAATGGGGCCTTGATTTTTATGTGCCAGCAGATCGAGCTTCATGGGTCTGTGGTAAAAAATGTTGCATGGAAGAATATGCATTCTAGAATCTAATCCAAGGAGAAGAAAAGAACTTTGTACAAAAAAACGATCTAACCTTGCAGCGATGTGCCCCGGGCCGAGTCTTTTGTTGGACCAGGTGTATTTGCCCGACGAGGGTTTAATGTCAATTAGGTCCCAGTCCTGAAGCAGATCCTCGACCCATTCTCGCGCCGGATCCCTTACAATGCTTCCTCCACGCTTTTCAGCTAGAGAGAGGGTTAGGTTAAGGTCCCCTGCGATGATGACATTCTTTAAGTCTTCTGAATCTACCATATTTCTGATGGAGTCCCAATAGCTCTTTTTCTCACCTGTGCTGGTTGGAACATAAACATTGAAGAGGCAGAATATCTCATTTGAATCCATGTGTTGCAGCTTGGTGAACAACCAATTGGTGTTGGCGACTTCTTTTATTTTTGAAACTTTATTTGTGGTCCAAAGGGTGCCCAGTCCTCCTGACGCACTGCGGGCTGAAACAGCTTGCCCTTCACATCTTTTCCACAGGTTACTGGCTATATGGAGGAAGGACTTATCCTCCATTTTAGTCTCCTGGATGAGGAGTATATCCGGACATTCAGTTCTTATCAAGCTTTTGATGGCTTCTTCTTTTGTACTGCTCCCCATACCCCTACAGTTCCAAGAGACAATCTTCATCACTTGGTTTTTGAGTGGGGAGCTCCTTTGGAGCTCGGATGTTGGTTTCTAGTCATTTTTGGAGTTTTTGCCAGGAGTTTCTCAAGAGTTGGTTGGCTTCCTTGGAGTTTGTCTTTATAAGTCTCCTGTTCTCTTTTCTTGCGAGCTGACTTGCGGCCTCTCAATGATCTTCTAGGCGAGGAGTGTGAATCCCCTATTTCACCTTCCTCTTCTGAGTCCTCTGATCCTTGCTTTTCCGCAGCCTCTTCAGTGGGAATGTCATTCTGCTTGTCTGAGTTAGATTCAACTTGCTTTGAGCCTGAAGGGTCCTCCATGTGGGGCGATGCTACCTTCTGGCTCTCTATTTCTTTAGGGTCTTCTGATGCTGAGCTTAACAGCGTAAATTTGTTACCTTGATCTTCCATGGGGGAAGCTTGAGTCGCAGGGCCTGGCTGGGGGGCCTTATCGTTTTTATTTCTGGATTTAGGGTTTTTATGAGAAATTTTTGGTCCTTTTGACCAGTGTCCATCCTTCCTCCTTACTTTTTTCCCCTTCACTATTCTTTGGACAACCACGGGCAAAGTGGCCATAGACATGGCACTTTCTGCACTTAAACGGAAGCTGCTCATAATCCAACTTTTGGAGGTGCACCCAGTTTCCAACCTTTATCTTTATTGCCTCAGGCAGACCCACCTCAAGATCCACTTCGACACAGATTCGAGCGCAATCAAATTGATCTTTGTTGTTGGCTCGATCTATGAACTTGCCCAATGTATTCCCAATGTGTTTAAGGGACTCCCAGTTCCAGCAGTGCATAGGAAGATTGGGCAGTCTAACCCACACTGGGACGGTTGTGGGAACGTCGACTGCTGGGTCGAAATCAGGCGTCCACTTGTTGAGATACAACCCTTGAGGACCCATGAAATAGGGTCCATTACGGAATATCAGTTCCTTATCCTCCTTTTCAGCGAATTCGAAGAGGAAGAAACCCTTCCCTAGGAAGTATGAGGTGACTCTGTTGTTGATCAGCGGTGCCCAATTCCTTGCTACCCAGCTCTCCGTGGTTTTGGGGGAGGGCCAGAGTCCAGTGAACTGCCCGACCAAAGCTCTCTCTGCCAATGAGAGGGCAACCTGGATCAGCCCCTCAAGAGGAAGCTCGATCTCAGGAATATCATCTAGACGCTTGACAAACTTCGCGGCTTCAGTTGCTTTCTTCTTTGGGAGAGATTCCAACAGTTTTATGAACGCCTCTGCAGCAGAACAGTGAGGCGATGACGGATCCATAACTCCAACGGCTTAGCTCGGGAGGGGCGAGCTTGCCCTGGTTTCAACTCTCATAATCCTCGGTCCAACCCAGAGAAGGAGGGACACCGCGCAGGAAGGGGATAAGACGGTCCAACCCAGAGAAGGAGGGACACCGCGCAGGAAGGGGATAAGTCGGGATGGGATCGTGAGCACCGCGCAGGGATGGATCCGCGCGAAGAGCCACCAAGGTGGCCACAGGGCCGAGGCTAGATCAAGCGCAGCGGATGCTAGGTCTCCTATTGCAAAAAAACGTATATGGTCACCTTCGATCATTAATAATAATAATATTAATATTGAGATTTACCATATTATTATTATACAATTGAATATATTATTAATAATATTAACAATAATAATACTATTATTACTATGAATATTAATAACATTAATATTAGTAGTATTAATATTAATGCAGTTTATCAATAATACTAATATTAGTGTTTGTGAATAGCATTTAATATTTAATAATAATATTAGGGTCTTAAGGTTCAAGAAAGTTGACTAACAACAACGACAACAAGAATATGGTTGACTATATAAGGTGACCGTATTTAGCTATGCTCACCATGTTTTAATATAGTTGACGAGAGTCAACTATGCTAGCCTATAGATAACTATGGTCTACATTGTTAACTATCATCAACCTTAACCTTAGTTATGTTAGGCGTGAGACCAAATCAAGCAAAGTCCAATTAGTGTATCAAGTCAAATTCCAATTAGTATATGAAATAAGGTTGATTATTGTATATCAATCACATTTACTAATATTAATGTGCTAACTTTATTAATAATATGTAACTTTATAAATCTTATAAATTATCAATAAAAATAAGTTATTTATTTAAACATATTAGTTTATGATAAATTTTCTATCAACATATATAGTTATCATGTTATACACTAGCTACATTTTATAAGGATTTGGTATGAACACATAACTGTGTTTCAAATCACCCGTGAAATAAACAAGTTTGTTTCATAGTTATGTTCTATCAACCATCATCAACTTACCAATTCTTGAATTTATCAACCATTAATATGGTTGTTATTAAATAAACTTATAAAGCATTTATCTATCAACTTAAAACATTAATTTGATATACACTAATCAACTTATATCAACCACAAATAGTAATGTGATTGTGCTAGCTTTGATACATATAGTTTAAATGTGGTTGATATCACATTAGTTGATAGCGATTTAAACCACAAACCATAAAATATGTCATTTAACTGTTAATGTATATTATTAACCACTATTAATGTTGTTAATAATGGTTATAATGATGGTGTATCATTGAACCATAAACTAAAGGTGGATTGGTGTATGGAAATGGTGTGGATTATCATATAAAACGTGTAATATGGTATGCCAATCTTGGCTTATTATTGGCCATACAAAAAATAAATCATGGTTGATAATGGTTGACTAAGGTTTACTATAGTTAGCCATAGTCATTCTTGTCAATCTTAGTTAACTATAATTAAGCATGGATAATTATAGTCAACCATGGTCAACTTTAGTCAAATATAGTTGACTAAGGTTGAACATATTGAACATAGTCCACCATGGTCAACCCATAGTCAATCATTTTTGACAATAGTCAATGTGGTCAACCATAGTTAGCGAATGGTCACCATGATTTTCTATGGTTAAGTCAACTATGGTGAGGATGCCAACCATCATCAACCATAGTTTACTCTGTTAGCCATGGTTGACCATAGTCAACCATCTACTTTAGTTAGCCATAGTCACCAATGGTCAACGATATCAACCAAGACCAACCACGGTCAAATTTGGTTGGCCATAGACAAACTTCGAAAAACATGGTCAACCCGACATGGTAAAACAATGGTCACCTAAGGTTAGAATAGTCAAACATGTTCAACCAAGGTCATCATTGTTGACCATGGTTAAGGATTACCATCCATTGTGAATATGGATGACTATAATATATGATAAAAAATTAATGTCAATGATGGTGAAATCAATTAAACCATGTTCATCCTTATTTGACAACGTCAACTATGGTTAACATACCCAAGCATAGTCAACTATGGGCAACCATATTCATAATCTATCATAGTCAACTATAGTTAGTTGTGCACAACCTTGGTCATCCATAATCAACTCTATATTGAACATAATAAACCCTTATTAACCATCATTTAAATATATATATAGCCATAATCAACCATGGTCTACTAATCTTCCTATAGGGCCATCAACTAGTACAAACGCATTATAAGAATGAATATGGTACATCCTATCATAACAGTGAATCTCATTTATCTCATGGGAAATAGTTTTTCTCACAGTGCACAACCTAGATTAAAATCATAGTTGGAATTTAGATATTCAAGCAGCTGGTGGTTTCCACACAGCTTCAGAATTTGTGTCAACCATTTCCCCCTACATATTTCCAGGGTTAAAAGAATTTTTATATATATTTGACAGACAAATTGCATCGTGACTAACAATTTGCCCACAGTACCTGGAGGACGAATTGTGTTATTTTCTTTTTCTCATAGCCATTGTGGCCATTCAAAATGCTTACATCGTGGAACACTGTCATATGTAATGAATAGGATTTCACTTTCTCAACAACCTTTAAAATCTTATCTAGGGACGAAAACCATCTTCATTTCCGCTTGTTCTGGACTGTCAAAACAAAATGCCAAACATAAGCTGCGATGCTTAAACAGTTCAAACGGCTGGTTAATAATACTAAATTTGTATGTTTTACAGACCTCCTCCGATGTGATTTGAGCAGGTTCTTCGGAAGCCCACGCATTGACACGATTAATAGCTTTATTTGCCTGCAAATTTGTCAGTACATACATAACCATTATCAGTAAATAACTGTTATCAATAACCAACTATTGATTTCATGATGGTGTTTATTTTTTGGTGTTTTTCACCTCTAGTTCCCAGTCACAACGATATGTAATATAAGCGAGTATGAGAGTCTGTATTGCTGTACCACATATCATTCCTGACCATATTCCCTGCAGTGTAAATTAAGTCTGTTATTGACAGTGTTGTGTTAGTGCAAAAGGCCTTCATTGCCTTGACATTTCCTCTCTGCAATTTAACACACAAATGAAAGGAAAGTATACTCACCAAGACACTTAAATTGAATACCCAACCAAGCAACACGCCGAACGGCACTCCAATGACATAGTAACAACCAATGTTGATCCACGCAACATAAGCTTGCCATCCTGATCCAACAGCTACTCCTGCAAATCATGTCAAACCAGAAATGCTCGTTTAGCTATAAAAATAAACAAAATCTAACCCAAATTTGATAACATTGATTTATGTCAAATCAAATGAAATCAAAATGCAGGAGCAAGGGGTGCTAAAAATTGATTTCAACCAATATTGGCAAATCAACTAAGAGGGCAACTGGTTGACTTGTTATCTTGCTATTTTTAAATAGGTTAATGGATAATTAACTGTGTAGATTAGTGGGTTTATGTTAAGTCCAATCCTCATCACGCCATTGTTCCAAATCTGATTGGAGAGATTGACGCTATGCATCACCGAAGACAATAAATATCGTGACAGATATCCAAATTCGAGTCTCAAACAATTTTTTTATATAAATTATAATAAGATATTTTGAGTGTTATAAATAATAATATTTTTGATTGAATTATAAATAATTAAGTATAAATTATAACAAAATATATAAATAATAATATTTTTGATTGGAATTATAAATAATTGAATATAAATTATAATAAGATATCAATTATGAGTCTTATAAATAATAATATATCTGATTAGAATTATAAATAATTGAGTATAAATTATAACAAGATATCAATTATGAGTTTTATAAATAATGATATTCCTGATTGGAATTATAAATAATTGAGTCTAAATTATAACAAGATATCTATTATGAGTCTTGTAAATAATAATATTCCTGATTAGAATTACAAATTATTGAATGTAAATTATAGCAAGACATCAATTATGAGCTTCATAAATAATAATATTCCTGATTGGAATTATAAATAATTGAGTGTAAATTATAACATGATATCAATTATGAGTCTTATAAATAATAATATTCCTGATCGTATTTATAAATAATTGAGTATAAATTACAAGAAGATATCAATTATGAGTCTTATAAAAAATGATATTTCTGATTAGAATTATAAATAATTGAGTATAAATTATAACAAGATATCACTTATAAGTCTTATAAATAATAATATTTCTCATCGGAATTATAAATAATTGAGTATAAATTATAACAAGACATCAGTTATGAGTCTTATATAATAATTATTCCTGATTGGAATGATAGATAATTGAGTATAAATTATAACAAGAGCCTTATAAAGAATAATATTCCTCGTTAAAATTATAAATAATTGAGTATAAATTATGAAATCTTATAAATAATCATCTTTATAGTTGGAGAGATTGAGGGTATATCATATTAAACAGTAATATTCCTCATGGGAAAGATGAGGGTAAGAGATTAAAGATATATAATATAACTCTAGATAATTCGCATCTCCCATAGATTATAAATAACAACATCTCAGAAAAAAAAACATAGTCTAATGGTCTGTTTTATAGTTGTCAGGTACATATTCAAATATTTATCAAATACTACATTGAAAAATGTACATATTTGATAACACTAATAACATTTAAATGGTCCAAATGACCTGGATCATACACTATATCAAAATTAAATCAAAGAGATCAATCAGTTGTTTATTTTCTAGGTACCCCTTTTGAATTTTAATAAGCATGTAAAGCTGGAAATAGGGAATCTGTTACTTCAATACATGCCATTTCAATATTTGATAAGCACATATAAACTTCCATTTTTCAATATTTGATAAGAACATATAAACTGCCATTTCAATATTTGATAATCAGAGAGGACCTGCCATTTTGATGTTCCCAACAAAACACCCAAGTGATGGATACTATTCTTGATTACGAAATGACAATGAATTTTATAACCACTAATAGATTTTTTTTTAGAAAGAAAAGCGATATATTATATTGAGTCAATATATACATCATGTTCAGAGATAACAGAATGATGATCTCCTGACAAAGGTGATCACTGATGTAGAAAAAACAGATATGTCAATATATGACAAATAGCTGATAGACATATATAGCAAGATCATTGAGCTTGAATGTGCTACTGATATGGAATGATGACAAAATGAAACCAAAAAGAGCAGGAGGAGGGAAAACATATGAAACATATATCAACAATTTTGCCTGAATGTGCTACTGATATGGAATGATGACAAAATGAAACCAAAAAGAGCAGGAGGAGGGGAAACCATAGCCTCAAGAGCAGAAGGAGAGGAACCCATAACCTCCCACTAGAACAGCCACCTGGAGCTGACAGAAAATAACCTGGAAACCTCCACAAAAAACAAAGCTCTTTGTGCCCTACCAAACACTAGCCTTTGACCAATCATCTGATGGATTGATAGAAAGCGAAGAGCCTAAACAGAACAGTCTTGAAGGAGATGTTTGAATCTTCAATTTTTTTGAATTCCTCCACTTCCAAACACACCATATTGTGATGGGAAGGATTGGATGCTTAGATGCTTCTTGTCTTCCCCACCAAGCAAAAGCTGCATTGACAGAAATGAAATTGAGGTGAGGAAAAGAAAAAGAAGAAGCCAATTCATACCAGATTTGTTGGGCGACCGCGTATTTGAAGAACATATGATAGTTTGTCTCCTCGTCTGCATTGCATAACACACATCTGCTGGGACCATGCCAAGACCTCATCCTCAAGTTTTCCCATGTTAAATTTTTGTTGTAAAAAACTAACCATGAGAAGATGAAGACTTTGAGAGGACAACAAGTTTCCACCAATATACCGGAAAAATCTATCTTGCAGGCATAACGTTTTTGGAGATGAGGTCGGAATAGATGTCTTTTACTATCGCAACAGAATGAGAGTGTGATAAGGACCACACCAGATGATCGTCTTTCTCAGCACGTTTCAAGCCTCCTTCAACAAGAGCATTCTTCAAGTTATCCCAAAGTGAAAGCAAGGCCTGTGGAAGGTCAATGTCTGTTGCATCCATCAATGAAGGTGAAAGGCCTTGCCATTCCTCAATAATCCTATCCCAAGTAAAAATACCCATTCTGTGTAGGAAAAAGAGAAGAGGAGCCGGAACCTGTAGATTACCCCTATAGCCAGCAATTGGGTCGATGCCAATGAAGATTTTGCTACCAGAGAAAATCCTCCATTTAAGATTATTAAAGAAATATTTATGAATTCTCCTGAAGCTAAGCCAAATTGCAGATCCCTGTTTAATTCCAATGGAGCCGAACCTAAACTAGAACTCCAAGCATCTTCCTTTTTGATACTTATGGTGAATGATTTCGCTCCAAGGATTTGAGCCAAAGATACCTCTCCATAAGGATTTACAGACCAGTGCTTTTCCGAAAATCCTTACATCCATCAGACCCCAGCCCCCAAACTTTTTTGGCAGTGTTAAGTGATTCAATTTAGACAGATGAAACTTACCTCTATCTGCTTTGGCCCCCCAAATAAAGTTGGCAGACATCCTATTCATGGCCTGGATAATACTGGCAGGGAGCAGATACAGGTGAGCCCAGTAAACCGACATTTGCATCAAGACTGTTTGAGTAAGGATGACTCTGCCACCCAACGATAAAGATCGTATTCCCACAACGATCTTACTAAAAAACCCTTCAACAAGCCATCTCCAATCTCTCTTTGATAAGCCTTAGCCTTAAGAAAACCAGATACTTCAACCTTCGGACAACTTGAATCAATTCCAATACTAGATCCAAATCCTCTCTGATAATCGAATGATCCAAGCCTAAGTCGCTTATATTCCATAATATGAAGATATTGAATAATAATAGATGAATGATTAATGAGAGATATCTATGGATATTATTGTGCATATGACAGGAGATTGTTGGTAATATAAGTTGGTTAAAGTCAGAATATTACATGAGGTTGGACACATGGAAATATCATAAAATAATGATGAGATGATATATATATTTGCTTACAGATCTTTACCGGAGCATAAGCTTTTTCCTCCACTGCGCGGTTGATGTGCAGACTTAATGCATTCATGGCCAATATGAAGAGGAGAGGCGACAGTGGACAGCCCTGTCGAAGGCCTCGTTCCACCCGAAAGAAGGATGAGGGAATGCCATTAACTATAACAGCATAGTTTACATTCTCTATACATGCCATTATCCATTGAATAGGGCCTGGATTCATACCGATTTTCGCCAAGAGACATTGCATATATCCCAGTCCAATACAGCGTATGCTTTCTGTAGATCAATTTTCATGATAGCAGCATCGGTTCTATGCATGGACATAGAATGTAAACACTCCCGTGTGCTGGCGACGGCATCAAGAATATTACGACCTTTTAAAAAATCATGTTGATTTGGAGAGAGACAGGCTGCCAACGTCCTTTAATTCTTTCTGCTATAATCTTTGTAATAATCTTGAAAGTTATGTTGCATAAAGAGATCGGCCTGAAGTCCAGAAAAGATTCGGGCTCTCCCTTCTTTGGAATAAGAGCAATGAGAGTGGAAGTGGTGTGATTGTGAATGTTGCCCGATAATCTGGAAGCTTCCACCATGCTTAGCAAATCCATTTTGAAGAGGTCGAAAAAATGGATCAAGAAGTCTATTGTCCATCCGTCTGGTCCAGGGGATTTATCCTTCTTAAAGGATTTCATAACTCCAAGAAGTTCACTTTCAGAGACTGGTCTAAACAGAGCTTCATTCTTCTGTTGATCAAACATTTCTGTGACCAGGTCAATGCTCCACCGAATATCGCTGAAAGCAATATCATTACTTCTGCAATACTGTTTCTTGAAGAAGCTAATAGCCTGCTTTGTGATGTCCTCCTGAGAAACAGCATAGCCACCCTTGTCGTTCTTTATTTTCCATATGTAATTTCTGGCTCTCCTTGCATTTGCATAGTTATGGAAAAACTTAGTATTTTTATCGCCTTCCCGTATCCATAAAGCTCTGCTTTTGAGCCTCCACTTTGCTTCCTCCTGTTGCAACAGACTAAGTTTTTCCTTCTCCAGATTCCTTAAACGACTCTTCATCTCGATTGAGCATGAGGCATAATCAGTAGATGCCAACAACAAGTCCATCTCTTGTTGAATTCTCTGTAGGTTCTTTTTATCCTTTTGATGTTTTTGAATCTGCCATTTTTTCACCAAACTCCTTATCTCGGCCATTTTTTCTCTAAAGGTAGAGAAGATGAATAGCTTGTCCCTGTCCTTAATCGCTTTCCATGCGTTTTGAATATATTCATTGAACGCAGAATCCTGTAGGAGACCTCTGTCAAACTTAAATGGATATCCCCTTCTGAAAAGATTTCCAGGCCATGTTAAAAGAATGGGATTGTGATCTGATATCAGAACATTTTCACTGATAATCTTGGCATACCCATATTTTCGATGAGGCTAATATGAGCAAAAAACCGGTCAAGTCTTTTAGCTATATAAGCCTTGCCCACTCTACCATTTGACCAGGTCGGTTTCATCACGACAGGATTAACATCTACCATATTCCTATTGAGCATCTCAGAATTAATGAGATCAACAAGAGCATTATTTAACTTCCCCTGTCCCCATACCTCATCAGATTTCAATGCCACATTCAGATCACCCGCAATAAGGAGATGGTCAATGTCAAAAAGGTCTGTGGCAAAAAATCTTTTCCAGAATGGAACACGGGATTTGTATGGCGCATATAAATTGAGAACATTAATGGAAAGACGCATCCTCTGATGGAAGCCGCAATAATAATCCCTGCATAGCATTTATATGCCTTGGCTCTTACCCGAGCCGGATCCCAGAGAGTGGCCAAACCCCCAGATAAACCATTAGCCTCTGTAGCAACCATGAACCATGTGGGGAGCATTTTCCGGAAATATGTTAGAGTGTCCTTTTTGTGCATGGTCTCCTGGATAAGGATTATAGCAGCCCTGGAATGGAAAAAGAAATTTTTTAGCATTATATATTTGGGATCAACGCCAAGACCCCTTATATTCAGAGATATAATGGGGATCATTTGGATGATTCGGCAGCCATTCTTGCTCTAAGGGGCTGTGACTCGGACTCATCATAAATAGGCACCTCAACCAAAGACAAATTTCTAATGCCTGAATCAGTAACTATAATTCTCCCTCTAAAGTGTCTACTCCCCCCTCTACTTTACTATGGGACAATAAAGCCAGAAAGCATGTCATTTCAATAATTTTGATAAGAACATAAAACCTATTACTATTTTAATGTTCCCAACAAAATACCTAAGGGATGCATAAAACTCTTCAATTATAAAATGACAATTGAATGTTTTGTTTTTCCCATATTCGTACAAACTATATACTGCGCCGTGCAAGAGAGTCCAAACATACAAGTTATGTGTTTTCTCACAAATAAATTACACTAACAGTCGCGCTGGTTAAAAAAAACACTTACCTGAAAGTACAGGCTGAACACTGTTAAGAAGGATAGTAAATGCCAGCAAAATTGCCAATTTAGAAACCGCGTTTATGATGATTGTACTGCTTGTAAACACCTGAGCGAAATCCTGGCGAAACACAACAATCAGAACCAAGAAAACAATTCCTATGGCACTTGAAGTACTTGCAGAAACAATCACTGCAAACTTAGCTCCTTTTCCATTTCCGGCCCCTAGCTCATTGACAACTCTTACTCTGCATTAACAAACTACAAATTGATCGAGACATAATGCAACCTTGAAAATTTTGAAATACTCTATCTGGTACCATTCCAAATTCTAGTATGGTGAACATACCCTGTTGCGCTAAAAATCCCATTGGTATCATCATCTCCCAACTGTTGACGTTCATGCTGTAAGAAATGAGATGAGTTTTATGTTAAAATATAGGATTTTTACAGTATTTTTCTTTGTTCTAAGATAATATAAAACAGATGAAAGCACGTCGTACCAGATTGAAAGGGAATCAACTGCAACTTCCGCATCTGCTAGATGCCCTGTCAAGAGGATCAATACTCTGTAATACCAATTTTCTAAACTGTTTGATAAGAAAACGAATGTCAGCTCCTTGTTAACTTTATAAAACTAAAAGCTACATTGATTAAGAATAGTTTCTAAGATCGAGATGAGTGCAACTAACCATAGCATCACACCAGATGCGACAGATAATTTGATATAAGGCCACAGATCCTGGAATGCTTGTCTTGATAGTCCAGTCCATGTCTGGGGACAACCTCCACAGATAATGTAGAAAAATTGGCAAATCGGTGGCAGCCACCATGCTAAATTCAATGTCATAGCTGCTCCAATAAGTCCCATATGCAATTTAACGATAAAGAGCCAGCTTAGAAAAACATGAAGCACCAAAGTGGCTCCAGCGGTCCATGCAATGACCATGTTTTTCAACTGACACTGCAAGTATCTCTGAATTGGGAACATGAAAGCATAAGCAAAATGCTGAGGAATGAACCAGATAGAAATTGATCCGGATAATTCAGCAATATCATCTGCCTGCCCCAACAGCTTCAAAATGGGGGTGGCAAATATATAGATTGGCAACACAAGGATCGCAACAAAAAATAGCACTATGCAAGAGCGCTGCAAATATATTCCCATCATGTGGTATTGCTTAGCACCATATGCTTGGCCGCACAGTGTTTGCAAGGCGCTTGCCATTCCCAGCTGCCATGTCAAAATACACTTACAACTAGATCAGTAATTTTAATATGAAATCCAGAGATTTTCTATTATTTGCCTCTCTAATATCCTCAGCCTCTGAAGCTACCATCGGTTGTCATTAAAAGAAGGTAGTAATGTTACTGTATTTTTTTATTTATTTTGGGTAAGTTTTTGATAAGGTTTAAGAGTAGTTCGGGTCTTTTTGGATTCTGGTTTTTTTTAAGCTATAAATTTATGGTATATTTGATTTATGGGTTGTTTGAATATATTTTTGGTGTTATAATAGTAGGCATTAGATTTGAAGTTCAGCCTAGCCTAGATTACTCTAACTAATTATAAATTTACTAAGCTTATGTAAACTTATGTAGATCCCAGATTACTCTAACTAATTACAAATTTACTAAACTTATATATATCGCAGATTCCTAAAATATCCCAAACTTTAACTATAAAAAAACCAAAAATAAAATGAATATCCCAGCCTATCAAAAGGCCCAGACATAAAAGGAAAATTTGTTTAGGTTCGTGTATAGATTTGTTCGTTCGGCACCTTGTTGAAGAAAGCAATATTTCGTTTTTCGATGAGTTAAGAGGGAACGCACCATGGTCAATAGTAATGGCTTGGATTGGTCGGAAATGAAATTTTAATATGGTTGGCTTGGTTTAGTTTTACGTTTAGTTCAATTTTCTTTGAAAAGGGAGTTTTGCTTAGGATTAGTTTACTTGGTCAGTATTTTTTGAATATATAAATAGATAATTGTGACTATTCTTAAAAAAAAATAATTGTGAAATTAGGAAATTTTTATTTTTCACTTATATCATCATTTTAAAAAGTTTGGAAGTCAAGGAAATAGTAAAAGAGAGAATTTTTAAAGTAAATTAAGATTTAATTTTTTAAATATGTTTAGAATATGTATTTATTTATTAAGTTTTTTTTTTGGACAAAAACGTTTTAAAATTAACTAATGAGGTTGGATTTAAGTTTTGAAAATAAGGTCCGGGAGAAAAGAGAAAATTGTTTTTTTTGAAATTGTATATATAAGATTGTTAAAATTGTTATATTATTTAGAATTTAGAAATTATTCAAAAAATTGGAATGAAAGAGATTGTTAGAGGGATATATATAAATTATTCAAAAAATTGGAATGAATGAGATTGCTAGAGGAAGATATATATATAAAC
Source organism: Pinus tabuliformis (assembly GCA_031772625.1). Taxonomy (NCBI): domain Eukaryota; kingdom Viridiplantae; phylum Streptophyta; class Pinopsida; order Pinales; family Pinaceae; genus Pinus; species Pinus tabuliformis. Next base: position 153,897,620 of record CM062818.1, on the reverse strand, counting down.
TAATATTTATTTTTTAAATATGTTTAGAATATGTATTTATTTATTAAGTAAATTTTTTGGACAAAAAAGTTTTAAAACTAACTAATGAGGTTGGATTTAAGTTTTGAAAATAAAGTCCGAGAGAAAAGAGAAGGCTGTTTTTTTTAAATTGTATATATAAGGTTGTTAAAATTGTTATATTATTTAGAATTATTAGAAATTATTCAAAAAATTAGAATGAATGAGATTGTTAATATATATATATATATATGTATATATGTTTAGAATATGTATTTATTTATTAAGTAAATTCTTTGGACAAAAAAGTTTAAAAACTAACTAATGAGGTTGGATTTAAGTTTTGAAAATAAGGTCGGGAGAAAAGAGAACACTGTTTTTTTTTTTAATTGTATATATAAGGTTGTTAAATTTGTTATATTATTTAGAATTATTAGAAATTATTCAAAAAATTAGAATGAATGAGATTGTTAGAGGGATATAGTATCTATTTTTTTTTTTTTTAATTGGATTTTTTCATTTGAATTTTTAGCTGATCACAAGTAATTCCGAATTTGAATTCTAGCCTAGCCCATATTACTCTAACTAATTACAAATTTGCTGAATTCATATAGATCTTAGATTCCTGAAATATCCCAAAATCTAACTATAAAAAAAAACTATCAGGAAAAAAAACCAAAATTAAAAAAGTCCATTCTTTAAGATGTATAGTATCTAATTTTATTTTTTTTAATTGAATTTTTTCATTTGAATTTTTATCTCATCATAAGTAATTCCGAATTCGAATTCTAGCCTAACCCATATTACTCTAACTAATTACAAATTTGCTGAATTCATATAAATCTTAGATTCCTGAAATATCCCAAAATCTAACTATCAAAAAAAACTATCAGGAAAAAAACCCAAAATTAAAAAAGTCCATTCTTTAAGATGTATAATATCTATTTTTTTTTTTAATTGAATTTTTATTTGATCATAAGTAATTCTGAATTTGAATTCTAGCCTAATCCATATTACTCTAACTAATTACAAATTTGCTAAATTCATATAAATCTTAGATTCCTGAAATATCCGAAAATCTAACTATCAAGATAAAAAACCAAAAATTAAAAAATCAAATAATTAACCTCTTCCAACCATCTTATTCTAAAATATTCTACAATCTACCTAAAGATGCCCATAAAAATGCCATTTAAGAATTCACGATTACAAAAAATAACAATTAGATGCCCATAAAAATGTCATTTAAGAATTCACGATTACAAGAAATAACAATTAGCAACAAAACGTTGTGGAAGCTTACTAGCAATCCAAAACTGAATCCGACAACGACAGTAGAAGCAATGGAGATGGCAGCTAATTCCAACTCTCCCAAGTGCCCCGCGAACGCCTGAGTAACAACATTCGTCCCATACAGGGCAAGCCGAGTGAATATTGCAGGTCCCGCAATCCTCCATAGCTTTCTTGATTCCTCCCAGAACCGTCTCCCTGCTTCGTTTGAGCATATCAGTGCCCAATTTTGGCTGCCATGTCCATTCCTCTCCTCAACAAGTGGATCGCGCACAGAGTCCCGTTCCTCGTCCATTTTACTATGAATGTTCAGGCCGAGAAGATAGAACACAGAATGAGACAGAGGATTCTTATCATGTCGCGCAACGTTGCCAACTATCATTCAACGTTGACTAATCAATCGTCGGCATTGCCAGATTGTACGTTTTTGGGATATGTTGTGGTCAAATTTGTGTAGATTTTTCCGGATTTCAAGAGCAATTTGTTCGAATTATTAATTTGACTCCTGAAACTGCACAAATTAGATGTCGTACGCTAAATCTATATAGGCATTAAAAATAAATTTTAAATTAAAAAAAATGGACCACGCCCTAAAATTCCAAATGGTATAAGACTGAGTAACGGTAGATCTTTAGTGTAATTTTTTGGATTTTTCAGAATTCGCCTAAAATTTTGAGGTAAAATCTTGATTTGTGTTATTTAAATTGGTTCTTTTTACTGTATATATAGATTCAGCACCCTGAAAAATCTTAGGGTATTTCGATTGGGCAGAGGTTACCCATCAAACATGTGTTTTCAATAAATTCCTACCAGATTTTAGAGAATTTACACTGTGAAAAACCCATCTAAAAGTGACACTAAGGTTGGAGTTGTGGGGCTCCCTGAGAGCCCAAATTTGAAGGAATTTAGCTATATTTTTATTAAAGAAACTGATAGTAAAAATGATCTGATTGGAATTGTGAGGTTTTGAAAGGTCCCAAATTTGTTTGAATTTGGTTAGTTTTTAAATAAAAATCAGATAATAAAAATGTTTAAATCTTTTTTTTAATGAAAATAGATTCAACACCATGAAAAAACTTTAAATATTTAAATCTCAAAATTTAACAACGGAAATTTCTAAAAATTACTAAAATTTCTATTAAAACTCACGGATAAACTCACCTGCACGCGTGAATCGTGAGTGACTTGAATGAGTCAATCCTAATAAGACTGACGTGCATGAATAAGGACTCTCCAACCAGCATGCTAAAGCACATACATAGATGCAGACTCTGCAACTCACCTGCACGAATGAATCTGATAAGTGAGTCGCTTGAACGAGTCAATCCTAATAAGACTGACGTGCATGAATAAGACTCTCCAACCACCATGCTAAGGCAGGCGTGAATGCGTCCCTTTCCTGTGAGTATTGACTTGAGCATACTAGATTTCAGATTTTGAGAGATTTTATTTTGATCACAAATTTTGAAATATTTTTTAAATATGATGAACCAGATCAAAATCAAATAGGAAATAATTTATTTTTAGTTTTTTTACTGATAATGCAAATATCTACATTAATGAGAAACTACATTAATGAGAAAGATAGTAAAAGCTGACATACTTATTACCATCAAACTAGAAACTACATTATAGTTGTAAAAGCTGGATTCTTATTACCATCAAACTAGGTGTACATAGTAAAAGCTGACATACTTATTACCATCAAACTAGGTGTACAATACCAGCAAATAGACAAAGTTATAAAAATACAATTTTAAAGTGCAAAGTTAAAGACAGCAAAGTTAGACAGTGTTGATCACATATATTTGTTATAGTTAGCTTTGTCTAACTATTATAGGTAGGTTTTAGTTGAAATATGGTGAAATAATATTTGGTGAAATTGTGAATTTTTTGTTATTTAGTGAAATTGTAGATTTTTGTTATAGTCAGTTTTGTTTTAATTATTATATGTAGATTTTAGTTAGAATATGGTGAAATGATATTTGGTGAAATTGTGATTTTTGTTATTTAGTGAACTTGTGAATTTTTGTTAGTTAAAATGTATTTTTAATTAGATATATGGATTCAGTATACTAGATTGTGAAGAGTTCACAACTCAAACTTCTAATTCCAACAAATTTCTATCAAATCAAATTTCACCAAAAAAATATACCAAAAAAACTCCAAAATATATAACAAATAACCTAATGCTTTAAAAGAAACTCCAAAATATATAACAAATAACCTATGGAGTTCCACATGAGGAAAAAAGCAAGGACACAATTAGTGATTCATAAGAGAAAGTTCAACATGAGTTCGTGGATATTCTCAAGAGTTTTTTTTCGTAGGAGAAAAAAATAGAACAACCTTCATTAAAAATCAAAGGGGTGTTTACATTGACATCGGTCTTCGCTCGAGAGTCATTCAATGCCTTTGAAAAATAGCAAATTGAAAATCCAACAACAAACTTTGCCATAGTATTGGGCCGAAGGCCAAATAATTAAACTAATGGCGCCCCAAAGGTAACACTTTTAGGAAATAAGGACAAAAAAGAGGAACACATAATATTGAGAGAAAAAACATTCCAACAAAACTGTAACAACCTCCGGCTAAAAAATCATGTAATAAAGTTAATAAGGGAAAAATAAGACCAAGGTCATGGGACACTTATTCCAAGCTAAATGTTGGGTAAAAACATCTAGTGTGGGTGTTCATTTGGTTTATTATGGCTAAGGGGAAATTGGCAAAGGAAATGACAAATGCATTGCAAAAGGAAAAGTGGCATTTGTTGTGAGTTCTTAGTTAATATGATCATCAAGGTCAAGGTCAATGGAATGTAATTAATGTATTTATTTGGTCCAACTTAATTAGAGAAGAATTATTATAAATATATTATGTCTTGGTTGGAAGAGTGGTGAACTACAATGCATAAAGACTCTACTTGTATACCTGTAGCATTGAGCAATAGTTAGAGTGTCATAGATTGAGTTGTAGACTTGAGATTATGTTGTACTATTCATGTTGAGCAGATCATATTAGGCCCAATGTGAAATACTCTGAAATGAGGTCCACATAGAGATTCAGGAGGTTGGTGCCTCTAGCAAGTAGTGGCTTTCCAAGATAGGGGTAGTGACTCCATACTGGTAGTGGCCAACAAACAATTGATAGGATGTTGGGGATTTCTAGATGGTGGTGGAAAACAAACTATAGTAGGGGTCATGTCTCCTAGATCGTAGTGGCCATATAATCCATGTAAATATTTTCTTGAATAATAATAGAAAATGAGAAGAAACACAACAACAATAGGGTGGTTTTCTTCCCATTGAGGGTTTCCACCAGATATTCATGTTTCTCCTTGTGCATGATTGTATTTATGTTTGTTATGGTCTTTATTCGTTGATTTTATGCTAAATTTACATATTCATATATGTTGTTGGGTTACTGGCCATTTAAGGTTTTTGAAAAAAGATTTAAAATCTGTATAAACCCTTTCACTTCTGATTCACCCCCCTCTCAGTAGTGAATTGATTACAACAATTAATGAATGTTTGAATGGGCATCCAGTGTAGGCCCCACACTCATGATTTGACATAGTAATTCTACTTTATGCTATTCAGGTTGATAAAGATTTTGGTACTCCAAGTGTGATATAGATCCAAAATCCACTCCATTTTTAACCCTTATCCAATGTGGGACCCAATGAGTTATAAACACAATATTTCATCATCTAGTTTTGTCGGAGGGTAAATACCTTGGGAACACCTAGATACTTCAGATCAACAAATCGAAAAAAAAAATCAGGGTGTGGAGGTTAATTGATTTTCACTTTGAAATGAGAAAGTAATGGCAAACCAGGGAGAAAGTCTTATCACCTCTAGAGTCAAGCCCTAGGTTTTAACTATGGTCACATGGGTTCATAAGTTAAGACTTGATTCTAGGGGCTATATGAAATTTGAGGGTTTGCACATGATTACACATTGTATAAAATTTGGGATGGAGTATAGATTTTTGGGAAGCACTAATGAGAGAATTGTGCATTGAAACAAACCCAATCCTGAATGCTAATTTAGAGGGGATTATCAAAAGATCATATAATGAGATCAAATACCCCATGAATCATTAGGGTTGGTTCCAAATTTTTTTTTTCCACCATGCTTATGGGGAGAAAGGATGCATAGTCAAAATCATCCTTGAATGCAATGTATCTTTTGAAGGGAGAGGGAAGTTGGGATCCTACCCTAAGATCCCTACTTTAGTCTACCTAGGATTTAGTCAGTTGATGTATGTGAGAATCACATTTGAATAAGAAATATTAGATGGTACTTCATAGTTATTTAATGTAAAAATGTTACACTTCACAAGGCCCATTAAGTAATTGGCACACATTCATGATGGGACTACAAGTAGTTAATATGTTTCTATTAAGAATCTATTTACAAATATAGGAGGCTATGTAATTTTATGTTGTGTGATGTTATTTTTGGAGATTTTACTAATGTAGGGTGACCTACATTAAGAGGTAAGAGAGCCTTTCCTACCTACTTTTGATTTTCATGATACAACATTATCTTCTACATAATTAATTTTACTCTCTTCTATCTAGTTTTTTGCAATTATACTCTTTATATCCTTAATTTTGTTTCAAGTTTAAAGGCTAGGAATCACAATAAGTGGTTACATGTTCTATCTCTTTTTTATTATAGGGACACAATTTGATGTGACACTCAAGATAATCATATATTGCTTAAGCTCTTATAGGTTGACAGATAAATTATCATCAAATGTATTTATTGACATGACAATATTGTAATAGATAGAATTTATTGTGAATTACCTCTATGAAAACATTATCTACACTAAATTGAGCATAATTGGTGAAAATTTGAGCTTTGAAATGGTGATTTTATTTTCTTTCCCACTCTCATAGAAATTATTTAACATTTCAAGATCAATTTTTCATTCAAATTCGAGAATCGCTATGTCCACTAAAGAACTAAAAGATTGTAGCACAAAAATATGTTAGATTCAAATGTGAACAAATGTGGTAGGTTTCATCAACCCGTTGATTCCTGGTGATGCTAGTTCCATCTCCATTGTGTCACCAAATTTTACAATTTAATCACATATATTAAATGCGTCATGTAGAAGTTTGTGAGTTTGCATTAGGGAATTAGTATTTCCACTATTATGAAACTACCAAAACTATTATTAAAAAAACGTTAAAATAACGATAACATTGTTTTTCTAGTAGCTAATATTTGATTGTATCATTATAAATGAGGACAATAGTAGATTTTTATTTAAGTAATTTTTACAATATTTCATAAATTTACATTGTTTTTTTAGTAGCTAATATTTGATTGTATCATTATAAATGAGGACAATAGTAGATTTTTATTTAAGTAATTTTTACAATATTTCATAAATTTACTTTTTATAATATTACATTTTTATTAGTAATAAATAATTATATATGAAAAGGAATCATATGAATATTTATTCATTGATATTCAATGAATTTTAATTGAGATGGAATTGAAGTCTAGGAAGACAAGTGAGTGAGAGGCTATGGTTTCCTATCCATCACTGTTCCTCCCCACTTATTGTAGATTTTCACAATCATGTTAGACCTGATTGTAGATTTAGGGTTCCGTTTTCAGCTTTTGTGGCTCATTTGGTTGTTAAAATTGGTTTCATTTAGAGTTATTTAGTATTTGTGGAAAATCAAGAGTTTATATTTGTTGGCTTGGGGTTTCCGACATGGTTCTTTTCTACCTCATCTTGCTACTGGCTTGGCTGATCTATTCTCTTTATTAGTTCTATTAAGTTCACTGCTTATACAGTGGGTTTTTTTTCCAACTGTGGAGTGGATGTTCATGGCTCTCTAGCCCATGGTAGGTTTGCAAAAGGGGAAGATGCAATTCCTTCTCTTAATTTTGGGTCGGCTTTCTCTACGAAGTAGAACATTAATACCCTTAATGAAAAAGGGTTGATTGGTAAGTTGAATGGAATTTGTCTTGGTTATAACTCTATTTTAGAATGGATCCCTAACAACTCAGTAGATAATAGGTCCATTGGTACTTTATATTATGAAAATCGTTATTTTGCTTTTGTTTTTGATAGAAAATAGAAAAAGGATATGATGTATAGATCTATGCCCTATTCCATGGGCTTTAGGGGAATGTTTCTAACCCATTGGACTCTAGATTTTAATCCTACAATGGAAATAGATATTTACCCTATCTAGATAATATTAACATATCTTCCCTTTATTTTCTACAATGATGGTATTTTCAAAGTCATAGGTGTGACCAATTGGGCCACTAAATTACTAGTTCTCAAGACAAGGACAATAATTTATCCTATGCTAGAATTTATGTTGAAATGGATGTTAAAAAATAACTTTGTGAGGCAATTCATATTGAATTCAAGGGATGGTTCCATCTTTAGGCCTTGTATTATGAGCAAGTTCATTTTAAATGCAAATTTTTTCCATGATTATGGGAATTTTACAAAAACATATCCAAAATCTCTAGCATCTTGGTCTCATTCTATCCCTTTAGCAACTTCTCAAAGTAATGATGAACAAGGAGAATTTAAACCAATTTCAAGGAAGCACAAGAATAATATGCCTAAGGGGCATCATTCTAGGAGGCCTAAATCTGATCAACATCTTCCTTCTAGTATTATATATGAAGCTTTAACGTCCTTAGAGGAAGAAATTGAAAAATATTAGCTAGATCTAAATAAAATTTCTTCAATGAACATTAGTTCACCCACCCACTAATGAAGAGACTACTTCTAAGGATATTGACAAAACCCCTCCATATAATAAGGAAGAAGAGGCCACTTTGGAGGAAGACAAGGAGGTCATTCCCTCCTCTTCTTCTCCTTCTTATTTAGATGTTCTAAAAATCAATCAATAGTCATCTCCTCTATTAAAAATATGTAGAAAAAATTGAAGCAAGAAATACTCAAAAATATAGTGTCCATGATTCTTTAGTCTCCCATAGTTCTAGTGGGGGGTCAGTTTTAATTAAATATTAGAAATGTTTAGTTTTTGTTCTATTCTATGCAGTTAATTTGTAACAATATACTCCTCCACTGAAGAAGTAGTGGACTCAAGTCTCAAAAGGTTTAATATCATGTCTCCCCATTTTTCTCCTTCTTCCGTTGAGAGGAGGATGGTTTTTTCCCTCTTCTTTTTAAAATCATTGACTTTTTTTTTCTATAATATTGATTACAATGTATTTCAACTACATGTTTAGGCTGTCAATTTTTTCTTAATACAAAAATCGTTTTCTTTTTAAAAAGAAAAAACTTATTAACTAATTTTACCATATAAAATTCGTTACATCATTTTAAAAAAAATTTAAATTTTTTATTTTGAATATAAATAATAATTTATTAAAATATTTTTTATTTTTTATTTATTTTTTCTAAATCATATATTATTATCATTACTACCCTAATGGGGCATCATTTGTTCAATTCAATAGGGATGGGACTTGATGCACCCTCCAGCTACCATCAACTATGCATGCCATCCACTTGAGGTGCATTTGTTGGACGTGGACTCCCAAGGAGAGAGATTGAGGCCACTTGGAAAGCTTGTTGTATATGATTTTGTAGCATTAGCTAACACTCTAGTATATCCTTATTCCTTGGTTAGTAGCTTGAGCTTAGCTTCCTCCTCTATCATTTCCTTCTACTCGTGTCTTCACCCACCGATCGCCTAGACTCTTACCTGGTTTCTTGTATGGGTTACGTTTCGTCATATTATTAAGTTTCCCCCTTTTGCTATAATTTTTTTCCAATAGAGAAGGCATGGTCCCAAGCTCGATGCTAGTGTAACTTTACTAGTAAATTTTTATGGAATATATCCTTAATGGTCACCTCATGCAACTCCCCTCTCATCTCAAACCTCGCCCGTGCAACAACTTGTTTCCTCTAGTAGCCATGATTTCTGAGAGAGATTGTTGTCGATGTGGATGTAATAGTTGATATTTTATGTTTGTGGAAAAACCTGTGAATAGTTTTTGAAACCAACGTTTCAGAATGGCTTAGTGAGTCCATCATCAAGACAATGTGATTTGTATTTTGAGAAGAGAGAGCATGAAATTATGGAGCTATTAATAGTTTGAAAAATATTTGATGTATTTTTTAATGTCGACCTAACTGATTAATAATTATAATTATCTATATATATATATATATATATATATATATATATATATATATATATATATATATATATATATATATATATATATATATAGATATATATTTATTTATTTATTTATTTTATTTTTTTAAAGTGATTGGTTTAATTAATGATTGATTATATTTAGATGTATTTATTTATTTATTTTTATTTTTTTTTAATTTTATTTATTTATTTATTATTATTATTTTTTAGATTCTATGTTATATATATATATATATATATATATATATATATATATATATATATATATATATATATATATATATATATATATATATATATAAGTTCTTTTGCTATGTATTAAATGCTTTTGAAGTAATAGTTTGAAGGTTTATTTACATTGACTTATTAAATTATATTTAAAAGAGAGTTAGATAGGGTTGGTTATATTTATTTATTTATTATTCTATTAATTTCTATTTACTGCTTTTTTATTTTATTTAATAAGGGTTTTCAGGTGCTACTTAATTTTAGTCCATCATCTCTATTCATGTTTTTGGAGGATTTCTCAATTTCAATTGCCTCTTTCACCCTTCTTTTTAAATAATGGTCTTCCTTGTGAATTAATTTTGCTTGTTCCATATAGATATAGTGTGAGGAAGAACATGCATGCTCTGCCAGACCTGACTTTTCTGACCTGTTTCTTGTTATATCATTAATGTGTTCTTTTAATCTTATGCCAAAGGATTTCCCTGTTTCACCTATATATACTTTTCCCCATGAACAGGGAATCGAGTACACTCCTTTGTGATTTTTTGGGTCTATTAAGTCCTTAGCAGAATCAAGCATGTTTTTGATGGTGTTAGGGGGTGTAAAGGCAACCATGATGTTATGCTTGGCGAGAATTCTGGCAATTTTGTCTGTGGTTCCTTTTATATAGGGTAAGGAGATTCTAGGGTTTTCAAGAGTTTTCCTTTTTTGGTTATTGGTTGTGGATTCTTTAATTATTTTTTGGATAATGTTTTTTTGATAGCCATTGTTTATAAAGACCTTGTAGAGATGGTTAAGTTCTTCCTCTAGATGTTCAGGGTCAGAGATTCTAGAAGCTCTGGTAGCTAGGGTTTTGATGACACTGACTTTTTGCTTCGGATGGTGGTGGGAATTTGAATGAAGATATTTGTCAGCGTGAGTTTGTTTCCTGAAGACCTGGTGGCTTAGTTTTCCATTTTTCTTGGTAAGGAGGACATCTAGGAAGGGGAGTTGGTTGTCTTTTTCAATTTCAATAGTGAATTTTATGTGTTTAGAGAGGTTGTTTATGTGTGATAAAAATTCATTAAGTTTATCTAAACCATGGCTCCATTTAGCGAAAATGTCATCTACATATCTTTTCCATTCTTCAGGGGTAAAGGGGAAAGATTTAAGGGCCATTTGCTCCAAATGTTCCATGTATAAGTTGGCAATCAATGGTGATAATGGAGAGCCCATAGCAACACCATGAGTTCTCTCATAGATTTTTCCTTTGAAACTAAAGTATGAAGATTTAAGGCAAATGCCTATAAGCTCCACAGTTTCAAGGTCTGTGATTTTCTTCAATACTTCTATGGCTTCAGCTACTGGAATCATAGAGTAGAGAGACACTACGTCAAAGCTAACCAGGAGGTGATTGTCACTAATTTCTAGGTTTTTAATCCATTCTATGAAAGAAGTGGAATCTTTGATGTAAGAGGGAGTTTTACCGGACAAAGAGGGATCCTAAACACATTTACAAATAGAGTTTTTAGGTCGTAGCATCCATGCCATCACACCCCATTAAGGAGGAAATCCATCTTATGGAGGAAGAAATCCATTATGAAAGAAAGGTCACTCACAATTGAGATGTCATGGCTACCATTGTATCAAGGATTCTAGATACAAGTAATTCACAAGGTTGTGGAAATGATTATCGACATGTTATTGGTTTATATACCCATATAAATATACCGCTAGGAAAATTTCTAGATGATATTATTTTTTTTAATTAACATTACAAGAATGAATTTAATTCTAATTTATATAGAAATTTAATATAAAAGAAATAAATTTTCTATATACATTAGAATTAACTTCATGGTTGTAATGTTAATTAAAAATAATAATTTATCTCTAATTTTTAAAGTAACAAACTAATTTTACAATGCAATGACAAAATACATTATAATATTAGTATGATCATTAAAATACATTTAGGTAGAGAATCCCATTTTATAGCTCAATATAAGGGAGATGGATAATTCCTTCCATGATCAACCTCAATTAGACATGTCATCATTTTAACATAAAAATAAAATATTCTTTAAATAATAAAAAAAAAAAATCTCCTATGACAAAAAAAGAAATGAATATACTTGTTTGGTTAGATTTAATTAAAATAATTATAGGACATAATAATCCCACCCTCCCTTAACCATAAATAAAATATTTTGATGTCCATTGGTCAATTGTATGTCACATAAGCACCTCATTGTGAGAGGTCACGAGGTCAATTATGCTTGACACCCTCGAGGTTAGACTCTGAAATGGATTTACAAGACTGATCCCTTCGAGTGGATCTACCCAGTACCATTTACCTGGACATAGCGGTCACTGATATTTGGAGTCTGTGAACCACACACACACACATACACACACACACACACACAAATATTACACTTTTACAAATATCTCAATGTAGGGATTTAAATAAACGATTTGAATATCCAGAATAATTAACCTCAAGATCAATTTTGTTGGGTATGTGTTATGTTCTTTCCATGATTAGTTCCACACATTGGTTTGTTGCGTTGGTCATAGCGGGGGGGGGTGCAGGGGGGTTGAAACTCCCCCTACTATCCCTATGGATGGGGTTCGAGGCAAGGCCCCATGGATTTTTTTTATGTGGGAGAAATAATGGTTGGGTGGACCTAATGATAGTGAACGAACCTACCCATGGTTTTGCACATGCTTTTTGTGCATGGTTTTGGGGAAGATGTTTTTTTGCCATGGTATTTTGTATATCTAGTCAAGGGAAGTTTGGTTATGCTCTAATCCAGTGTTCATGGATTGGGATTTTTGAATGCTTCAGCATGTATATAATGTATTGTAACGTTTAAAGGAATATAATGAAAAATCACTCTATTTTTCCGAGTTTTTGGGTTTGAGGATAATTTCCTTTTTTATATATTTTTTGTTATCGCTACTGTATATTTTCTGTTTTTAAGAATTCATTTGGAACCAATTATTGTATAGTGTTAAAACCTAGATTTTGTATCAGAGTATTTTTAACTTCAAGGGGATACCTTTGCAGCTAAGGAGCTTGTTTCTTAGGCCTATGGTAGACCTTGTTACAATGGGATATCTACGGGATCAATTCTTGCAGTCAAAGGAGATGGAAAGCAATGGAAAGATAGTGCTAGGCATGGGATCCACCTAAGACAAGTTCTGGGGCTTAAAGCCCAAGTTTTGACTAAGTTCGATGTAAATACTCCGCGATTTGTGGGCGCGGTGTTGGCATTATGAGACAAGTGTTGTCCTTGATGGCAAATCACACAGATATTAAATTATAGTGTAGCAAAGTTATTTTCAAGTTCACACACTTTCATGCAGAGAAAAGTTTCTTTCATGTAGAGAAAAGTTCACACACTTTCATGCAGAGAAAAGTTTCTTTCATGTAGAGAAAAGTTCATGCACTTTCATGAAGAGAAAAGTTTCTTTCATGTAGAGAAAAGTTCATGAACTTTCATGCAGAGAAAAGTTCCTTTCATGAAGAGAAAAGTTCACGCACTTTCATGCAGAGAAAATTTCACGCACTTTCATGGTTGGTTCATGGTATTAGTCCGACAGTTTTTGATCCTATGGCTTTGGTCCGTGGTATTGCATCCAAAAGTGATGATCCCAAGTATTGGGTCCATTGTATTGAATTGTTATGGTTTTTGGTCCGTGGTATTGTGAAAGGCCTAAGGCTATAAAAGAGGAAGGAGATCATTTGGCAAGGCATCTTCTGATTAATTGAATATTTGATAAAGTGCTAGATCTGGAATACGGTGATTGGGTTATGGTGCAGATCTAGATCTGAATAAAGAAGGAACCTGAGCTTTATAAGGCGGATCTATTGATGGGTCGAGTTCTCCTTGGCGCATGATAATATCTGTAGATCTAATAGTCTGGGGTATGAGTAAAGTCTGAAAAATTGATCTATACCTACAGGACCGCAGGTGCGACACGGTTGTAGGTGCGGAGGACCACAGTCCAGGCATAGATCAGGTGCAGAGGTCCGCACGTGGTTTGTAGGCCCAGAAGCACCACAGGCGCGGAGGTTCGCAGGCCCAGAAGCGCTGCAGGTGCGGAGGTGCCCAGGCAAGTCGTAGACTCAAGTGCGAAGGTGCGCAGGCAAGCAGCAGGAGAAGGTGCGGATGTACGCAGGTTTTCTAGTGGTGAAGTTGCGGATTTCTCATGAAATCTATTTAGCTGCTCCTATTTATTATTGTAGCATTCTGGGATCTAAAGTGATGTCTGGGTACTCGTACTGTGTTCTGATAACAACATTCTGAGAAGTGATTGATTGATTGATTATGTTCATAATGACTTATCCTTATATGATCTGATGGACTAGATCTGATTGCTAACACACATATTATCCTTGTATATGTATTGATCTGGTGATTGGGTGATTCAGAAGATTGATTGATTATGTGCTTCAATGATATTTATGGGTCCAGTATGAAAATTGGATGAAACATGGCCTTTCAAATTATGTGTTGTGCTTCAGGTGTATCCAGTCTGAAAATGTATGAAACGTGGTACCCGGAGGAGAGAAGATTGTAGGTCGGTGCCTACGTACTAGTATCTTATCTAGTACAAGAGCTAAGGGGGTGGCAGCTCCCTTTCAGTAGAAGTTGAAAACATTGGAGCATTGTAGCAGGTAGCAGCCTGCGTACTAGTAAATGGATCGGCTAGTACAAGAACTATGGGAGTTGTAGCTCCCTTCCAGGAGAGACTGGAAAATGAGAGAGGTTGTAGCTCTCTACAGGTAGAAGCCTGCGTACTGGTACAAGACTGCACCAGTACAGAAATATTGTAAAAAATTTTTCTTATTAAGAAGAAGATTGAGATGACTTGCAGCATGTGGTTTTCTCCTACATTGGGTTTCCACCTTATATCATGGTGTTCATGTGTGTGGCTTATGTGTGATGATCTGTTCTATTTTACGCACCTGCTTACTGTTAATATGGTTGATAATGTTCTAATGCACTCATTGAAGATCAATTAACTGAATCATAAGTTTACTGAATATACGTGGGTATTCTTAACTGAAGCAGCATATATGACTGAGACTATGGAAATGAAAAAAGTTATATTGATTTGATAATACTGATTCACCCCCCCCGATCAGTATTATTTCCAACAATTGGTATCAGAGCAGGTCCTTTGGTAGAAGCTTGATCGCTTGAAGGAGATCCGTGGAACAATGGGAAAGAAGCTTAAGAAGAAAGTGCCTAAGCAAAAGAAGACATCTCTGAAGAACTATGACAGTGGGAGAATCGATTGGGGATTATGTGGAAGAAGCACTTCAGATTCAGAATTAGATTTAGAATCAGATTCAGAATCATTTTAGAATGAAGATGAACTATCAGGTATGAATTTGTTATCCTCTGATGTTACAGCTATCTATCCATTTGAAGGTGATGTAAGTGATAACGAAACAACTAAATGTCCTCTTATGGGTGAGAAAGAAGGATATCAAATAGAGGCAGAATTTAAGAGGTTGACGGACAAAATTAGATATCAAGAATATCTATTGAACATAAAGGATGGTTCCTTCAAAGAAGTAGCTACCAGACTAAAGGCTCAACGAGAGGAAGGAAGCAAGGTAAGGAAGTTATTCAAGGATAAATATCAAAAGTTGTAGGATGAAGTAACATCTCTAAGAAATGAAGTCAATGAAAAGAGCACAACAATCAAGAAACCCAGAGATAGATCTAGTTATTATGAAAGGCTTGAAGCTACGATCCTCTCACTAAAAGAAGATCTTGAAGAATCAAAGAAGCAGAATAAAGATCTACTCCAAGCTATTGAAAAATAGGAAAACGAATTTATCAGCTTAAAATATCAGCTGGAATGTGCCTTCAGAATTTGTCAAATGCAACAGGATCTGAATGAAAAACAAGAAAAGGAGATTCTCAAACTAAGGCAACAAATGACAGAAGGAAGAAAGTCTGAAGAAATTTTGAAGAAGCAATGTCTGGAAAAGGAAGAACAACTTCAGATTGAGGTAAATATCTTAAGAGAAGAAAAGGATAAACTGTTACGACTTCAAGATAGTACTAAAGTCTTGGATGATATTCTTAGTAGTCAAAGGTCTCCTGCTATCAAAACTGGTCTTGGTTTTCATGAATCTGTTGAAGGTGAATCTAGTTCACAAGGTGAGGCAAGGGACTCTAAAGAGAAATCTAAAATGATCAACAAGGAGAGGAGAGGTCAACCCCATCAACAATCAAGGAAAGAGATTCTTCAAAGAAAATCTTTTACTCCTAACTATGGAAGTAATAGTCGTCCATTTACTCAGATGAATAATATTGAATGTTATAATCTTGGACATGTTGCAGCTAGATGCAGAAGAAGAATGGTTCAAGATCATCACACAGAAAGATCATCACATTCCAGGTACTTTAATGGATATTGCTTTGCTTGCAATATGTTTGGTCACAAAGTTACTGATTGCTACAGAAGGAATATGAAACATGTAAGATGTTATGCATGCAACAAGCTTGGACATATAGCCAAGGAATGCAGGAACAAGGTACGGGCACCACACCAAAAGGAGAAAACATCATCACACTTGAAGATATGGAAGAAAAAGGAAGTACAGTCAAAAAAATGTGGCACAGCACAATGTACAGGCACAACAGACTCAGAGGGAGCTGAAAGTGTGAAACTTCAGTATCCTGAATTTCATACGCAAGTTTCATAAAGGAAAGTTGCGTATATACGCGAGTTGGTCACTACATAGTCGCGTATATGATTGTTTGAGGAAAAGCAGTAGGGATAGGCTCAGGAAAGAGGGTCTGATATGATTCGGTCCATTATTTAACATGTTTGATAATGGTTACAATCTGTTAATGATGTTTGGAAATGTCTTGATCCTAACTTGATGATGATGATGTCTTGATTCTTATTGTTGATATATGCGTGATCAAATTTGACAGTAAATAGATGGCACATGTTTAGGGGGAGCAGATACTTTTAATAATGCATTGTTGGGATTATGGTTAGTGGTCCTTGGTGATGATGCTTAGGATACATCTTGCTATGATATGATTATGAGTTGTCCATGACAAAATCTCATATGATGTTTGGGGTTACATAGTTGATAATCAGATTAGATTTGTGGTTGATTCTCTGATATAGTGCTTACGTGGTGATATTTATAAGGATAAAGAAAAGTACAAAGCTTGTATAAACATCTTCATTACTTGATGATGAGTCTATCATATGCTGCTGTCATCATATGCATAAAGATCATATAATATAGTTGATGCAAGTCTCCTATAGTTCTTGGCTCTCATGTGGATGAGGATTGATGCGGTTGATGATCTTGAGCTAAAGATACATAGTACTATATACAGTATGCTGGATACATGAATGATTACTCAAAATTGCATTGTTGGAGACATGATGATGATAAAATGACAGATTGATACTTACATATGTTGATTGATACAGATGTCCCCGATTGATGATACATGGATGATATATAAGATCATGCAGATCTTGATGTTGATGAGATGGCTATGATGTCTTTCAAGAGGATGAGTTAATATCTATAGGTAGACATACCTTGCTACAAGACATTTACAGGTTGTTGATCTAAATAGTGATTAACAGATGCTGCTGATATTAGTTATTGATAACTTTCATAGTCTTGCTCTAGATATTTTGTCTCTATGTCATATATGTCTTTTGTTATCAAGGTCATGTAATGGCCTATTTTGGTTTCCCCACTATGCCTGGGATGAATGATGTAATGTACTTGTTTATCATGAGTAAAACTTCTGGTGTAAGCCCACTTGGATGGGTGGATGAGTCAATATTTGTATATCCTCACTTGGTTGAGAGATGGATGTATGTATGAGTCTTTGGTGATAGGAAGGTCATTTAAGATAGAGTCGTGTTCTTCTTGTAGAACATCTTTTTGCAAATCTTGCCTACAATCAGGGGGAGCATGAACATCACACTTCAACAGTGCAGAGACTCAGCATGTACTCAAGGGGAGCATGGACAGATTGGTACACCTTGGCATATACCAAGGGGGAGCTCATTCAGAAATTTTAGCAGGTACTCAGGGGGAGTATGGACAACAAAGGAAGAGAATATCTTGGTCCACCCTTTTCCCTTGATGTCAAAGGGGGAGAGTGATTTGGTATTGTTGCCATCAAGTCCAAAGGGGGAGATTGTTGGCATTATGATGCATGTGTTGTACTTGATGGCAACCAACTCGTAGAAGATCAACTCACTTATATATATCTAGATGAATCTACAAAAGAGATATCAGATGTGGCAGAATGCATGGGATGCCGGACAACTCAAAGGAATCAGATGACAGTTCTCAGTATGACAAGTTAGCTTTGCCATCAAGTCCAAAGGGGGAGATTGTTGGCATTATGAGACAAGTGTTGTCCTTGATGGAAAATCACACAGATAATAAATTATAGTGTAGCAAAGTTATTTTCAAGTTCACGCACTTTCATGTAGAGAAAAGTTCACACACTTTCATGCAGAGGAAAGTTTCTTTCATGTAGAGAAAAGTTCACGCACTTTCATGCAGAGAAAAGTTTCTTTCATGTAGAGAAAAGTTCATGAACTTTCATGCAGAGAAAAGTTCCTTTCATGAAGAGAAAAGTTCATGCACTTTCATGGAGAGAAAAGTTCATGCACTTTCATGGTTGGTTCATGGTATTAGTCCGATAGTTCTTGATCCTATGGTTTTTGTCCATGGTATTGCATCCAAATGTGTTGATCCCAAGTATTGGGTCCATGGTATTGAATTGTTATGGTTTTTAGTCCATGGTATTGTGAAAGGCCTAAGGCTATAAAAGAGGAAGGAGATCATTTGGCAAGGCATCTTCTGATTAATTGAATATCTGATAAAGTGCTAGATCTAGAATACGGTGATTGGGTTATGATGTAGATCTAGATCTGAATAAAGAAGGAACCTGAGCTTTATAAGGCGGATCTACTAATGGGTCAAGATCTCCTTGGCACATGATCAGATCTGTAGATCTGATAGTTTGGGGTATGAGTAAAGTCTGAAAAATTGATCTATACCTGCAGGACTGCAGGTGCGACATAGCTGCAGGTGCGGAGGACTGCAGTCTAGGCACATATCAGGTGCGGAGGTCCATAGGCAGTTTATAGTAGCAGGTGCGGAGGTTCGCAGGACCAGAAGCACCACAGGTGTGGAGTTTCGGAGGCCCAGAAGCGCTGCAAGTGCGGAGGTGCGCAAGCAAGCCGTAGACTCAGGTGCGGAGGTGCGTAGGCAAGCAGTAGGAGAAGGTGCGGATGTACGCAGGTTTTCTATTGGTGAAGTTGCAGATTTTTCATGAAATCTATTTAGCTGCTCCTGTTTATTATAGCAGTATTCTGGGATCTGAAGTGATGTCTGGGTACTGGTACTGTGTTCTGATCACAACATTCTAAAAAGTGATTGATTGATTGATTATGTTCATAATGACTTATCCTTATATGATCTGATGGACTAGATATGATTGCTAACACACATATTATCCTTGTATAAGTATTGATCTGGTGATTGGGTGATTTAGAAGATTGATTGATTATGTGCTTCAATGATATTTATGGGTCCAGTATGAAAATTGGATGAAACGTGGCCTTTCAGATTATGTGTTGTGCTTTAGGTGTATCCAGTCTGAAAATGTATGAAACATGGTACTCGGAGGAGAGAAGATTGTAGGCCGGCGCCTACGTACTAGTATCTTAGCTAGTACAAGAGCTAAGGGGGTGGCAGCTCCCTTTCAGTAGTAGTTGAAAACATTGGAGCATTGTAGCAGGTAGCAGCCTACGTACTAGTAAATGGATCGTCTAGTACAAGAACTATGGGGGTTGTAGCTCCCTTCCAGGAGAGACTGAAAAACGAGAGAGGGTTGTAGCTCTCTGCAGGTAGAAGCCTGCATACTGGTACAAGACTGCACCAGTATAGAAATATTGTAAGAAATTTTTCTTATTAAGAAGAAGATTGAGATGACTTGCAGCAGGTGGTTTTCTCCCACATTGGGTTTCCACCTTATATCATGGTGTTCATGTGTGTGGCTTATGTGTGATGATCTGTTCTATTTTACTGCACCTGTTTACTATTAATATGGTTGATAATGTTCTAATGCACTCATTAAATATCAATTAACTGAATCATAAGTTTACTGAATATACGTGGGTATTCTTAACTGAAGCAGCATATATGACTCAGACTATGGAAATGACAAAAGTTATATTGATTTGATAATACTGATTCACCCCCCCTTCTCAGTATTATTTGCAACACGCGGAGCACAAAGATGGTAAATGAGTCAGAGGGTTGTCTACCCTCATTTTTGTAATGTAATGTCAGTTTAAGAGATCTATCCATGGTCTGGGGACCATGGGATTGTATAAATAGAGCGAGGCTCTAAGTGTAAAGAGATCATAATATAGGAATCAATCAATGGAAGCTCTAATAAGGAAGCATTGAGTTGAAGTGTAGAGTCATGTCTTTCGGTCGTAGAGTAGGAGAAGGCTCTGCAACTGAGTGTGCAGACGCCTAGTAGTCCGCAGCTGAGTGCGCAGGGCAGGTTAAGTCTGTAACCGATTGAAGCATTAATAAAGAGAATTTTTATAATATCTTTGTGTATTTTTTCTTGTTTTATGCATTGAAGTATATTGGGTATGAATTGCAAGTTTACTGCCTATTTTCTGCGCAAACTTATATGAATGTGTTGAATAAGTGAATATAATATAAGTTATATGTTTATGCAAAGATAACTAATTCTTATAAGAAGATAAGTAAGATCTGTAGTGTGACTTCGGTAAATAGCACAGATTGCTGCTTTAGCAGCACGAAGCTCCTCAACCCCTGGTTAGGGTTGCACAAAGTCAAGTATAAGAGGGCGTGAAGGCCTCGCAGGACAGGAAAGTGCACTAAGTGACCTGTGTGAAGGTATTCACAGTTGGACTAAATCGACCCCTCAGACGTCTCAAGGGTGCAGAAACCTGGTTCCAGCATGCCCCCATACCACTTCAGGTGAGACCTCAGTTCGCGCTGCGCGAACTGTTGCCGAAAGGCCCAGTAGTATAGGGATTTGTTTGGCTATTAACTCTGAACCTGGGCCAGGCCTCAACAAGCCAACAAATGGTTCTGTTGTTGAGGCTGGAATCTGCATAGATATGTATGATGTTGTATCAGTGGAATCCAACTAAGAAAGAAATTGAAGGTTGGTTGGATAGGAGAATTCACGAGTTCATGACATAGGAGAACAGGAAGGCACGACTATAAAAAAGAAGAGTGGTTAGATTGCTACCCGTACATAGAGATCCACAAAATTTTCTTTGCGCCTTTCCCTATTGAGTTGTATGAGTGGATCGCGAAGCTAGCAGATAGCAAAGGAAGGTGGAAGCTCAACAATCCTATTGTATGGACCCCAGAGTTGGTGCAGAGATTGGAAGCATCGGAGGATAAGATCACATGCACTATTGATCACAGGCTCGATTAGATTATAGGAGGATTCATTACTGAATTAGTGATAGATACTTCAGTCAGCTATAGCGAGGAAGAGCGATGCTTTCTCAAAGGACCACGAGGTAAGTATGTTAAGTCTCTGAGCACTTGGATTAAAATGCTACTGTGTGAAAAGCGGATTATGTGAATACATTGATGTTCGGGGCTAAACTAAGTGGGAGAATTTACAAAAATGAAACTAGTGCAGAACTAGAAACTAGCCCCTTGATTTCACCCCTGCGAGGGGACGAGGAAGAGCTCACGAGGGTCTCACGAAGAAGTGTGATCAATTTGATAAGATTGAGGATTTCGCGCATACCACCCTCACCCACGCCACCACCAGCTTCACTTCCTTCACCCCCATCTTCGCCTGTACCACCTCCACCACCACCGCAAGTCAATATGGGAAGCACAATAAAGTTTTCGGTGTTAAAGGGAGTAGGAAATGAAGATCCGAACCAGTTTTGGTTCGTGATAAGGGCTGTATGGGAAACACAGGAAATTATAGATGAGAACATAAAAAAAGAAACATTGGTCAGTGCTCTGTAGGACCGTGCATTGACCTGGTATATTAAGCATTCTAATGACAATCTGAATGCGGGGATCACAGATATCCAAATTGCATTGAACAAAGAATGTAGCAAGCCGAAGTCAGAGGCACATTTGATCGTTGGCTTCAAGAAGATCACAATGCTACCAGGTGAGACCCCTTGGCAATTGGATCAGAGACTGAAGTGCACGATTCATGAAGCTAATATGACTTTGACAGATGGGCAACACCGCGAATGGTTTGTAGCATCACTAATGTCGCATTTGAGGAACGCGTTGTCACAACAGAGGTTGATAACTCAGGCAGAGGCCTTGGAGATCATGATGAGGCTGGATGAGACCCTGATACAGAATCCTAACTTGGGAGTTCAGCAGATCCACGGGTGGTTGAAAAACTTATGCCTTGAGATGCAGAGTCTGAAACAGGACAGAGCAGCTCACCCGAAAGTGCACAAAGAAGTATGGTGCATAAAATGAAAGGGCCAGGGACATGACAAGGACCACTGCCTCGTGCTCGTGAATTACCTCACAGGAGGAGGACCAATGCCATTAAGACCAAAGACCCAAGCAGGACACGATGCCTACTTTGTGGTGCACAATTTGTCTGTTATGCCCCTATACCAATAGGTGTCATATATCATGATTGAATTGATGAGCTATCTAATATGTTCATACCTTTACTTGTTGCAAATCTTTTCCATATTTTCAAAAAAATCAAAAAATTTAAAAAATGTAAAGAGGGTATAGAATAAAAGAAAAATCAAAGGGTGAAAAGAATAAAAAGATGGTCAAAAAATCAAAGAAAATGAACCCCAACAAAAAGAAAGACCAAGGAAAGTGTGCAAGTCTAAATGCCACTACCTTTTTACTTTTGTATAATAAACAATTGTGTGCAGCTTGTCGCCTATGCCACAATTTATGAATAGTCAAACAACTTAAGCTTGGGTAGTTCATATTTCAATTTCATGTTGTAGAAATAGAGAATAAAGATTTGACCAAACAGTGTAATCTTGGCAGATAAGTAGATAGGTAGAGTGAAAAAAGGAGCTCAATAGTTTAATCTAAGCCCTTGGATGTAATAAGTGTAGACTTAGATAGGCATTGTCATGTAAAAGAAAAGGAAGTTTGATAAGGGTTTGCAAGTCTAAGTGCACCGAAATAAAGAAGTAAAAATGCTAGGTTAAAGTAGGTAGGGTAGGTAGATGATGGTTGTAGAATTATATGTGATGAATGATGGCTCTCAATGTGTTAATATTTACTTTTATCAGAAGGCCAAGGCATACAGTACATTGAATACATCTCAAGCAAAGCAAAGTCAAATAATTAACTCCCCTACTCATTTTCCCTAAATTTTCACTAATTTCCGCTAAGTGCTAAGGTATTTGCTAAATTAGAGGGGCTCAGAACATTTTTCTAACTTCTGGAGGGACCGGACCCTCGGCCCAATATTTTATAAAGCCCAAGTACTTAAAACCATTCATAAATCATTCATTTCCCTCCATAAGTTTTTCCTAAGTAAAATTCTATTTTACTTAGGAAAATTACAATATTTCTCATAAAAACCCTTTTTCACTTTAAGCCTAAGTTTACATACACACATCAAATGTTTTTATACTTAGCACTTTTTCGTTCATTATGACATATTATTAATTATTAACTTGTATTAATTTATAAATACCTTATAAAGTTTACCCTCTCCAGTATTATTGTAACTATATAAAACCCCGAATTTCTATATATCCTGCCCCTTGGTTAATTATAACCATAATACATCCTTAATCAGGATTAATCAGTTAATCAGTAACTAATTAACAACCCTTAATCCCCCACTGAATTAATGAGGGATTAATTAACCCTCAAGTTAATTAACAGCCTCCCCATCCAATCCCGCCACCCCTGATGTGATTAAATAATTCTTAAATATATCGGGCCCGCCATTATTAAAACCTCGTCACTTTAGAGGCCTGACAGTCGTCCGATCAAGTCCCCGAGATCTAACGACTATTATGCATATTATGCGACCCTTTGTGACCACGCGTTAGCACGCGATCACAAAGTGGTTTTTGCACAGTACCTCCGCCACGCATCAAGAAATCAATGGAATCACTGGCTCGAGGTCTAATACCACCCTTCCCCATAAGCGGTGTGATATTTAACCCCACAAATGACAAAACATCATGTCGTTTTCCACTGACGACACCCGCCTAAAATCAAAAACTCGCCAATCTTTGACTTTGTAAATAAAACAAAAACAAATCATTTTCACTGTTTTATTCGGAAAACCTGTGCAGCCGTGCAAAAGAACGTCGAGGTGAACTAGTTCGAGCTTTCAGTCACCAACCTGCTCCAAAACCTTACAGTCGACGCTGCCCAAAACCCTTTAGCATACCCAGTACCTGCATTTCATTGATCATCCCCCAAAGAAAGGTATTTATCAAATTCCCGAAAAAAAACCCTGCAAATACTTGTTTTCCACTGCAAATTGACGAAAAATGCCCAAGTTCATTATAATTCAGTTATTATTTTCGTCATTTAAAGTCCC
The DNA here is from genome assembly GCA_031772625.1 of Pinus tabuliformis. Taxonomy (NCBI): domain Eukaryota; kingdom Viridiplantae; phylum Streptophyta; class Pinopsida; order Pinales; family Pinaceae; genus Pinus; species Pinus tabuliformis. The sequence goes on along the minus strand of CM062818.1, from coordinate 153,873,314 downwards.
CAATAGCCTCTGTGTTGCCTATTTTACAAAGAAAACCACAGTTTCCTTCTGAATCCACAAGAACCAGAAATGGAAACCCCGTTGGCTTTGAATGTTGCACCCATTAATGCCCCTCATCAAGATTTAGACTATCTTCCTTTGGCAGATAAGGAATTCCAAATAAAAGACCTAACCACTGATAAAAATCACCTCAAAGTCTTTTGTCAAAGTAGAGATAACTACTGGAATGGCTCTGATATCATAGGACTGTGGGAATCCAATCTCCCCATATACTTTCTCCCCTCTGTCCATGTTTTCCCTGATATAATTCATCAATGCCATGCCAATTATGACCCCAGCCACAGAGTAGTTATGTCTCCCACCCAAACAGTCCTCTTCGAAATAACTATTGAATCAATCAATGAGATGTTGCAATTTCACCCCAGTCAAACTCTCACTCCCATTTCCATTGGAGATTTACTTGAGAAATCAACTAAATTATCCCAATCTGAACTTAATTGCCTCTGTCAGTCTTTCATACTACAGAAACATCAACCTAAGGGCCCACCTCCTTATATGCAAACTTTCTTGACAGATATAGGAAGACTCATAGTTGATATCATATCTTGAGTTATGGGATTCCACACTAGTGAGTATGTAGACGAGTTAACCCTAGTGTTGATGTCAATCTTTACTCCTGGACAACCCCCTGCTATCAAGTATGATTATGCCTCCTTTATTGCTAATAAAATTCATGATCAGTTCATGAGAGTGGAGAATGAAATGGTTTTCAAGTATACCACCTTCATATATCACCTCATGCTCTATTATTGATCTGATATTCACCTATGAGTGAACTCAGTTAAAGATTTGTTAAATAAAGGTATTATAGACTCATGTGCTAGTGTGTGTTCTGTGTTATTTAAGCAACGGATCGATCAGATTTCCAATACATAGACATTTCAAGGGAAATACAATAGAGAAATATAGTAAGCAAACACAAAGACAAAAGAAATTTAATAAGGAGCTCACCTTATTCTCCAAGGCTACATCTCCGATCCAACTTTCAGTGGTGGCCTTGTTTTATTGTGTCTTTAAGAAGATAATTACAATACAGGGACTCAATGTGAGTTCTCCTGAAGCAGGTTTTGCTTGGTAGGGTGGTTCTTGGATTCCCAAGCCACTGGAGTGCACAGACTCTTCTTCTTCCTACCAGCTCTGTGACCTTTTGGTCTACAGTGGAAAGAGCCAAATGTGGTGGTCAGTCCGGATAGATTCCTGTATGGGATGGATTGAATCTTCAAGCTCCCTGGTGCTTGATGTTGCCTTTGGTCAGCCCGGCCATCTATCTCTTCTACTTTGCTTTACTGTTCTCTATGTTCCATCCTCCTCTCGGGATTTTGGTCTCTCTATCTTCGTCTCTCAGACTGACTCTCTCAGTAACTGCCTTCTTCTGTCTTTGTTCACAGCTTTTAGCCATTTGTTCCAATGCCTGTTTGGTTCCTCTTCCGCCTCTGTCGATTCACCTTCTGCAGCTATGCTTGGAGTTCCCTATTCAGTGTCATCATTAGCACTCAGGGAGTGGCCACATGTCCTCCTCTAAACGGTGCCAACCTACTTCATCGGTTCATTTCTTCAGTTATGTCGTGGGTGAAGTCTTTCCTCCACCATGGCGGTCAAACGGACTCCAAATCTTTCTAAAATGCAGCGTATTCCCTTGTTGATTCCACTTCCTCCATTGGGCGCGATCTCAGCCATTCGATCTGGGTCCCCCAGATCCAACGCCATACGCATGTTTCACGCGGTTGACTTGATTGACCGTTAACATGCGATCAATGGTGGTTTTCTCTCACCTCCACTTTCCATGCGTCGATCGATGAATGGAATTGCTCCGCTCTCATCTAAAACCTCTTACCATTTGAGGGCACCCTAATCAATACTGTTGGTTTTCCAGAGTGTGGGTCTTGCCTTTGTGCTTTAGTGCTTTTTGCTTTTCTACCTGTGGTTCTCCAGTTCACCATGCATTCATGTGCTCAAGCTTCCTCCTTCATGGACCTGTTCGCCCAACAATGTACAATTAGCGCTAACGCTAATTGTGCATCAAATTCCACCTCCTTTTCCTAGTCTGGGGCTCCTAGGGGCTAATTTGGCCTCCTGCGCAGTCTCCATGGGCCTCGATCAGCGCGCTTTGACCGAGGTCCTCGTCGTTCCATGTTGTCTACCATTGCCACTGGTTCAGGGGTGTTTTTGATCGCTATTTTGGAATTCTGTAGAGATTTGTCTCGACCTGATACAGTCATGGTATCTTAACAGTTCTTTATTGTTAAGTTTAGGTATGTTCTATGCTAGAGCAATTTATTTAAATTTTCACAGTTAGCAATCACATCAACATTACAATAAACTGCAGATAGAACATAAATATAAAATCGCAGAAGACAAGCCAAGACAAGAGGACACAAGATATGGCGCGAGCCAGGGACAAACCCCACAATGTGTGGGGAAACCCTTTGATCAAATCTTCTTTTATCTTCAAAGTTCAGCAGAGAGAGAGAGAGAGAGAGAGAGAGAGTACATTTACAACAGAAGTCAACACTTTGACTTATCTAGATTTGAGCATAGATTATTTCCTATAATGATGAGATCAGTTGAAGACATTCTGCTTCAACTGATTCTCGTAGTGCTGCCTCTTGTTCATTTGCTGCACATTATCATGTGACACCTTCATGCTGCATTATGCATCATCATGTTGCCCATAATCTTTATGCTTCATGCATCATTATGATGCCCATGACTATATTATTTATTTATTATGTTGAACATTAGAACTTCTTCTCCTTATAGACTGTAACACTGCTTCATATGCTAAGACATATAGATCTAATTCATACTGCTCACTGTGAAGTAATACCACAATGATCATCACCAAGACTCTGCTACAGGAGTATCCTAAGTTTGTCATCTATCTGAGATAGATATGCCGAGATGCTCAGGGTGCTCTCTCCATACGAGAATACCTTCAATCTACAGGTATGCTGAGAGGGTAACCAACCTTGGTTCTACTTCTCCTTAACCCATCCGAGGAGGCAGCTTGAACTCTTAGACACATCTCATCTCAATGCGGATCCGATTGTGTGATTGCGGCTTCCATGTGTTGACTGCGGCTATCATGCATTGACTGCGGCTATCATGCGTTGACTGCGGCTATACCTCAGGAATGAACAACATGTGACTGCAGATCCATGCATTGACAATGGCTACACCTGAGGATAGCGTATAAGTGCCTGACTACATTGATGCGGATATATGTCTCCACGAGCAGTGTATCTCTGCATGAACTGCGTATAAAAACTATGCTACCAGATCCACTGTACACGGAGCCTGTTATGATGACTGTGTTGATTCCACGAGCAGCGTATCTCTGCATGAACTATGTATATAACTACATTTCCAGATCCACTATACACAAAGCCTGTTATCATGACTGCGTTGATTCCATGAGCAACGTATCTCTGCATGAACTGCATATATAACTACATTTCCAGATCCACTATACACAAAGCCTGTTATCATGACTGCGTTGATTCCATGAGCAACGTATCTCTGCATGAACTGCATATATAACTACATTTCCAGATCCACTATACACAAAGCCTATTATCATCACTACGTTGATTCCATGAGCAACGTATCTCTGCATGAACTGCATATATAACTACGCTGCCAGATCCACTATACATAGAGCTTCATCTATACTATTAGATCTTAGACAACGTATAGGTACCTGCAATTAGGGTTGCATGTGTCAGTAGTTCATGACGGTGTTTTAGAGCTTCACGTGGCAGGGAGCCTCTTCCACCTTTCTGCATCTTGATGTCTTTTCCATGACAGGGATTAGGGCATCACTTGAAGACCAGCGTATCACTCTTTGGTGTCTCTCTCTCATTCACCAAAAACCTAGACGTGGAGAGGAGGAGGCTACACATGAAGAGGTGTGTCTCCAAATGATTTTAAGTCCTCCATATTTATACTAAAAGTGGATGATGAATAGACATGTCTATTGGGCTTCTAGAGGCTACATAAGAGTTGGTCGGCTTGATAATAATTACATAAACAAAATAAATTCATATCTCCATAAATACTTATCGGAATCGGATGATCTTTGGATCAATCCTACACCTCTCGATGAGAGGGATCCAATAAAAATATCAGCTGCCATAAATAAGCCGACCCACATGGTGTTTGGCCCTAGTTTCCAATTTAACACTCCCTCTCAACTAGGGAGAACTCCATCCAGTGATCCATATGTTCGACTGTACTATCTTGGCCACTAGTGCCTTGCACTGCTCTGCTCAGCTCTGCTAGCTTTGCTCAGCTCTGTTGGCTCTGCTAGCTCTGCTCTGCTCAGCTCTGCTGGCTTTGCTAGCTCTGCTCTGCTCAGCTCTGGTCAGCGTTGTTGGTTCTGCTAGCTCTGCTCTGCTCATCTCTGCTGAACTATGAAGAAGAAGAATTGATCGAGAATGTCTCATACCATTCTCCATTGACCCGAAGTCAGACTCAGAGAGTGTACCACTGGTCCCAGACCAGTCTCAGCGGACCCGAAGTCAGCGTCATAGTATGTACCACTCTCACTGGTCCCATACCAGTCCTGCACTGACACGAAGTCAGTCTCAGAGTATGTACCACTAGTCCCAGAGCAGTCTCAGCCGACCCGAAGTCAGCGTCATAGTATGTACAACTCCTACCACTGTTCCCAAACCAGTATCATTGATCCCAGATCAATGGAGGACATCCTAGCGTAGAGAGTATGGTAGATAGAACGATGCATCCATCGATACTACTATGGTCCCTAACTTCATTTCCCTGCTCATTGATCAGATGAGGGGTACTTCCCATGAGTCCCAGACTGCATGGGTAGGATGCCTCGACAGTAGAACTTAATCAATCCTGTCCTCACAGGAGAACACATCAATCCTGCTACAATCGCCATGGAGAACACATCAATCCAGGCCTCACAGGTGAACACATCAATCCTGCTACACAGGAGAGCAAATCATCCTGTTCCACAAGAGAGCGAATCATCTTGTCCCACAAGAGAGCGAATCATCTTGTTCCAGTGCGCACCACCAAGGGAGGGTGAGTCACCCTGTGGTCGTATGTTGCTCCAGTAGATTCTGCAAGCCCCCCAGAGCTCCCAGAGCTCAATGTATCCAATATGCAGGACCCTTTTACAAAGGTCTCTTGATGACTCCAAGTCATTGGGGAAAATCAAAAATTTGATCTTCCCCCCGGGGCTTTAGCGACCTGTATATCATCTCAATGCGATGGAGCCTCCTTGCTCATCGACTTTCCATATCCCAGATAAGGCAGTATCTGATGTCTGTCTGCTGGAGCAATTGTCGAATACAGGATTCCTCAATAATCGAAAACAGCTAAGAAATTCCGCAACCATGCAGCTTCATACAAGATCATACTCGTAGCCATGTATTCGGTCTTGGCGGTGCTTATAGTGACTGACTTCTACTTCCTACATCGAAGCAGAATCCAAAGAGAACCAACACTGAGAATTGCTCTAGTGATCCTCCACACTGCCTGCCCACTCATCATTCGAATAATCATGTGGTTTCATATTTCTGCCAATGTATCTCAATCCATGAGAGATTGTGCTCTGAAGATATCTCAGAAGATTCTTGGCACCAATCCAGTGAGGCTCAAATATGAGCTCACCATGCTAACTGCATCCCATATGTCCAGACGTAGGTTCTCCAAGTACATCAATGTGAATGAGTTTATGAAACTCAAAGGCATTTCCCAAATCTGGTGCGACATTATTACCATATAACTTCTGAAAGTTAAGATCCTCGAGGCAGTCACAAGCTTGTAGCTTATCTTCTCACATTCAGAATCCAACTCCCTCTGTCTCCTATAAATGAGAGGGTCTGCACCTGTCAGACATAGGTGCCGGTACGAGAGGTTTATCATCCACAACCTTCGAGTAATGGTTTGGATCGGTTTCACTCCTAGTGAATCTCAGCTGCATTAAACAACTATCAATCCTCTCATACTATTCCCAAGGTGTTTTTCTTCAAGCCATAGAGGGCTTTCTTCCATCAAACTCCTCGGGTTGTTCCAAACTGAGAACCTGCTGCATGAAGGGAAAGGTCCCCTTATAATATTTTCCTTCGGTACATTTCAGACATGTACCTTCATGCTTCTTTTTGAAATCAGGCATCCTAGTCAACATCTCACTCACAGACCTCTAGTGCTGAGTCAATGGACATGGTCCCTAGTGGACTTCCTGCAACTTGATACGACCCTGAACTCAAAACATCTTTAAAAGATCTATTTTCAAACACATACCTTTCATCGATAAGTGCCACCCTGTAACCTTTGACTCCCATTTCCGAGATGGACATCAGGTTCGATCAGGTACATAAAAGAGATTTTGGGGTTCCTTGCTTTCCTGGAAGAGTCGACCATTTCCTTGATGACCTGCATTACCAGTCATTCTTTTGATCATTGAAGATGTCCCAAGAATGATTGTTATCTTCATCAAGAGATGTGTCTCTGCCATTCAAACACTCCTTCGCATAACGGCCCAACTTATTTCAACAAGGCATCCGCCTTTCCTTCCACCCTTAGATCCGAACTTCCCAATGAAGTGATCATCATAATCTTCCGTTGCGCCATTCTGATAACATTCTCTGCTTTGACTTCACCCTAGGTGAATTATGAGGAACCCATTGATCCTTCTATCTTGTCCCAACTGTCTTCGGTGATTGCTCTTTCACTCTTTCTTGGGCATTGTCTTCACCTCAGCTCTGATACAATGTTAAGTTTAGGTATGTTCTATGCTAGAGCAATTTATTTAAATTTTCACAGTTAGCAATCACATCAACATTACAATAAACTGCAGATAGAACATAAATATAAAATCGCAGAAGACAAGCCAAGACAAGAGGACACAAGATATGGCGCGAGCCAGGGAAAAACCCCACAATGTGTGGGGAAACCCTTTGATCAAATCTTCTTTTATCTTCAAAGTTCAGCAGAGAGAGAGAGAGAGAGAGAGAGTACATTTACAACAGAAGTCAACACTTTGACTTATCTAGATTTGAGCATAGATTATTTCCTATAATGATGAGATTAGTTGAAGACATTCTGCTTCAACTGATTCTCGTAGTGCTGCCTCTTGTTCATTTGCTGCACATTATCATGTGACATCTTCATGCTGCATTATGCATCATCATGTTGCCCATAATCTTTATGCTTCATGCATCATTATGATGCCCATGACTATATTATTTCTTTAATATGCTAAACATTAGAACTTCTTCTCCTTATAGACTGTAACACTGCTTCATATGCTGAGACATATAGATCTAATTCATACTGCTCACTGTGAAGTAATACCACAATGATCATCACCAAGACTCTGCTACAGGAGTATCCTAAGTTTGTCATCTATCTGAGATAGATATGTCGAGATGCTCAGGGTGCTCTCTCCATACGAGAATACCTTCAATCTATAGGTATGCTGAGAGGGTAACCAACCTTGGTTCTACTTCTCCTTAACCCATCCGAGGAGGCAACTTGAACTCTTAGACACATCTCATCTCAATGCGGATCCGATTGTGTGATTGCGGCTTCCATGTGTTGACTGCAGCTATCATGCGTTGACTGCGGCTATCATGCGTTGACTGCGGCTATACCTCATGAATGAACAACATGTGACTGCAGCTCCATGCATTGACAGTGGCTACACCTGAGGATAGCATATAAGTGCCTGACTGCATTGATGCGGATATATGTCTCCACGAGCAGTGTATCTCTTCATGAACTGCGTATAAAAACTATGCTACCAGATCCACTGTACACGGAGCCTGTTATGATGACTGTGTTGATTCCATGAGCGGCGTATCTCTGCATGAACTATGTATATAACTAAATTTCCAGATCCACTATACACAAAGCCTGTTATCATGACTGCGTTGATTCCATGAGCAACGTATCTCTGCATGAACTGCATATATAACTACATTTCCAGATCCACTATACACAAAGCCTATTATCATGACAACGTTGATTCCATGAGCAACGTATCTCTGCATGAACTACATATATAACTACATTTCCAGATCCACTATACACAAAACCTGTTATCATCACTGCGCTGATTCCATGAGCAACGTATCTCTGCATGAACTGCATATATAACTACGCTGCCAGATCCACTATACATAGAGCTTGATCTATACTATTAGATCTTAGACAACGTATAGGTACCTGCAATTAGGGCTGCATGTGTCAGTAGTTCATCACGGTGTTTTAGAGCTTCACGTGGCTGGGAGCCTCTTCCTCCTTTCTGCATCTTGATGTCTTTTCCATGACAGGAATTAGGGCATCACTTGAAGACCAGCGTATCACTCTTTGGTGTCTCTCTCTCCTTCACCAAAAACCCAGACGTGGAGAGGAGGAGGCTACACATGAAGAGGTGTGTCTCCAAATGATTTTAAGTCCTCCATATTTATACTAAAAGTGGATGATGAATAGACATGTCTATTGGGCTTCTAGAGGCTACATAAGAGCTGGTCGGCTTGATAATAATTACATAAACAAAATAAATTCATATCTCCATAAATACTTATCAGAATCGGATGATCTTTGGATCAATCCTACACCTCTCGACGAGAGGGATCCAATAAAAATATCAGCTGCCATAAATAAGCTGACCCACATGGAGTTTGGCCCTAGTTGCCAATTTAACATTTATGGATCCAATTTAGATCACATCCTCCCCATTGAAAAAGCATTTGGACCACCAAAAGTTGGTTTTTAAGCATCGACTAAGTGAGGGTACTGCTTTGTCACTTGTCCAATCTCAATCCACTTTGCACTGCTCGGCTTTGAACCTTTGAGCCCAATTCTGAGGTACTCAACATCCCCCCTGCATGTCGCCCTCACCTTCCTGTCCAGCACTGTGTCTTCCTGCAACTCATTAAGATATTCAGGTAGCAGGTCATCAATAGAAGGCAATTGACTTTGCTCTTCAGGGTCTTCAATCATTGAAGGTTCAAACAATCTCAAGCAATCTGCATTTACGGCTGAGTAGATGTGCATGTAAGCTGGTAAATCAAGGCGAAAAGCATTTTCCCCAATCTTCTCAAGTATCCTAAAAGGTCCATACCTGATAGGCTTTAGATTTTTACCTTCACCTTACATCCTATCCTTACTGATATACAACCAGACTTGTTCTCCAACTTGAAAACTATGCTCCATCTGATGCTTATCATGCCTAGCCTTGTACTTGGCTTGGCTCTTTTCTAGCTATTCCTGTACTACCTGGTGGATCTCCTGGATTTGTTCAATGAACCTAGTTGCCTTGTCCACATCACTGTCTCCATCAACCATGGTATCTTTATCAAAGACAAAATCCAAAGGAGACCTCGGTGTGAAACCAAAACAGGTGTCAAAAGGAGATCTCTATGTAGAAAAGTATTTGGCTCTATGGTAAGCATGTTGCACATAACACAAGTGTTCATCCCAAAGCTTAGGATGTTTGCTACAATATCCTCTCAGTAACTGGATCACTGTCCTGTTTACTACTTCTATCTAGCCATCTATTTGTGGATGAAAAGCTGTGCTTTTCTTTAGTTTGGTGTCCATCAGTTCCCATAGACTTGACCAAAACTTCCCCACAAATTGGGTGCCTCGATCAGATACAATGGAAGTGGGTAATCCAAAATGAACCCATACATGTTCAAAGAACAATTTTTCTGTCTGTTCAGCTATAATTTGTTTATTGCAAGGTATAAAAATACACATTTTGCTGAACCTATTCACAACAACATATAGATAATCATGACCTTTCTTAGATTTGGGTAGTCCTCCGACAAAATCCATGGAAACACTTTCCCAAGGGTGAGAAGGAACTGGCAATGGAGTGTACAAGCCTAGTTTTCTATTGCTAGGCTTGCTTTTAGCACACATGGCACACCTTCCTACATTTCTAGAAACTGTCTCATTCATTTTCAGCTAATAACAGAATCTTTGCAGCTGTGCAACTGTTTTACTTACCCGAAAGTGACCTGATATCAGAGAAGTGTGTGCTTCCCTAATTATCGTTATCCTCTCAGTTTGTGGAATGCAGAGTTTCCCACAATGGTATAAGAGGCAGTCCTTCACATGATAGTCCAATTCTTCTACTCTTTTTCCTTGACACAAAGTTGCATATACATCTTTAAAGTCCATATCCTGAGCATATTGTTCTATGTAGCTTTCATGTAGCACAGAATTATGCTTAAGTATGGTAGATGCATTTATAATGGGTCTAGGTAACATGTCTGCGACCTTGTTTTGTATTCCCTTTTTATATCTGATGACGAAATGAAACTGTTGTAGAAAACCCATCCATCTGTAATGTCTTGATTGCTGCAACTTAGTTTGGGAGTGTACATATTGAAGTGGCCGATGATCAGTATGTATTACTATCTCTTTGCCTTTTAAGTAATGTTTCCACTTTTTCACACTCTGAACTAATGCATACAATTCTTTATCATATGTAGGATAGTTAACTACTGCAAGATTAAAAGTCTCGAAATGATAACATATGGATTTACCATTCTATGTCAACACTGCTCCCATGGCATAGTCATTGGCATCAGTTTGGATCTCAGATGGTCTTTGTAGATCTGGTAGTGCTAGTACATGTGCTATACTAATCTTTTCTTTCAATGTGTCGAAGGCTCTTTGATGTTTGACTCTCCACTAAAACACCTTATTCAATCTTTTTAAAGCATGTAAGGGAGCTGCAATTGAGGAGAAGTTAGAAATGAACTTCCTCCAATACTGTGCTGCTTCTAAGAAGCTTCTCACTTTTGTAGCAGACCTGGGTTTAAGCCAGTTCACAATGACTACCACTTTAGAGGGATCTATTTGCAATTCACCTCCCCCCACTATATGACCCAAGTAGTTTAGAGATGTTTTGCCAAATTCACATTTTGAGAGTTTAACATAAAGTTTTTCTCTTTTCAAAACATCTAATGTCTGCTTCGTATGCTTTAAATGTTCTTCCCATGTTTTACTAAAAATCAGAATGTCATCCAGATACACAACAACAAAATCATCAAGAAAAGGTCTAAGTACATCATTCATTAATCTCATGACAGTAGAAGGAGCATTAGTTAAGCCAAAATGCATAACCAACCATTCATACAACCCCTGCTTTGTTTTGAAAACAGTCTTCCATGCATCTTGCTCTGCAACTTTGACCTGATGGTATCCACTGTGCAAATCTAGCTTGGTGAAATAAACAACTTCCTTTAATGATCTAAAAGATCATCTATGCGAGGAAGGCGATAATGATTTTTTGATTTTTTTCTTATTCAGTGCTCGGTAATTAATGCACATTCTCCATGAGCCATCTTTCTTTCTCACCAAAACGATTGGTGACCCACATGGTGATGTGCTAGGCCTGATGAACCCTTTCTCGAGCAACTCCTACACCTGCTTCTTGATTTCAGCATTCTCTAAAGTAGAAAACCTTTTATACCTCTGGCTGCTATGTTTGTTCATCTCCTGAGTCTAACCCCAAATCTTTCTAAATAGCTACAGTTGTCTGCTTCTTCTTGCCCTCAGACTTCTTAGGTCTCAGCTCTGGATGCAGAATCCAACAATGCTCATCATCATGCCCCTCCTTTTTACAATGAGTGCATGAAGCTTTGGCTTTCTATGAAGTGTTAGCCATCCTTTCTTTCCACTTCTACTTTCTTTTCTCCTTGCTCTTGCTTACAGTGGGTTGGGATGGTCCACCAACTTCTAGATTTCCATTCTTTCCTCTAGCTTCTAGATGAGTAGATTGTACAGATACCTCATCTATACTAGTGGGATTAAACATGAGGATGGTATGCCTCATGTAGCTATGTAGACCACCAATGTACTTCAAAAGAGTCTATGGTGAGTCTAATGAGATACCCAACATCAATGCTCTCTTTCTAAATTATTGAGTATACCCTTGCACACTTTTCCCTTTCAACTATCGAAGATTTTGCCAACTCATCATGGCTTGTTGCATGTAGGCTAATGGATAGAACTTCTTTTTTATTACAGCAACAAATTCACTCCAGACAGAGATGGTCTTGCCATGTCTTGTCATATCAGCTTGGGTTCTACCTTCCCACCAAACCAAGGCAGTGCCTCCTAGGCGTAGGCTTTCCAGTTGAATCGTACTCTTATCTGAGCCTATGTTCTATACCTTGCAATACACATCAATTTGTCTAATCAAATTTCCAACTTTTCAGCATTTATCTCTCCATCATATATATGCAAATCAAATTTAACATATAGCTTAATCAAAGATGCTTTTTTATTATGCATAGGGCTATTAGGAGGTGTGAGAAAGCTTTCCTCTTTCCCCTTTCCTTTGGAGTGGTCATGGAAGTGAGACTCATCTTCTTCTTTATCTTGTTTAGAGCCTGATGAATCCTCCACCTTATGCTTTCTAAAGTCTCTATACATTTCTTCAACCATAGACTTTATAGCTAGGAAACTCTCTATGAATTGAGTGTCTGGCCCTACAAAACCTTCCTCTGACATCGTCTTCTGAGGATAGACTCTCCCAATTTTAGGATTAGCTTCCACCAACTCTCCTCCTAATTTGAGCTTTGATTTAGTGAGTATTCATAGCTAAACCAACACAAGCTTGTCTAACCTTACAGCCTAAAGCTTTGATACCACTTGATCTGATATTCACCCTATGAGTGAACTCAGTTAAATATTTGTTAAATAAAGGTATCACAGACTCATGTGCTGGTGTGTGTTCTATGTTATTTAAACAACAGATCGATCAGATTTCTAATACACAGACATTTCAATGGAAAGATAGCAGAGAAATATAGTAAGAAAACACAAAGACACCAGAAATTTAATAAGGAGTTCACCCTATTCTCCAGGGCTACATCTCTAGTCCAACTTTCAATGGTGGCCTTGTTTTATTGTGTTTTTAAGCAAAGAATTACAATACAGGGACTCAATGTGAGTTCTCCTGAAGCAGGTTTTGCTTGGCAGGGTGGTTCTTGGATTCCCCAAGCCACTGGAGTGCACAGACTCTTCTTTTTCCTACCAGCTCTGTGACCTTTTGGTCTACAGTGGAAAGAGCCAAATGTGGTGCTCAGTCTGGACAGATTCCTGTATGGGATGGCTTGAATCTTCAAGCTCTCTAGTGCTCGATGCTGCCTTTGGTCAGCTCGACCCTCTGTCTCTTCTGCTTTGCTTTACTATTCTCTGTGTTCCATCCTCCTCTCGAGATTCTGGTCTCTCTTTCTTCGTCTCTCAAACTAACTCTCTCAATAACTATCTTCTTCTGTCTCTCTTCATGGCTTTTAGCCATTCATTCCAATGCCTGTTTGGTTCCTCTTCTGCCTCTGTCGATTCACCTTCTGCATCTACGCTTGGAGTTCCTTGTTCGGCATCATCATCAGTGCTTAGGGAATGGCCACATGTCCTCCTCTAAATGGCGCTAGCCTGCATCATCGGTTCATTTCTTCAGTTACGTCATGGATGAAGTCTTTCCTCTACCATGGTGGTCAAATGGACTCCAAATCTTTCTAAAACGCAACGTATTCCATTTTTGATTCCGCTTCCTCCAACGGGCGTGATCTCAACCATCAGATCTAGGTCCCCTAGATCCAACGCCATATGCAGGTTTTGCGCAGTTGACTTGCTCGACCATTAGCACACGGTAAATGGTGGTTTTCTCTCACGTCCGCTTGCCACATGTCGATCGATGAATGGAATCACTCCACTCTTTTCCAAAACCTCTTACCGTTTGAGGGCACCCCGATCAATACCGTCAGTTTTCCAGAGGGCGAGTCCCACCTTTGTGCTTTAGCGCTTTTCGCTTTTCCACCCACAGTTCTCCAGTTCACCATGCGTCTATGTGCTCGGGCTTCCTCCTTCACAGCACTATTCACCCAGCGATGCACGATTAGCGCTAAGCACTAATCACACATCAAATTCCACCTCCTTTTCCCGATCCGGGGCTCCCAGGGGCTAATTTGGCCTCCTACACAGTCTACATGGGCCTCGGTCAGCGCACTTTGACCGAGGTCCTCGTCATTCGATGCTGGCTGCCATTGCCACTGGTTCAGGGGTGTTTTTTATCGTTGTTTTGGAATTCTATAGAGATTTATCCTAACCTAATACAGTCATGATATCTTGATAGTTCTTTATGGATCCAATTAAAAAGAAAGTTAAAGAAATAAAATCTAGCAATGAGCCATTGAGAATCCAGGTCTACAATCAATATTTGAAAATGGCTCCCACTAATCAGAACAGGTTGATGTCAGCCTATGACATCAAAGAAGGTAAAACGCTAATGAGTTTTTTCAAACCCATAGTGTAACAGCCTCAATCAACTGTAGATTACCTCAAAACCAATTTTGAGGTCATGCCAAAAGACATTCATCCCTTGGACCAGATTGAGTTACACAAACAGACAGGGGAGATGGTCTATTCTACGTTGACTGGTAAGGCCATGATGGCCCAAAGACTAGAAAATTCTTTGAATAATACTACTACCCAATTACAGCTGGAGAAGGCCTCCTCACAGGCTAAAGGCAATAGAATTAAATCTTTAGAAGAATTGATCATTGGATTGGGTCATGATCCAAAGGATTTGAAGGCTACAAAAGCCTTAATTAAAAAGAAAGATGAAGACATAGTTGCCTTAAGAAAGTAGCTAAAGTTGCCTCCTTCAAGGCATCCATAGATTGCTAAGATCATACAACAAAGGTCTGAAGAAGACCTGATGGACTTAGTCTTAAAGCTTAATGAAAAGTTGAAGGAGACCGAACAAGAACTAGAAAAATCATTGAAGGAAAAGTAGGGAGAGTCGACCTCTCAGCCTCCCAATGTGATTCCAGTAGTTTCCACTGCAGTCCCCTCAACACACATAATAGCTCTGGCACCAAATGTCCCAGTGGTCACAACAGAAGTAATAGAAGGAACAACACAAATAGGTATATCAGGTCTAAGCACAGAAGAATTGATAAAGTCAATGGAGGAGTTGAAGCTCCAAGTTTCAGAGTTACAAAAGGTAAAAGAGAAATTTGTTACCTTAGAACAAAAATATGATCTTTCAAAAATAAACTTTGTAGAAAAGATGAGGGAGAATAAAGGGTTAGAACAAAAGGTGAAATCATTAGAAAAGGACCTCACATTTGATAAACCCTTAGCAGATATTAGGAAGATTCATTGGACCAACATCACTCAGTCAATAAATAATGTTTTTCCATCCATACAAACAATTTTGGAGCAGACTGATTTGGTAAAGATAGCTTTTGAAGAAGTCCAAATAACTAAGGAAGAATTAGGAAGGATGCCTGAGGAAGCTACCAGGCTAATAAATTTTTTGAATACCAAGAATAAGTACTAGCTTGAAGAACTGGGCATTGTAGACAAAACATGGACTATTCTAGAAATCAAGAAGGTGTTGAGCAAAAGGTCTCTCATGCAGAATTTGGAGAGAAGATGCTAGAATATACAAGAGGAAATTGATGATTTTATGCAGAAATTTGGCATATCATAGAGTAAAGGACTTCCCAATCCTTTAGTTATTAATGACAAATTGATGACACGGATAGATTATGTTGAAAAATTGGCTAAGTATGCAGACAACCAGGCTAGCTCATCTGCTAGTGCATCTGCACCAAAGGCATTACCTACAGGCAGAGTCCTCTTTAACAGTCTAGAGAACCTTTTCTATGTGGAGCATGAAATAAAACATATGTTCCAATTTCAGCCTAATTTTTTCAAATACACTGAGGCTGATGAGATCCTTAGAAAACTTCAAAGGACTAGAATACCACAGGAAAAATGGTGGATAGATATGACAGAAATTTTGTGATTTACCCTTGGTAAAAAGGTAAATTTCTATTTTTTACCATAGTCAATGATGGTAATAGAAGGTAAATAAGGACCAAATAGGTAAAGAGTATCAGAGCAGGTCAAAGAGTATCAGTAAGAAGATGAAAAGCGGAGCAACCATCACAAAATTACAAAGAAGACAACAAGATGCCCAATCATAGGGCTTACCTCCATCACATTCACAAGAATAGGGACAACAAGCCATCAGTTTTCCTCCATCTTCTATCTATGAGACCATATGTCTCTATTTTCATGTAACATATAGTTAGTTATCCTAGAATATATCTCTCTTTGTTATGAGATATTTTATTGTAAATTTTTGTATAAATACTCCCTCATTCGGAGTATTGAGGGTGGATTCTTAGACATTGCTATAAAACTGATTACTTTGGAATAAAGTGTTGTTGGAAAAATCTTGCATGGCTGACTGGATGAAGAATTAATACAAAGGATTTTTCACAGGATTCATGTGTCAAGCACCAGACAAATAAGTATCTATATCTCATGTGTTATTGTTTTCTTTTTTATTATATCAACTGTGTTTCATATCTGAATATTAAAACGAAAAAGAATAATTCAGAAAGTGCTTAAGTGCAATCTATCTTCAATCATTTTTATTCTAAATGTTTTCTTCTAAACTATCATAGGCAGTGAATTCTTAATTGCTCCTGCTTCTTAGTTTATCATTCGATCATTTAGTAAAGAATTCTTAATTACTCTTTATTGGTGATCATATGAGTTCCCTCCTCTTAAAACATGTTGAAGGATTCTTAATTGCCCTTCATCCCTTTTAAGTCCATTCCATCTTTTCAGATCTCTATTTTCTCCCTGTTTAGCTATCTTGACCTGTGAAGAAATCCTTTGTTGAAAAACCAAATCTAGTTGAGCCATCTTCTTTTAACTCCATTAGCCCAATGGCCTAAAATACTTAGTCCTACCCCTCTACTACTGAATTTCACCACCAAACACAATCAAAACCCCCAAGCTGTCATAACTAGCCTAATATCTTCCAAAACAAAGCTAAACCTTAAAGAGGGAGCCCTCTCTGGATATAGGTTGGCTAGATTCTGTACCTAAAAGTTGGTTTGTGGTTACCTCGGACCCCTTTCCCTCTTCTTACAACTTCTGGGAAAATCTGAGTGATAACATAGTGGCGACTCCACTAGGGAATGAAAAGTTTGTTTGTGTGTCATTATTATTTACTTGATAAACTACAGACGGAGCCCGAAGTTAGCCAGTTAGCCTTTTAACTGCTCTTGCTTTGCAAGTGCTTCAGTCAATCTCCAGTTTAGTTTATGAACTAAACATTTGGTTTCCAAACATTTGACTAGTTCCTCATTTCAAATAAATCTTTAAGAAATTTTAAATCCCATATCTAAAGCCTCTTAAATAAGCCATAGAAGTTGTTTGTTAATACCAATTAACAAAAACCAAAAATACAAGCTAAAAATCTGGCTTTAGAAAGGACTCGTCTCACCAGAGCTAATCCTGATCCCAATCCACCACAAGTGTTTGAGAATCCTAATCTGATCCCCAGAATTCTTAGGAGACAGGAAAGCCAAGAAAGTTCTGCTAGTTCTAGGCCCACCTACAGATCAAGTTCTTGTCTTGTTAGGTGGAGTTATCTTGAAGATGAACCCTTTGATGAAAATTTTGAAACCTCTTTGTTTAGGACATCTTCTGATTCTAAATTAATTGACCTAATCCCAGATCCATTGTTCACTGAAGAATTACAGCTTGAAGCTATCAATTCGTCAATTGACAGACATTTGCAGAACTCAATACAATATGATCTTACCTCTGAAGGAACACCCAATCTCTCTGTAATCACTACTGCATCTACAAGATCACCATTTCCTCATACATCTCAACCTCAAACTGCCCCTTCTACCCCTCCATCTACCACTCAGACACCTATTGTTATCCCAACCACAGCTGTTGTTTCATCACTACCTGCTGCAATGGCAAACAGATATGCTCCCTTGGTATTACCAACCAATTTAGGTGCCATGCCCCAAGACTACTAAAGTAAAATCACCCCATTTGATGGTACTAGTACCTACACAGCCCAACAACACACCAAAAGGATGACTGATTACTTTGAAATATATGCAATAGATGCCGATGATGTACGAATGAGAATATTTGTTCAGAGTCTAACTGGGGAAGTCAGAACCTGGATTAGAGCCCTAGTTGCAAACATTATAGACAACTTAGAAAATCTCTATAGACAATTCTTAAACCGATGGGAGAAAAATAAAGATCCTCTTCAAATCTGATCAGAATATGAAAACCTAAAGAGAGGAACACAAGAGACTGTGCAGGATTACTGCAATAGGTTTAACAATGTCTATAATGCCATCCCTCAAAACCTCAGACCTCCTCCTGATTTAGCTTTAATCAAATTCCCTGATGGATTTTATTCTGACATGGCCTACCAACCTAAAGAAAGAGCTCCTCACACTTTGGAACATATGCAAAGTATAGCTGTCAATGTTGAAGCCAACCTGATATCTAAAAGAGCCAAGATTAGAAGTAAAAGGAGAATACCATTGAAAGAAGAGTTCTCATCCTTTCAATGGAAATTAGATGCTATAATTAAAGGGATGGATAGGCTAGGGGATAGAGTGGAAACAATTGAAAGGAAAGCTCCTTGGGATGGTCAGCCAATCAACACAGGGAGAAATCCCAATTTCAGAAAAAATCAAAACCAAAACACTGGGAAAATTGGTCCAGACCAAAACATTAGGCCCCCATTCTAGGAGAATTATGCAGAAGCCTCAAAATCTGGTGAACCAGTAGAAGACACTCAAATAAATTTAATGGGACTCAATAATGAACAACAAGTTTTCTTGACCCAAGAGGATCAAGAGGCTCATGTTCTCAAACAATTCCAAACTCAGTCAAGTGAATCATTTGACTTCAGGGAGGGATATGACACAACCATCTATGAAGTGCATAAGCAATACAACCTGAGGAGTAGAAGAATTGATGTTCCTGAAGCCAACAAATAGAAAACTATAAAACAACCCATGAAAGGTAAGACAATCACTACACCTGTACATATTCTTTCTAGATCAGACCCTAATCCTTCTAATCCAATAATTGAATATGTCTCTGACAATCAACCTAATAACAGACAGCCATCCACTTCTCCTCCTCCCAAAGGAAATGTGGAAGAACCTCCAGAATTTGATTTAGGAGCGACTTCAACTGATAACCCCACTCCTGAGAAGGAGAAAAATACAGAAAACACAGAAAACAAAGAGAATCCCACTGTTTGAAACACAAAAGCTCAGATAGAAAAACCTTTTAATCTGGAGACTGAATTAGGCAAGATAGAGATTGATGTTCCATTTTCCGAATTAGCTAAACATGATGTCTACCGAAGTCAAATTAACATATCACTTAAAATCACTAGAACTAAAGATTCAGTTAATGTTTTTGATGATCAACCAGAATTGATCTTGGGCCCTGAAGTGAATGGAAACACCTTAGAAGGAGGAATTCCTCCTTTCTATGTAAGCTTAAATATACATGACAAAATTCTTCACAATTCCATGTTTGATTTTGGGGCATCTCACAACCTAATGCCCAAGTCTGTAATGGAAAAACTAGACCTAGATATCACCAGGCCATACAAAGACCTTTTTTCTTTTGATTCTAGTCAGGTGAGATGTTTAGTATTGATAAAAGACTTGTGTGTCTCATTGGTTCAGTACCCTGCAAAAACAATTTTAATGGATATAGTAGTAGTAGATATTCCACCAAAATATGGCATGTTGTTGTCCAGATCTTGGGGTGCAAAGCTTCAGGGATCTCTTCAATTGGACATGTCCTATGCTACTATCTCATTTTTTGGCCAACCTAAGAAGCTATACAGAGAAACCTTGATGAAATATGTAGTAAGTAGTCAGGAAAAACCACAAAATTTCCCCATCTACTCAATACACTCTGATATGGACTCATTTATTTTTTATAATGTTGAAACCAATCCTTCCAATGACTTAGAAGTTTTAGCAGCGGAACCAAAAGAAATCAAAAAAGGAAAATCCAGTGTTCACATACAGGAAATCTCTGAAAGAAATGAAATATCATATAATCAAGGAAAACCAGATGAAAATGAAAAATCATATCTCACAGTTAAAAAAATTCCTGTCACTCCTTATACCAACTTTGAGCATGAAATTCTTTGATATTTAGAATTTGATGGCTCTGTCAATAAACTAGGAGCAGGAGTAGGAGTTTGGGTGTACAATCTAGAAAATGACCATGCTGAAGGCCATGCCTACAGGGTAAATTTTAAGTGCACGAATAATATGGTAGAGTATGAAGCTCTCTTGCTGGGTCTCAAACTTGTTAGAAGATTAGGAGCAATTAGGGTATATGTCATAGGAGATTTTGAATTAATCATTCAACAGATCAAAGTGAAATATCTAACTAAGGATCCTAGATTAGGGTACTATAGAGGAACAGTCATAGAGATTCTTAACAATTTTCTGGAAACTCAGCTTGCTAAAATCCCTAGAAAACACAACTTACAAGCCCACATCCTAGCAATGTTTGTCAGAACCTGCAAGTTACCTTTCGAACCGAATCACCAGTTTATAGCTAAGATTAGACACAGACCAACCATACTTGATAATCTAAAGAACTGGAAGGTGTTTGATAGTGATGAGTAGATTAATAACTTTTTGACTTTAGATGAAGAATTCTCAAACAGTTACATAGATTTTGATACAATTATTAAATCAAATCAGATAGATGAGGTAGAAACAAGCATTTTAGAAGAAAGTTCAATTCAAATGCTTCATCCCACAAAGTTCACTAAAAAAGAAGTGCATGACCTTAAACAAATGGATCTTGATGAGATAGTTGAAGGAGAAACAAAAGTCATTGATCTGAAAGACAACCATCTACCTAAAGGATTAACTCCTCTAGAAGACCTCTTTGATTCTAATGACATTCCAAAGAAACCAAAGATGGAACCACTAAAAGTAGACATTGAAGAATATAACTTAGGGACAAAAGAAAATCCAAAAATGATAAAACTATCAAAGTCTTTACCCCCTGACCAGAAGTCAAAATATGTTGAACTCATGAGAGAATTCCAGGATGTTTTTGCCTGGAGTTATGAGGATTTGAAATCATATGATACCTCCATAATTCAACATACAATACCTTTGAAAGAAAACCAGAAACCGTTCAAACAATAACTCAAAAGAATGAATCCTGTGTTGTTACCACTGATTGAAAAAGAAATTAAACATATGTATGAGGCAGTGATAATTGACCCTATTAGATTTTCAGAGTGGGTATCCAATTTAGTGCCTACTAGGAAGAAGACTGGGGAAATAAGATTATGTGTTGATCTGAGAAATGTGAATAAGGTTTCTCTGAAGGATAATTACCCTTTACCTAAAATGGATCATATTTTGCAAAGGGTAGTAGGTTCTTCTAGAATTTCACTTTTAGATGGGTTCTCAGGGTATAACCAGATTCTGGTTCATCCTGATGACCAAGAGAAAACTTCTTTTACCACATCATGGGGCACTTTTATGTACATCAAAATGCCATTTGGACTCAAAAATGCAGGGGCAAATTTCGAAAGAGCGTTGGACATTGCCTTTGCCAAAGAGATTCATGATTTTCTTGTTATATATCTGGATGATCTAACTGTTTTTTCTAAATCAGATCAACATCATTTGGACCATCTCAAACAAGTATTTCTAAAATGCAGAAAATATGGTATCTCTTTAAATCCAAAGAAATCCTTGTTTGGTCTAGAGGAAGGTAAACTTTTAGGTCATATTATTTCGAATGATGGTATTCAAATTGACCCTGCCAGAATAGAAGCTATATTACAGATACCTCATCCAAGAAATATCAAAGAACTTCAAGCTTTCTTAGGAAAGGTAAATTTTTTGAGAAGATTCATATCTAACCTAGCTGAACTCATTACATTACTTAATGATATGTTAAAAAAGGGTTCAAGTATCAAATGGACAGTAGAAGCCAAACAAGCATTTGAAGAAATCAAAATGGCTTTAACTAGAACACCGGTCCTAACCAACCCTCAATTTGATAGAGACTTCATAATCTTTTCGTTTGCATCTGAACACACTATAGCAGCTGTTTTATTACAAAAAGATGATAAAAGATGTGAAAAACCCATAGCCTTTTTTAGTAAAGCACTCAAAGATGCATCACCAAAATACAAAATCATGGAAAAACAAGCTTTTGTACTTGTAGAAACCATTAAAGACTTCAGATTCTATATATTATACTCTCATGTGATAGCCTATGTACCAAATGCAGTTGTCAAGGACATCCTGACTCAGGATGAAATTGAGGGCAAAAGGGGTAAATGCATTGCTACCTTCTTAGAATATGACATTGAAATAAAACCTACAAAATTGATAAAAGGACAGGGATTGACCAAACTTATGGCAGAAACCAATTGTCAAGCCCTAGATATAAATGAACTAGATGATGAACAGGAGATGGCGGCTCCACAAATCAGCCAGGCCTTTTTAGACTCACCTTGGTATGCTGATGTAATTTATGTATTACTAAACCTGCAGGCTCCTCCAGGGTTATCCAGAACAAAGAAAAGGTTTTTAAAAATGGAAGCCTCAAAGTTTTGTATTTTAGATAATGCTCTCTTTTGGAAAAATCATGAAGGAATTTTATTGAATTGTTTGCTAAAAGATGAAGCTGACAAGGCTCTCCAAGAATTTCATGCAGGAGACTGTGGTGGACACCTTTACTGGAAATCAAATGCAGATAAAATCGTAAGGGCTAGATTCTATTGGTCAACCTTTTTCGCAAATGTGAATAAATTTTTCACTTCTTGCCATAAATGTCAAATTTTTGAAGGCAAGAGAAAGTTGTTACCTTTACCCCTAAAGCCCATTTCCACTGAGAAACCTTTCCAACAATGGGGTCTTGACTTCATTGGAGAAATTCATCCATCCTCTTCAGGCCAACACAAATGGATACCCACTGCCACAGACTATTTTACCAAATGGATAGAGGCCATCCCCTCCAGACAGGCCAATGATACAGTGATCATAGCTTTCCTAGAAACCAATATATTGTCCAGATTTGGCTGCCCTGATAAAATCATAACTGATAATTCTACAACTTTCAAATCAAAGAAGATGATCAGTTTCTATAACAAGTACCACATTACCTTAGTCCATTCCACAGCCTATTACCCTCAAGGGAATTCATTAGTTGAATCTTCCAACAAGAGCCTCATTAATATCATTAAAAAACTATTGGATGAGAACAAGAAGACTTGGCACAAGAAACTGATAAATGCACTATGGGCAGACAAGCTTACAACCAAAAAATCCATTGGAAACAGTCCTTATGAATTAGTATATGGCATGGAGGCTATATTTCCTTCATCATTAGGAATTCCTATTATGAAACTACTCCAACAAGCTTAGGTGGAACCTAATGATATTCAAAGAAGGATAAACCAGACCATCAATTTACAGCAGACCAGAGAAGAGGTGTACCAAAGAACCCAAGTGTTGTAGGAGAAGCTCAAGAAGATATTTGACAAAAGGACCAAGGCAGATGATTTCTACCTTGGAGATAAAGTGTTAAGATGAGATTCTAGAAGAGAGGATAAGGGGAAAGATGGGAAGTTTTACTTCCTATGGAAGAGACCTTATATTATCTATGCCCTACAAGGAAACAATACATATTTTCTAAAAAACTTGGATGGCACGGAAGCAAAAGAAGGTCCAGTCAATGGTTGGATGCTGAAACATTACTTTGATCCTACTTATTAATGTTATCCCAATTGTTCACATGTACATACTATATCCTTTGTACTATCACAGTTTTGATTGGACAATAACTTGTTGGAGTTGAAACCCGAAGAGAAGGCCCGAAGCTTCAGGAGTATCATTGTCATACTTACAATAAAGCAACAAGCAGAAGAAGTTTTCATAGTGCAGTCAAAATCATTCAGAGGCCATCTGATCTGCTGTTCTTGACTTTCCACCAGGAGAAGCCATCCCCAAGTGGAGCCAGTGTAATGCCCCTATACCAATAGGTGTCATATATCATGATTGACTTGATGAGCTATGTAATATGTTCATACCTTTACTTTTTGCAAAGTTTTTCCATATTTTCATAAAAATCAAAAAATTTAAAAAATGTAAAGAGGTATACCATAAAAGAAAAATCAAAGGGTGAAAAGAATAAAAATATGGTCAAAAAAATCAAAGAAAATGAACCCCAACAAAAAGAAAGACCAAGGAAAGTGTGCAAGTCTAAATTCCACTACCATTTTACTTTTGTATAATAAACAATTGTGTGCAGCTTATCACCTATGCCACAATTTATGAATAGTCAAACAGCTTAAGCTTGGGTAGTTCATATTTCAATTTCATGTTGTAGAAATAGAGCATAAAGATCTGACCAAATAGTGTAATCTTGGCAGATAAGTAGATAGGTAGAGTGAAAAAAGGAGCCCAACAGTTTAATATGAGCCCTTGGATGTAATAAGTCTAGACTTAGATAGGCATTGCCATGTAAAAGAAAAGGAAGTTTGATAAGGGTTTGCAAGTCTAAGTGCACCCAAATAAAGAAGTAAAAATGCTAGGTTAAAGTAGGTAGGGTAGGTAGATGATGGTTGCAGAATTATATGTGATGAATGATGGCTCTAAATGTGTTAATATTTTACTTTTATCACAAGGCCAAGGCATACAGTACATTGAATACATATCAATCAAAGAAAAGTCAAATAATTAACTCCCCTACTCATTTTCCCTAAATTTTCACTAATTTCCCCTAAGTGCTAAGGTATTTGCTAAATTAGAGGGGCTCAAAGCATTTCTCTGACTTATGGAGGGACCGGATCCTTGGCCCAATAATTTATAAAGCCCAAGTACTTAAAACCATTCATAAATCATTCTTTTCCCTTCATAGGTTTTTCCTAAGTAAAATTCTATTTTACTTAGGGAAATTACAATATTTCTCATAAAAACCCTTTTTCACTTTAAGCCTAAGTTTAAATACACACATCAAATGTTTTTATACTTAGCACTTTTTCATTCATTATGACATATTAATTATTAACTTGTATTAATTTATAAATCCCTTACAAAGTTTACCATCTCCTGTATTATTGTAACTATATAAAACCCTGAATTTCTATATATCCTGACGCTTGGTAAATTATAGCCATAATACACCCTTAATCAAGATTAATTAGTTAATCAGTAACTAATTAACAACCCTTAGTCCCCCGCCGCATTAATGAGGGATTAATTAACCCTCACAGTTAATTAACAGCCTCCCCGTCCAATCCTTCCACCCCCGATGTGATTAAATAATTCTTAAATATATCGGGCCCACCATTCTTAAAACCCGATCACTTCAGATCCCTGATAGTCATCAAATCAGGTCCCTGAGATCTAACAGTTATTATGCATATTGTGTGACCCTTTGTGATGGTGCGTTTGCGTGCTAACACAAAGCGGTTTTTGCATAGTACATCCGCCACGTGTCAAGGAATCAATGGAATCGCTGGCTCGAGGTCTAATACTGCCCTTCCCCATAAGAGATGTGATATTGAACCTCTTACGGCCTTCCCACAAACAACAAAACATCATGTTGTTTGTCACTAACGTCACCCGCCTAAAATCCAAAACCCGTCAATCTTTGACTTTGTAAATAAAACAAAAACAAATCATTTTCACTGTTTTATTCGGTAAACCTGTGCACCCATGCAAAAGAACATCGAGGTCAACTAGTTCGAGCTTTCAGTTGCCAACCTGCTCCAAAACCTTGTCGCCAACACCGCCCAGAACCCTCCAGCCACACTCAGTACCTGCATTTCATTGCTTGTCCCCCAAATAAAGGTATTTATCAAATTCCCGACAAAAACCCTGCAAATACTTGTTTTCCACTGCAAATTGATGAAAAAGGCCCAATTTCATTATAATTCGGTTATTATTTTCATCATTTAAATTCCCCCATAGCCTTTGTGTTGCCTATTTTAGAAAGAAAACCACAGTTTCCTTCTGAATCCACAAGAACCAGAAATGGAAACTCCAGTGGCTTTGAATGTTGCACCCATTGATGCCCCTCATCAAGATTTAGACTATCTGCCTTTGGTAGATAAGGACCTCCAAATAAAAGACCTAACCATTGATAAAAATCACCTCAAAGTCTTTTTCCAAAGTAGAGATAACTACTTGAATGGCTTTGATATCATAAGACTGCGGGAATCCAATCTCCCCATATACTTTCTCCCCTCTGTCCATGTTTTCCCTGATATAATTCATCAATTCCATGCCAATTATGACCCCAACCGCAAAGCAGTTATGTCTCCCAACCAAATAGTCCTCATACAAAGTACTGCTAAATCAATCAATGAGATGTTGCAATTTCACCCCAGTTAATCTCTCACTCCCATTTCCATTGGAAATTTACTTGAGAAATCAACTAAACTATCCCAATTCGAACTTAATCACCTCTATCAGACTTTCATACTACAGAAACATCAGCCTAAGGGCCCACCTCCTTATATGCAAACTTTCTTCATAGATATGGGAAGACTCATAGTTGACATGATATCTTTAGTTATGGGATTCAACACTAGTGATTATGTAGACGAGTTAACCCTAGTGTTGATGTCAATGTTTACTCCTAGACAGCCCCCTATTGTCAAGTATGATTATGCCTCTTTTATTGCTGATAAACTTCATGACTAGTTCACGAGACTGGAGAATGAAAGAGTTTTCAAGTATACCCTTCATATATCACCTCATGCTCTATTATTAGTTAGATAATTTTCCATTCCCTGTCATGAAACTTGATAACAAGGGTAATCCAAGGTTTGTTATCTTTTGGACTTCCATCTTCCATGAATCCTTTGATTCCCCTTGCTCATATAATGAGTTCATTGAACAACTACCTTATTGATAGGGATTTCCCCTCCCATGATCAATGGTGACATTAAAAGGATCCTTCAGCTCTCCAAGTAGTACAGGGTGGGTGACTGGTATTTATACTAGAATTATACAGGAGTCAGGATGTATGGGTGTGAACTTTCCCCTTTCAAGTTACCAAAATATGTTCCAACGAGACTGTTTGCATTGGAATACTATAGGCAGATGATAAACTCAGATTTGGTTCATTTTACAAAGCCAAAAAGAAAGCACAACTCAGAATCAAACATCAATTAGGCCCTTTCATTTACAACACTAGAGAAGCAGGGAAAGAAGCAGAGAGAATTCTAGAAGATTATCTTAAATTACACAAAAGTTTCGGTTGGATTCCATATGACCCTCATAGCTTCATATGTGATAGAAGGAGGAAAAATAGACTGTCACCATGCTTGCATCACAGAATCCTAGAGATTGAACAATTTGCCAACATGGATGAATGGAGGGAAGGGACCTTAGTAGAAACTAATAGTAAGCAAGTCAACATAGAAAATGTAATGAAAGATCTTGAAAAGAATCTTGACCTGGATTCTTTTGGACAGGTACATTTTGAGACTTCTCAGAAGTCAGCATCAGGTATAAGTGCCAAAACAACTGCGACCTCTCAAAGACACTCACAACGGACCGATACACCACTTATAGGGGCTTCCAAAGGTAGAGAAACAGAGACAAGCACTCATGCTACAAAAAGTCAATAATGTCTAAACATCATGAAACTTCTAAAGAGCAGGCCCACATACACACTCTTCCAACTCAAGTCAATGTGGGAGAACCCCCAATCTTGCAGACTCCTTTGAATGAGGAAAAGAACAAAAAGAGAGATAGGGAAGTAGCTACCCCTGCCAGTGGACCCTTAGAACAGCCTGGTGCTAAGAGGCACAGGCTAAATCCTCTTTCAGAAGAGGAATTTTTTGAAGACACTACTGAAAGTCAAAGAAAAGAAGGTGTAGATAGTCATCAAACTTTCCTAGTAGGTGGGACACCTTCTAGCTCATAGAGACAGGAGCTAGAGAGACAAAAAAGTGCTGAAGTATCATCTTTCAGGCCCCCAGGAAAAGACAACCCAGATATTAAAAAGAAATTTAAAGAAATAAAGGCTAGGAATGAGCCATTGAGGATCCAGGTCTACAATCAGTATTTGAAAATGGCTCCCACTAATCAGAACAGGTTGATGTCAGCCTATGACATCAAAGAAGGTAAAATGCTAATGATTTTTTTCAAACCCAAAGTGCAACAGCCTCAATTAGCTACAGATTACCTCAAAACCGATTTTCAGGTCATGGCAAAGGACATTCATCCCTTTGACCAGATTGAGTTACACAAATAGACAGGGGAGATGGTCTAGTCTACATTGACTGGTAAGGCCATGATGGCCCAAAGAATAGAAAATTATTTGAATAATACAACTGCCCAATTATAGCTGGAGAAAGCCTCCTCACAGGCTAAAGACAATAGAATTAAATCTTTAGAAGAATTGATCATTGGATTGGGTCATGATCCAAAGCATGTGAAGACTGCAAAAGCCTTAATTAAAAAGAAAGATGAAGACATAGCTGCCTTAAGAAAGTAGCTAAAGTTGCCTCCTTCAAGGCATCCAGAGATTGCTAAGATCATAAAACAAAGGTCTGAAGAAGAGCTGATGGACTTAGTCCTAAAGCTTAATGAATAGCTAAAGGAGACCGAACAAGAACTAGAAAAATCATTGAAGGACAAGAAGGGAGAGTCGACCTCTTAGCCTCCCAATGTGATTCCATTAGTTTACACTGCAGTCCCCTCAACGCTCGAAACAACTCTGGCACCAAATGTCCCAGTGGTCACAGCAGAAGTAATACCAGGAACAGCACAAATAGGTATTTCAAGTCTAGGGACAGAAGAATTGATAAAGTCAATGGAGGAGTTGAAGCTCCAAGTTTAAGAGATACAAAAGGTAAAAGAGTAAATTTGTTACCTTAGAACAAAAATATGATCTTTCAAAAATAAACTTTGCAGAAAAGATGAGGGAGAATAAAGGGTTAGACCAAAAGGTGAAATCATTAGAAAAAGACCTCACATTTGATAAACCCTTAGCAGATATTAGGAAGATTCTTTGGACCAACATCACTCAGTTAATAAATGATGTTTGGCCATCCATACAAATAATTTTTGAGCAGATTGATTTGGTAAAGATAGCTCTTGAAGAAGTCCAAATAACTAAGGAAGAATTAGGAAGGATGCCTGAGGAAGCTACCAGGCTAATAAATTTTTGAATACCAAGAATAAGTACCAGCTTGAAGAACTGGGCATTGCAGACAGAATAGGGACTATTCTAGAAATCAAGAAGGTATTGACCAAAAGGTCTCTCATGCAGAATTTGGAGAGAAGATGCCAAAAAATACAAGAGGAAATTGATGATTTTATGTAGAAATTTGGCATATTGCAGAGTAAAGGACTTTCTAGTCTTTTAGTTATTAATGACAAATTGATGACACAGATAGACTATGTTGACAAATTAGCTAAGTATGCAGACAATCAGGCCAGCTCATCTACTAGTGCATCTGCATCAAAGGCGTTACGCACAGGGAGAGTCCTCTTTGACAGTCTAGAAAACCTTTTCTATGTGGAGCATGAAATAAAACATCTGTTGCAAGTTCAGCCTAATTTTTTCAAATACACTGAGGCTTATGAGATCCTTAGAAAACTTCAAAGGACTAGAATACCATAGGAAAAATGGTAGACAGATATGATAATTTTTTTTTGATTTACCCTTGGTAAAAGGGTAAATTTCTATTTTTTACCATAGTCAATGATGGTAATAGAAGGTAAATAAGGATCAAACAGGTAAAGAGTATCAGAGTAGGTTAAGAGTATCAGTAAGAAGATGAAAAGTAGAGCAACTAGCACAGAATTATAAAGAAGACAACAAGATGCCCAATCATAGGGCCTGCCTCCAGCACATTCACAAGAATAGGGACAGCAAGCCATCAGTTTGCCTCTATCTTCTATCTACGAGACCATCTATCTCTATTTTCATGTAACATATAGTTAGTCATCCTAGAATATATCTCTCTTTGTTATGAGATATTTTATTGTAAATTTTTGTATAAATACTCCCTCATTCGGAGTATTGAGGGTGGATTCTTAGACATTGCTATAAAACTAATTACTTTGGAATAAAGTGATGTTGGACAAATCTTGCATGGCTGACTAGATCAAGAATTAATACAAAGGACTTTTCATAGGATTCATGTGTCAAGCACCAAAAAAATATGTATCTATATCTCATGTGTTATTGTTTTCTTGTTTATATATCAACTGTGTTTCATATTTGAATATTAAAAAAATAAGAATAATTCAGAAAGTGCTTAAGTGAAATCTATATTCAATCGTTTTTATTCTAAATTTTTTCTTCTAAACTATCATATGCAGTGAATTCTTAATTGGTCCTGCTTCTTAGTTTATCATTCGATCATTTAGTAAAGAATTATTAATTGCTATTTATTGGTGATCATCCAAGTTCCCTCCTCTTAAAACATGTTGAAGGATTCTTAATTGCACTTCATCCCTTTTAAGTCCATTCCATCTTTTCAAGTCTCTATTTGCTCCCTGTTAAGCCATCCTTTGTTGAAAAACCAAATCTACTTGAGCCACCTTCTTTTGACTTCATTAGCCCAATGGCCTAAAATACTCAGTCCTACACCTCTGCTACTGAATTTCACCACCAAACACAATCAAAACCCCCAAGCTATCATAACTAGCCTAATATCTTCCAAACCAAAGCTAAACCTTAAAGAGAGAGCCCTCACTGGATACAGATTGGCTAGATTCTATACCTAAAAGTTGGTTTGTGGTTACCTCGGACCCCTTTCCCTCTTCTTACAACCTCCGAGAAAATTTGAGCGATAACATTGTCAAATAGGAGGAAAGCATGCTATGGACAACTGTTATTTGTTACAGAAGTACACACAGAATTCGCAACAGTTGTTCTGTAACTTTTGTAGATCAGTTGGACATGATGAGCACACCTATAGAAGCTATGAGTTGATGATGGATAGGACTCCCAACTACAGAGTTCAGGCTGAAACATAGCCCCTTGACTAGAACGTAGGAGTGGCGTGAACCAAATTTCAAGGGCACGGACAAGGACGAGGTGGAGGAGGACTTGGAAGAGGTCACAGATAGTTGATATGCTACAATTGCGGGGAGCGGCAGGACATTATGCCCATGATTGTATGAATCCAACACATCCATTATGTTTGTATTGTACCTTGTTTGATCATGAGACAGAGGATTGTCCCACTCTGATAGCTAGGCTGAATGATAAGGGAGCGCTCCAACCTCCCCTGACTCAGAACCTGTACGAGGAAGACCCCAATGTGAACATTATGCTTCGAAGTGGAATTACGATATGAGATGATAATGGAAAATAGCCTGAAGATAGTACTCAGGTTCACAAGGTTTTGACGAAAGAACAAGAGTTTGATTTGGAGTGTGCTAAGGAAACCTTCATGGAAGCTAGGAAGAGCTTCATTGATGCCTCCACTTTAGGAAGAAAAGTGAGACCGAAGCCAGAAATGGACCCTTGGATGCTCACGATGTTCCTAGAAACATGCATGAAGCTATTGCACGGTAGTAAGGCTGTAAAGGGATTGCAGGAACTCATTACTAGATGTGCTAGGACCATGCGAGGAGAACCGCACGTAGTCTAGAAGATTGGAAAGCATGCGATGAGGATGGGAAGAGAAATGAGGTTGACCACGTAGATTGGAGAATATGAGATGGACCAAGTGATTCTAGACCTAGGATCAGATGTGAACGTTCTACCGAAGCAGACATGGGAGTGCATGGGAAGGCCTATGCTACAATGGTCTCCTATCCAGCTGCGAATGGTGAACCAGCAAAAGATCATACCTATGGGGATATTGCCAGGAATCAATGTGGATATTGAAGGAGCAAGTGTGTTAGCAGACTTTGAAGTGATAGAGATTGTTGATGAAAACAATCCCTATCCTTTGCTCTTAGGAATCGATTAGGCCATTGACATGAACGGGGTCATAAATCTAAAGAAGCACAAGATGATTTTTGAGAAAAAGTCTCTACGCGTAGTCATACCTTTGGACCCTGCAGAAGGATCGTACTACACAGAGCCGGTGCAATGACTATGAAAGTGACAACGAATTAGACTGCATCTACAAGATAACTACACGAGAGCAAGACTGGGTAAATCCCACCATGGATGGATGAATCTCATGGGAGCGTGAAAGCTCATGTACATCAGATTCTGACGAGGAAATAGAGCAATGGAAGAAATGGTTGCATGAGGTGACCACGCTGAACTGTAATATGATGACAAGATGGTTGCAATGCGTATCAACAAAAGTGAGGGATCTGCCTACTTATGATGGGTTAAGTGAGGTAGATTCTTTCTTGAATAGATTTGAAAGAGAGGTGCCAGAACAACAACGTCTCGAGGCTTTGAAATGGGTACTACAAGCTACACCTGGGAGGTGGTGGGGTACGTACCAAGGAAGCTTTGAGGACTGGCACAAATGCAGGAGAATGATGCGCATGCATTTTGGGAAGCCTTAGATGTGACTAACAGACAAGAATGATGGACAAGATGATCTGCGTGCTCAATTGTCTAGGTGGGTACAGGCATATGGTAAAAAATATGCATGGATGCACTTGGACTTCACATTCAAGAACACAATCAATAAGCATGTATGGGCGAGGCAATTGCATGAACGGTCCCTCCAGTTGGGATGACATAGGGTGGAAAGAACGAGTGTGCAGAAGGTTACCCACGCAGAAGCCTTTAATGAATTGTACGAAGCACTGAACAGGGTATATAATGTGCAACGAAGTGATTGGGACCTACGCGTAGTAGCAGTTTTGTGGGCTTATAGGACAACGTGCAAGAAACTGACAGGACAGATGCCTTCTAGGCTGGCCTATGGACCAAATGTTGTAGTCCCAATGGGGTATGTTATTCTTAGTCCACGCATAGCAGCACCGATGGATATGACGGTTTGCGGAGCCTTGGAAGAAGGGATCACGTAGCTGAACAAAGAAGAATGTTTTGGACCTGAGGAAGAAATCCGATAGGGTGATCTTAGGCTCCAAGGACTCATGAAGAGTGCAGTTAAGGGAGAAAAGCACTATGGTGGAAGCGGAAGTCAAGAAGCTTGAGGAAGAAATAAAGAAGTATTTTATCAATAAGAGAACTGTGGTGATAAAATAGGGTGTGCACGATTACGTTGACAAATTTGGGGACTACCACTGAACGTTGATCAGCTTGATGCCTTAGATTGGACCATATATTACTAGGGGGATCACCCATGGTGGCACTATGCAGCTAGTAAATTGTGTGATGTAGATAGTAAAAATAAAAGGTGGATTTTTTCTAGGAAAAGTGATGGATGGCCAGTTGAAACTCTATATAGGTGGTGTGACCATCTTACTAGCCAACAAAAGCACAATCTTCACACTCTAGGTAGCTAAAATAAGGCGCGCGACTATAAACAGATGCAGGGGACACATGAACAGATACAAGGGAGCATTTTTGACACTGCGGTCTTGGAACAACGCATACAGGAGATACATCAGACAGCTGCACAGTGCGTTGCCGACCTTGCAGTAGTCCAAGTAGAGTTGGGCCGTCTCTGCGTGAAGATCTCCGCACCAACAGAGTGACTCAAGGGTGAGTCACGATGTTTGTGTTGGGGGCCTGTTGGGCATGGGATCCCCCCAAGACAAGTTTTGGGGCTTAAAGCCCAAGTTTTGACTAAGTTCGATGTAAATACCATGTCATTTGTGGGTACGGAGCGCGAAGATGGTAAATGAGTTAGAGGGTTGTCTGCCCTCATTTTTGTAATGTATTGTCACTTTGAGAGATCTACCCATGGTCTGCAGAACATGGGATTGTATAAATAGAGTGAGGCTTTAAGTGTAAAAAGATCATCATAGAGGAAACAATCAATGGAAGATCTAATAAGTAAGTATTGAGTGGAGGTGTAGAGTCATGTCTTTGGGTCGTAGAGTAGGAGAAGGCTTTGCAACTGAGTACGTAGAGGCCTAGTAGTCCGAAGCTAATGGCGCGGACCCCTGTAGTTGAGTGCGTAGAGCAGGTTGAGTCTGTGACCGATTGAAGCATTAATAAAAAGAAGTTTTACAATATTTTTGTGTATCTTTTCCTATTTTATGCATTAAAGTATATTGGGTATGAATTGCAAGTTTACTGTTTATTTGCTGTGTGAACTTATATGAATGTGCTGAATAAGTGAATATAATATAAGGTATCTGTTTATGCGAAGATAACTAACTGTTATAAGAAGATAAGTAAGATCCGCTGTGTGACTTGGGGAAATAGTGCAGATTGCTACTTTAGTAGCACAAAGCTCCTCAGCCCCTGGTTAGCGTTGTGTGAAGTCAAGTATAACTGGATTCGAAGGCCTCGTAGGTCAGGAAAGTGCATGAAGGTATTCATAGTTGGACTAAATCGACCCATCACACATCTCAAGGGTGGAGAAACTTGGTTCCGACACCCCCCCATACTGCTTCGGGTGAGACCTCAGTCTGCACTCTGTGGACTATTGCCGAAAGGGCCAGTAGTACAGGGATTTGTTTAGCTAATTAACTTCGAACCTGGGTCAGGCCCCAACAAGCCAACAGATAGAGATTAAGAAATTGAATGGGAAATTTTTTGAGTTGTTGAATCTCAAGATAGGGGATATGTTGGTGGATAGAGATTAGTCTGTTGTTGTAGATCTAGGTATGGAACCAACAAGAATGTTGACAAAAGTTTGGGCAAAGTTAGATCAGAAGGAAAAGATCACAATATGATTTTATCTCTCATGTTTAGTATTGTTGAATGTATCAGGGAAATCTATGACAAAGGCTTCATAGGACAAGTTATGAAATTTGTATCAATCTAAGTCCCTAGTTAACAAATTTATCTACGAAAAAAGATGTATAACTTGAGGATGAAGGATGGAGACTCGGAGATAGAGAATTTGAATGCCTTCAATAATATTGAAATCAGTTGTTATCTATTGATATTAAAATTTCATATGAATGTAAGGGCATTAGTGTATTGTGTTCTCTACCAAATTCATGGGATAGACTGGTTGTTTCCATAAGTAGTAATACAACTACCTTGAAATTTTATGAAATAGTATGATACTTGTTGTTATAGGAGATGAGAGAAAAATATGGAAAGGAAGTATTGATATGCCTTGTCTATAAATGGGCGAACCTAGAAAATAAATAGAAATAAGTCCGCAAGTGGGATATTTGAATCCATAGGGAGATCTAAATCTCTAAGAAAATCTATAAAGGTATATTGGAAATGCATAAAATAAGGGCACTACAAAAACTATTGTAGATCTAAAATGCCTAAGAAAGGAAAGGGATCTAATGATGTTCCTTTTGAGGAGGCAAAAACTACCTCAAATGAAGGTGGGGATGTGCACTTGGCTTGTTCTAGTACACATATAGATCATGAAGCATGATTGATTGACTCAAGTGAATCTTTTCACATATCTCCACATAGTGAATGGTTCTACGAGTACGGAAAATATGATGGTGGTGATATATTCTTAGGTGATTTCAAGAAGACCAAATAATAGGACACAGGAAAGTCAAGATAAAGTTGCAAGGTGGAATTATCAGAACACTTAGTATTGTTCTATACATTGCTAGATTGGCCAAAAATCTAATTTCTGTAAGAAATGGATGTTTCATGTGTAAAAACAATATTCGAGAAATATAATTGCAATATGGTTCGGGTAGAATTGGTATTGATAGGAGTTCAAATTGAAACTATGTAAAAGATTATGGGTAACATTGTTATTGATGGGTGCATCAATTTCATAGGTACTGAAAGTGGAGCAAAAAATCTAGTAGTCTCTAGAGAAAATACTATGTTGTGGCATCAAAGACTTTGACATATTGGATAGAATGGCCTTCGGTTACTACATGGTAATTGTATGGTAGAAGGTATGTCTAATTTCTCTCTATATTTTGATTTATGTGGAAATTGTGTATATGGGAAGCAGAATCGGTAGAGTTTTCCCTCTAGTGCCAAGAGGGTAGAAAGCATATTAGAGCTTCTGCACAGTTATGTATTTGGACCAATGTCGGTTCCGTCACTAGGTAAATTTATGTACTATATCTCATTTATAGATGAACTCTTAAGGAATACATGGATATATTTCCTTCATGATGAAATATGAAGTCTTTGACAAGTTTAAAGAATTTAAGGTTGTGGTGGAAAATCAGACAAAGAGGAAGATTAAGATGTCAAGGATAGATAATTGTGGAGAGTTCTGCAAGAAGGAATTCAAAGAGTTGTGTAAGAAGTGTGGTATAGCATGGTAGGAGACTACTCCATACAGACCTCAATAGAATGGAGTTGCAGAAAGAATGAACATGAAGTTGATAGAAAAGGAAAGAGGCATGCTCAATTGCATTGGATTAGGGAAAAAAATTTGGGCAGAGGCAGTGCCTATTGCATGTTACCTATTTAACACATCACCTTTGTCAGCATTGGAGGATAAGACTCCACATGAGGTATAGACTTGTAAGAAGCCCTCTCTCTCACATCTCAAGGCATTTAGTTTTGATGCATATGTAGATGTTCCAAAAGAGAAAGGAACCAAGTTGGATAGTAAATCTAAAAGGAGCATCTTTATTAGGTATAAGGATGGCTAAAAAGGTTACAAGCTTTGGAACCTAGAAATAAAGGAAGGTTGTGTATATTCAATATGTGGTGTTTAGAGAAGTGAGATATGTTATTAACCATGAAGTCCTACCAAAGGAAAAGGAACTAGAGAAGATAGAGATTGAACTGAAGGAGGAAGAATCAAACTCTACAGAAGAACATGAACTAAAAGAGGAAGAGTCACACATTCAAGTTTTCAGGAGATTAATTCGAGAGAGAAGGAAGCCAAAGTTGTATATTTCATCTGACTTCTGTTCCTATTTTTCTTTATCATTTTCTGATGATGAGCACAGAACTGTCAGGGAGGTAGTGGATTTAGAAGATGGCTAACTATGGAATAAGGCCATGGTTAAAGACATGGTGGATTTAGAGAAATGTGAGGCTTGGGATTTGCTGGAGTTTTCAGCTAGAAGGAAACCCATTAGTAGCAAGTGGGTGTTTAATAAGAAGATGAATATCGAAGGAAAAGTGGAGAAATACAAAGCTCGTTTAGTAGCGAAAGGTTATTCCCAAGT
Organism: Pinus tabuliformis; assembly: GCA_031772625.1. NCBI lineage: Eukaryota > Viridiplantae > Streptophyta > Pinopsida > Pinales > Pinaceae > Pinus > Pinus tabuliformis. The sequence goes on along the minus strand of CM062818.1, from coordinate 153,836,226 downwards.
GTAGGGAATTGATTTTGGTGATATTTTTCTCCTGTTTCCAAGTTAGCTTCTATTATATTACTTTTACCTTTTGTTGTTGATTTTTATTTTGAAGTAGAAAATATGGATGTGAAGAAAACATTTATTCACAGGGATTTGCAAGAAGAGATCTACATAAAGAAACCAATGTTAGAAAAATTATATATTACGGAGCAATGGAACACATAAAATATTGCAGAAATATAAACACAGAAAACACACAAAATGAGAGAGACACAGATAGACGTGGTTCACCCAGTTTGGGCTATGTCCACCCCGAACAGCCAGTCCTTCCTTTCTATTATCCAGAAAAATGAAGAGACACAACCTACAACAAATCCGCTGTAATATCCTCTGTTTTCTCTCACAGTCTCACCTCTCTGTTTCTCGCTCACAGAATACACATCTATGTCTCAGCCTCAAATACAATGCCCTCATACAAAGAGAGGGGATTGCCTTCTAGGGCAAAAAACCCTAAACTAAACATAAGTTCTACCGTCAGATCATCTACCTAATGAACGGCCCAGATTGACTAGAAATTACTATACTTTTACAAGGCAATTTTACATTTGTTTTTAGCTTCGGGGGCGCTGCCCCCGAGCCCCCGCCGGGGGACCGCACCCCCGGCGTGGAGGGGTGTACAAACTTCTTGGGGTATACATCCAGCTGAAACAAAGACCTCTGAACAATCATGCTCCACACACAACAACCAAAAGGCTTTCCCGTGAAGGGTAAGAAAGAATTGGTATGGAGGTTAAAAAAGTCTTTGTATGGGTTAAAGTAGTCAATAAGGATGTGGTATCAAAAATTTGATACATATATATAGGGACTTTCCTTCACAAAGAGAAAAGTGGATCAATATGTGTACTTTAAGTTCATTTGTGATTGTGTTATTTATTTGGTCTTGCATATGGATGATATGTTGTTGACTAGAAATGACAAAGAAATTATTTGAGATGTGAAGACTCATTTATCCTCTGAATTTGGCATGAAGGATCTTGGTGCTGAAAACTATATTTTATGCATGGAAATTAAGTGAGATTGGGAAAAGAGGAAACTATGGTTAAACCAGAGGAAGTATCTCAAGGAAATGTTGTGGAGGTTTAATCTGCAAGATAGCAAACTGGTGAAGGTTCCTATTCCTATAGGTGTAAAGTTATATGTTGAACAGTGTCCCAAGGCATAGAAAGAGGAAGAGGACATGTCCATTGTTCCATTTGGAAGCCTAATGTTGGGTCCCTATAATACTAGTGATTACCCCATTACTATTGTAGTTATACCCCTTATTTATATTGTTGTGCCCCTATTACCCCCATATTGTTATTTCTGTGCCCCATAGAATCCCTCTATTGTTATTTTTGTGGCTTTATATTATTATTGTTAGGTCGGCTGGATTATATTGTGACTCCTTAGACTCCTATATATAGAAAGGAGGTTTTGTCATTTGTATCATCCAATAATTGTTCATTTATGTAATTTAAAGGAGGTTTCCCCCTTGAAGAGGCTGAATTCTAAGCCATTGATCTATCTTTTCTATCTTTTCTTGAGCTGGTTTCATAACATTTGGTATCAGAGCTTTGGATTCTAGGGTTTCGCTGCTCCAAACAGGTCATCGTGGAATTTTCGCTATAACGTTTTTTATGTGATGTTTCAGAAGTCGCAAAAAAGCCCCATTTGATAAGAAATCGCGTTGAACCTTGGGTCCGAATTTCAGAGCTTTTCGTGCGATATTTGCAGAGATATGATCTGAGGAAGTTGGTCTTTTTGGAGACTCCTGAATTACATTCAAAAGAGGTGACCTGGGAAAAATCTTCATAAATTTATCTCTGGGAATCAGATTGAAATTTCGTAAGAAGGTACAGAAATAGGACGGATTGTAGTTTCTTTCATATCTTTTTCGTAACCGAATATCGAAAATTGTACACATGGCAATTCATACAAGTTCGCTCTTCTGGAAAGGTCTATAATCAGGTCATCTTGGGAGATTGTGCATAACTCTTTCTTGGAGAATCCAATTTGGATCAGACTGGTGGCATTGGAAAGAGGACATAGAGAGCTACTACAGGTCACAAATTTATAACTAGATGATTGGAAAGTACAGAGATACATCAGAGACAATATCAAGCTCCTACAAAGTGAAAAACGTTGTGTAGATCTTTTTAAATTTTTGCTTAAGCTTGGTTTGAAAATTTATTTTGAAGGAATTCAAAGGGCATAGTAGAGAATTATTATCGGTAACTGATGCCCCGAGGAAAGAAAATTCAAACACCTAGTAAGGAACCTGAAAGCTCTAGCATGACTCATGAAGAAGAGGAACAAATGCTACATGATGTATCAAAATTACAAGAACAAGTGCAACAAATGTCACGCTCACAAAAGTTAATAGAAGCTAAGATAAATGGCGTGGAAGCTAAGATGAATGACATGGAATCTAAGATGGACAATTTGAAGATAGATTTGAACACAAATTTGAAGACAAGCATGGCAGATTTGAAGACAGATTTGACAAATTTTCTACAAGAAATACTTACTAATGGTGAAAAGGTAGTAAAGGAAACTCATGATGTGAACAAAAGTAATGTTAATCATGATTCCATAGACTCTAATGTTGGACCGAAGACCCACCATATTCCAAAAATCGATATGAGGAAGTTTGATGGCAAGGATCCCGCCACATGGATATTACAGATGGAGCAATTCTTCAATCTCAATAATGTGCAAAATGCACAAAAGGTACGTATGGCAACTATATATTTGGAATCAAATCAGTTTGTATGGTATCAATGGCTTTGTTCTCGTAAACAATTTATCACTTGGGCAATTTTTACGGAAGAATTGATAGCACATTATGAGGATACAAAAAGCAACACTTTTTTTAGCCAATTGATAAGTCTCAAACAAAAGGGTTCAATAATGGAGCACATTGAGGAGATCCAAAAATTAAACATAAGGGTAAAAGATATTCCAGAGGAGCATAGGATGTTGGAAATAATACTGAGAGGGGGGGTGAATCAGTATTATCTAGCAATTTAATAAATCTTCCTTATTTGATCTTTGAATTATTTTAGCATGTCAGTACCATAAAATAATGAGCATGAAAAACAGATAGTCACACCAAAGAACACAAGATGTAAGGTGGAAACCCAATGTGGGTGAAAACCACCTGCTGCAATATGTCTCTATCTTCTTTCAATTTTAGAAACTTCTTTTACAATGATTTTGTACTGGTGCAGTCCTTTACCAGTACGCAGGCTGCAACCTGCAGAGAGCTATAACTCTCTCTCTCTCTCGTTTTCCAGTCTACTCCTGGAAGGGAGCTACAACCCCCTACTTCTTTTCATAAAGCATCAGATAATCAACAAGTACATAACAGGTATAGATCACTACAGATATCAGATCAGCAACAACAGAACTAACCCAGAACACCTTATCAATAGAGAAATTCAATCAACAGAACATCTTAAAACAGAGACGCAGTTTTTCTTTCTGTGGCCTGCGACCAGACGCCGTTAACCTTCTGCTACTCTGCGTCCACACGCAGATATCCTTCTGCTCAGCTGCGTGCCCACGCACTGTTTCTTTGACTGCTCTGCGTTCTGTTGCTTCAGGGACGCATCCAAAGATACTATCGCGCCGCATCTTTCGCTACAGAGACGCACCTGAAAACACTATCGCGCCGCGTCTTTCTGCTTTAGAGATGCACCTGAACCTTGATCGCCCTGCGTCCCCACGCAGGTCTCTCTCTACTGTTCTGCGTCTCGGCGCACTTGCCCTTTACAGTACCTGCGTCCCGGCGCACTTTCCCTTCACTGAACCTGCGACCCTTTAGATATAAATGATATGAAGGCTTCAGAACAAACCCAAACAGTCAGATCTACAGATCTGATCATGCGCCATAGAGATCACAGTCCATTAGAAGATTCGCCCTCTTAGATCTGGACTAGATCTCACTAAATAAGATATTCAACCCAAGATAATTGCTCAATCCAAATGAACTCCTTTGCTTTATATAGGCAAGCTCCTCCCCAAAACAAGGAACAATACCACGAGCCGACACCATAGAAACACAAAACCGTCGGCTAGATACCACACAAGAAACCCCCACATGCTTTTTCTCTGTCTTGAAATGTGTGCACTGGGTGGACGCACCTCCTGAACGGCTGGCCAGCGTCTCTGGACACGGACCCTGCATGGTGTACCTGCGGGTACGCACCTCCTGAACTGGTTTCCTGCGACCTTCTTAATTTTCAACAAACTGAGAGCCTTGCCACTGGAGTTGCCATCAAGTACAACATCTGTAACATACAGTCATACCAGAAAACATAATGCCAACAATCTCCCCCTTTGGACTTGATGGCAACCTTACAAACTTCAGCTTCATTCTCCCCCTTTGACATCAAGGGCAAAGGGTATGCTCCCCCTAAGCTCATGCTCCTCCAGATCTGCAACAAATAACCAGAGATCCACCATGAAAGAGATAGAGACATATTGCAGCTATTTCCAAGATCTCCTTCTCCATAATGCCAACAATGCATTATGTGCTCCCCCTGAGCCTTGTACCACCAATAAGAAGATGTTCAACAATAAGATGATGCATCAACAACCCCCAACTTTTGCCTGAGGTATTCAAATGTGTCCCTGGGCAATGGTTTGGTGAGAATATCAGCAACTTGTTCCTTGGAAGGAACATACTCCAACTTGACTTTCTGTTCAAGCACTTGTTCCCAGAGAAAATGGTACTTGATTGGTATGTGCTTGGTTTTTGAATGCATAACAGGGTTCTTTGAGATGCTGATTGCACTTGTATTATCACATAAGATGGGGATTGGTGGTGTACAAGTGATTTGAAAATCCTGCAAAGTCTGCATCATCCAAAGAAGTTGGGTGCAACAAGATGCAGCAGCAACATATTCCGCTTCAGCTGTAGACAAGGCGATCGAACTCTGTTTCTTGCTGAACCAAGATACAAGTCTGGAACCCATAAAGAACGCACCACCACTTGTGCTTTTCCTGTCATCCACGCTTCCGGCCCAATCTGCATCTGTATAAGCATGAAGAGTAAGATCTGTATCTCTAGGATACCATAAGCCATAATTTTGAGTCCCTTGAAGATATTTGAAGATTCTCTTTACTGCCTGAAGATGAGTCTCCTTTGGATTTGCCTGAAATCTTCCAACTATTCCAACTGCATGCATGATGTCCGGTCGGGTACCTGTCAAATATAGTAAACTTCCAATCATAGATCTGTAGGTTGGTTGATGTACTGCTGCAGATTCATCATTTGCACTGAGACTACATCCTGTGACCATGGGTGTACATACTGGTTTTGCATCTTCCATGCCATATTTCTTCAAAATCTGTTTGAGATACTTGGTTTGAGATAAAAAGATTCCTCCTTCCTTTTGTTGGATTTGCAAACCAAGGAAATATGTCAGTTCTCCTAGCAAGGACATTTCAAATTCTTTCTGCATGACCGAGGCAAAACTTTGACTCATAGCTTCTTCATTGCTGCCAAAAATAATGTCATCTACATACACAACAAGTATTAGCAATTTGTCATTTTCAACTTTTATATACAGATTGCTATCTGCTGAACCTTTTGAAAAACCTTGTTGATGAATATATTTGTCCAACCGGTAGTACCAAGCCCTTGGAGCTTGTTTGAGACCATAGAGAGCCTTTTTCAATCGGCATACAAGATTTGGATCATTTCCAAGAATGAACCCATCTGGCTGTTCAACGTACACTTCTTCTTCCAAGTCCCCATTCAGAAAGGCTGATTTCACGTCCATTTGAAATACTTTGAAGTTTTGAAAACTTGAGAGAGCAAGGAACATTCGGATGGCCTCAAGTCTTGCAACAGGAGCAAAAGTTTCTTCAAAGTCTATTCCTTCTTGCTGCGCATACCCTTTACAAACAAGTCTGGCTTTGTTTCTAATTACTTCTCCATTTTCATTCAATTTATTTTTGAAGACCCATTTTGTTCCGATAACATTCTTATCCTTTGGTCTAGGAACCAGCTCCCAAGTGTTGTTCTTTTCGATTTGCTCAAGTTCTTCATCCATCGCTTTTACCCAACATTCATCTTTGCATGCTTCTTTCACATTTTGTGGTTCAGTAGAGGATAGTAATGCCAAATAGCTTGAGGCTTCTGCAACTGTTCTTCTTGTTTGTACACCTGCTTCTTTCTGCCCCATAATCTGAGATTCTGGATGATTCTTCTGAACATATCTGGATGGAGTTTTTTCTTCTATTCTTGTTTGCTCCTCTGGTTCTTCTTGAGGTTCCTCTTGAGGTTCTTCTTCTTCATCATTCTGTCTTTGAGGATAGCCTTCATCTTCTTCGATATCTTCCCGATGTACTTGCCTAGGAATGTATCCCTTCTCATTAACCACCACATCAATGCTGTCAACAATTCTGCCAAGTCTTTTATTGTAGCACTTGTATGCTTTGCTATGTGGAGAGTAACCAAGAAGAATGCCTTCATCTGCTCTAGGTTCAAGTTTGCCAAGCTGCTCATCAGTATTCTTGATATAGCATTTGCTCCCAAAGATTTTGAAGTGCTTTACCGAAGGAGTTTTACCGCTCCAGAGCTCATGAGGAGTTTGAGTGCTGTTCACCCGGACATTTGTCTTGTTGAGAATAATAACCGCAGCATGTGCAGCTTCACCCCAGAAAGTTGCGGGAGTTCCTGATTCATCAAGCATAGCACGAGCCATTTGTTGGATTGTTCTGTTCATTCTTTCAACAACTCCATTTTGCTGAGGAGTTCTAGCTGTAGAGAATTCTCTCCTTATGCCATGTTCATCAAAGAAATCGAAAAATTCATTTGAAGTAAATTCCCCACCTCTGTCGGATCTGAGGCACTTAATTTTGTGACCTGATTCATTTTCAACCAAGGCTTTGAAGGATTTGAATTTTTCGAAAGCTTCATCTTTGTGCTTCATAAGTCCTAACCAGACAAACCTGGAGAAATCGTCAATAAATAATATCAAGTATTCCTCTCCTCTAGGTGTTCTTTTCCTGAATGGACCACATGTATCTGTATGTACTAGCTCAAGAGGCATGCTAGCTGATCCTTCCTTCTCTGGAAAGTTAGTCCTAGTTTGTTTTCCAAACTGACATGATCTGGATATGGTGTTGTCAGGAATTTTGATATCTGGAAGATCGCGAACTGCCTGATATTTGCATGCTTTCCTTATTTGTGAGAAGCTTAGATGTCCCAACCTTCGATGCCATAACCAATGTTCTTCATCCTTGCTCAGATAGCATTGTTGTTGTCCTTCTTCAAATATGTATAGATTATTTGGAGTTCTTTTGCCTTTGAGTACTGTTTTACTTGTATCAATATCACGAACAAGACATCCATTCGATCTAAAAATAACCTCGGCTCTTTGATCACACATCTGGCTGACACTTAGAAGATTATGCTTCAATCCATCAACATACAAAACATTTCCAGCCTTGACCTTTTCTTTTAAAGGAGCAATCCCTTTTCCTTTTATAGTTGCAGGAGTATCATTTCCAAAAGAGACTTTCTTTCCTTTTTCTAGAACAGAATAAGATTCAAGTTTTTCTTTATCACCTGTCATATGCTTCGAACATCCACTGTCAATGTACCATAGATTTTCCTGTCCCTCTGCATAAAATGCTATTCCACATCTTTCTGTTTGAGGTTCTTTTATTCTCCATGTTTTGGTGCTTGAGGCTTGCTCCTTTTTCTGCTGAAACCTGCTCCTGCATTCAGATTCTTCATGACCAAAGTTATTTCAAATTGAACATTCGACTTCATTTTCAAGAACCGAAAAGTTGTTATAGGTCCTTTTTGTCATCCCTGTCATACTTCTTTGTTTTTGAGCTTCCCTAGTCATGATTGTTTTATATGCAACACATTGAGCTGCTTTGTGACCAAAATTATGGCAAGAAAAGCATTGTCCATTGAAGAAACTTCTGCGGTTATTGAATCTACCTGCCAACTGATTGTAATTTCTATTTTCATCTATTCTTGAACCAAACTGAGAAGATTTTACCTGTGGCTGGTTGTAGCTTTTGTTCACCCTTAAGATGGATTGCCCCTGATAGTTTCTGTTTGTATTTTGTCCCTGCTTTACCTGATTATCTTCTTTGTTCTTATGCTCATTTCTTCTTGCCGCATCAAGATAACTTTTTGAGGTGGATGCTTGAGAGGTTTCTCCATTGTAACCCAAACCTGTCTTGTTTAGAGGAGACCGCTGCACATTGATAATCTCATCCAAAGTTTCAGATCCTTTGACAAACTTAATATTAATAGCTTTTGTTTTCTCAATTTCTTTTCTGAGACCAACAATTTCACCTTCTAGTTTTTCAAGATGTTTTTCTTTTCATCAATTTGAAATTGTAGAGTATCAATGATCACATTCTTTTCTTCTACACATCTCTTGAGTCTAGTAATTTCATCATAGAGGTTATTCACATCTACAGCATCCTCATAATCATCATCTTCAAATGCCATTAACAACTTATATTTATTACCTTGTTCATCTTCATCACTGTTTGATAAACCATCACTATCTTCATGGGTGTAGTAGCTTTTCTTATTTGCACTTTGTTTCTTGTTCCATCTAGCAGGTTCCTTTCCTTTATCCTTATAAGGACATTTTGCAGCATAATGACCTACTCTTCCACAAGCAAAGCATTTGAAAGGTAGCTTACCTCTGAACCTTCCAGAACCCCTTTGAAGATTTCTGACAAAATTTGATTCTTCTTCCTCTTCTTCTGGAACATGGCTTGCTTCATAGTAATCTTCTTTGCCTGATGCCTTAAAAGCAGCTTCCCTTCTGTCTGATGGACCTCCCTTTCTCATTTCATAAGTAGTTAGAATTCCATGTAGCTGAGACATAGTGAGAACACGGAGATTTTCCTTTTCTTCTATTGCAGATACTTTAGATTCAAACTTGGGGGATAATGATCTTAGAATCTTTTGAACTACTATAGCCTCTTTTATTTCTTCACCCAAATTTTTCATACAATTAACAATCTCATCTACCCGAAGAAAATAATTAGCAACACTTTCATCATTATACATCTTGAGAGTCTCATATTGAATCCTGAGAGTTTGAAGTTTAGCTTGTTTTACCTGTTCATCTCCTTCATAGCTCGTGACCATTTTGTCCCATATCTCTTTTGCTGATTTGAAGTGCATTACCTTCATGAATTCTGTTTGGGATATACTTCCTAATAGCATACTGACTGCTTTTGCATTTGTTTCATACTTCTTTTTCTCAGCTGGATCTATAGGGGTAGCTGAAGGAAAAGCATAGCCTGTTTCTACAATGTCCCAAACTTCTGTACCAAGAGATTGAAGATATGCAGTAACTCTTACCTTCCAATAATTGAAGTTTGTCCCATCAAAAATCGGTGGCCTGATTGATGCTTCTCTCTCGTAGTTGCTCATGATGAACGATCTACCTTCAAGCGATCAAGCTTCTCTGAAGGACCTGCTCTGATACCAATTGTTGGAAATAATACTGAGAGGGGGCGTGAATCAGTATTATTTCCAACAATTTAATAAATCTTCCTTATTTGATCTTTGAATTATTTTAGCATGTTAGTACCATAAAATAATGAGCATGAAAAACAGATAGTCACACCAAAGAACACAAGATGTAAGGTGGAAACCCAATGTGGGTGAAAACCACCTGCTGCAATATGTCTCTATCTTCTTTCAATTTTAGAAACTTCTTTTACAATGATTTTGTACTGGTGCAGTCCTTTACCAGTACGCAGGCTGCAACCTGCAGAGAGCTATAACTCTCTCTCTCTCTCGTTTTCCAGTCTACTCCTAGAAGGGAGCTACAACCCCCTACTTCTTTTCATAAAGCATCAGATAATCAACAAGTACATAACAGGTATAGATCACTACAGATATCAGATCAGCAACAACAGAACTAACCCAGAACACCTTATCAATAGAGAAATTCAATCAACAGAACATCTTAAAACAGAGACGCAGTTTTTCTTTCTGTGGCCTGCGACCAGACGCCGTTAACCTTCTGCTACTCTATGTCCACACGCAGATATCCTTCTGCTCAGCTGCGTGCCCACGCACTGTTTCTTTGACTGCTCTGCGTTCTGTTGCTTCAGGGACGCATCCAAAGATACTATCGCGCCGCGTCTTTCGCTACAGAGACGCACCTGAAAACACTATCGCGCCGCGTCTTTCTGCTTCAAAGACGCACCTGAACCTTGATCGCCCTGCGTCCCCACGCAGGTCTCTCTCTACTGTTCTGCGTCTCGGCGCACTTGCCCTTTACAGTACCTGCGTCCCGGCGCACTTTCCCTTCACTGAACCTGCGACCCTTTAGATATAAATGATATGAAGGCTTCAGAACAAACCCAAACAGTCAGATCTACAGATCTGATCATGCGCCATAGAGATCACAGTCCATTAGAAGATTCGCCCTCTTAGATCTGGACTAGATCTCACTAAATAAGATATTCAACCCAAGACAATTGCTCAATCCAAATGAACTCCTTTGCTTTATATAGGCAAGCTCCTCCCCAAAACAAGGAACAATACCACGATCTGACACCATAGAAACACAAAACCGTCGGCTAGATACCACACAAGAAACCCCCACATGCTTTTTCTCTGTCTTGAAATGTGTGCACTGGGTGGACGCACCTCCTGAACAGCTGGCCAGCGTCTCTGGACGCGGACCCTGCATGGTGTACCTGTGGGTACGCACCTCCTGAACTGGTTTCCTGCGACCTTCTTAATTTTCAACAAACTGAGAGCCTTGCCACTGGAGTTGCCATCAAGTACAACATCTGTAACATACAGTCATACCAGAAAACATAATGCCAACATAGGATTGATGTGTTCATAGGGTCTTTAAAGGATAATATCCAACATGATGTTTGCCTTTGGGAACCTGATTCATTAGAGAAGGCATTCAGGTTAGCAAGAAAAATGGAAAGCAAAATTATGGCAACTAGGAAGCATACCGTTCACAACTATAAAGACGGAAGTGTTGTTGCCCCTAGTCTTCCACAACCTACAAGGTTGAAACCACAACAATTGGATGAAAAAATAGCAAAAGGGCTTTGTTACAATTGTGATAGCAAATACACAAAAGGTCATAAGTGTGCTGAGAAGAAATTATTCTACATAGATTGTGAAGAGGAAGAAGAAAAGGAGCAAGAAAGGTCAAAAGAAGAGGATATACTCCAGGAACAAAGCCTAGATGAAGAACAAATAAATCTGACCATATCTTGTAATGCATTAGCGGGAATTACCACTCCTCAAACCATCAAGATAGAAGGACAAATCAAGAAGAAAAAGGTAATAGTGTTGATTGATTCAGGAAGCACCCACAATTTTATTCATTGTAGGGTAGCAAAAGAATTGAATTGCTTCCTATATCCAGCACCAGAGTGTCAAGTGATGATTGCAAATGGAGGAACAATAAATTGCTCTGGAAAGTGCCATAATATCAAGCTATCCATGGGAGAATATGTATTGACTAGCCCAATGCTTTCCATTCCAATGGGAGGTGCTGATGTTGTACTAGGAGTCCAATGGCTACAATCCTTGGGTACAATAGCTTTTAATTTTCAAGAACTTTTCATCAAATTTTCTACGAAAGGAAAGGAAGTTGAATTAAGGGGTATTGCAGGGAAACCAGGAAAGATAATCAACTCTAATGGCATGACAAAGCTTCTAAAAAAGGAGCAAAGAGGTGTAATTGCACAATTATGTTCGCTAGATGTTTCCACATTGGAATCATCTATTTCTCCAGATCTCCAAAAAGTCCTGGACAATCATTCCAAGGTATTTGAGACTCCCAAAGGTCTCCCACCTATGCGTGATCATGATCATGCTATTCATCTGATTCCAGGAAGTGTTCCTCCAAACATCAGGCTGTATAGATATCCCTATGTCCAAAAAAGTGAAATTGAACGTATGGTTGCAAAAATGCTAGAGGCTGGTATAATTCAACTGAGTCAAAGTTCTTTCTCAGCTCCAGTAGTATTGGTGCACAAGAAGGATGGATCATGGCGCATGTGTCCGGATTATAGGGAGCTCAACAAGCTCACTATTAAAGATAAGTTCCCCATTCCTGTCATTGATGAATTACTGAATGAATTGCATGGATCAATTTACTTCACCAAGTTGGATCTTCATTCGGGATATCATCAAATCAGAATGAAGATTGAATACATTCCGAAAACGGCATTTAGAACTCATGAGGGTCATTATGAATTTTTGGTCATGCCTTTTGGCCTTACCAATGCACCTTCAAAATTTCAAGGTTTGATGAATTCAATTTTCAAACCATTCTTTAGAAAATTTGTGTTAGTATTTTTTGATGATATACTAATCTATAGCAAGTCTTGGAAGGATCATGTTGAACATGTTGACAGGGTGGTACAACTATTGGAGGAGAAACAATTATATGCAAAAAGATCCAAATGTTTCTTTGGAGTCCAGGAGGTGGAATATTTGGGTCATATTGTATCTCATGAAGGAGTTAAGGTAGACCCTAGCAAAATTAAAGCCATTAAGGAATGGAAAATCCCCACATCCATAAAGCATCTGCGAGGATTTCTTGGGTTGACAGGGTATTATCGCAAGTTTGTTAAGAATTATGGGAGAATAGCAGCACCTCTAACAACATTATTGAAGAAAGATTCATTTTCATGGACTTCGAAAGCAACAAAGGCCTTTGAACATCTTAAAGAGGCAATGTGCGAAGCACCGGTCTTAGCTACACCGGACTTCACAAAAACCTTTATTGTGGGATGTGATGCTTCAGGAAATGGAATTGGTGCTGTTCTAATGCAAGATGAAATACCCATTGCTTTTGAAAGTCATCCAATCAAGGAAAAGTTTTTAAGCAAAGCTATTTATGAGAAGGAAATTTTGGCAATACTCCATGCACTTAAGAGATGGCGACCCTACCTAATGGGAAGACACTTCAAGGTAAAAACGGATCATGATAGCCTTAAAACCTTTTTAGAACAAAGATTATCCTCTGAAGAGCAACAAAAGTGGGTCACAAAGATGTTGGGTTATGACTTTGAAATCATCTACAAAAAAGGGAAGCAAAATGTGGTGGCAGATGCACTCTCAAGAAAGGATGAGGATGTGGAAGCATTGTTGTGTGCCATTTCTATTATCCAACCAGATTGGATAAACGAAGCAAGGGAGGAATGGAAGAATGACAAAGAAGTGTGGGCACTTATTCGAAAGCTACAACAAGATTCCAGTACTTCTGATACATTTAGCTGGCAAAATGATTCGTTATGGTACAAAGATCGCTTATACCTCTGTAAGAATTCCCAGCTAAAACAAAAGATTCTTATGGAATTGCACACTTCTCCCTTAGGAGGGCACTCAGGATTTTTAAAAACTTACCACAGGGTTAAGAAGGAATTTTTTTGGGATGGCCTTAAATCAGATATTCAAAAGTTTGTGGCGGAATGTTTGGTTTGCCAACAAAATAAAGTTGAAACAATTAAGACACCGGGTCTATTACAACATTTATCCATTCCAAGCCAACGTTGGGAGGAGGTTTCAATGGATTTTATCACAGGTTTACCCAAGTCTGAGGGAAAGAGTGTCATCATGGTGGTAGTTGACAGACTTACCAAGTATGCACACTTTTGTGCATTATCACATCCATTTAAAGCTAGTACAGTTTCTACTGCATTTATGGAAACAGTTCAAAAGCTACATGGAAACCCAAAGATTATTGTAAGTGTCAGAGATCCCATTTTCACTGGAAATTTTTGGACAGAATTATTTTCTTGTCTTGGTACTCAGTTAGCTCATAGCTCATCTTATCATCCTCAATCTGATGGGAAAACTGAGATAGTAAACAAATGTTTGGAAGGATATCTTCGTTGCTTTGTATCTAATAAACAGACACAATGGGTCAAATGGTTGCCTCTGGTTGAATGGTGGTATAACACTTCCTTCCATACAGCAACAAAAATGACCCCATTTATGGCACTTTATGGGTATCAACCACCATCCATCACATCATATTTAAGAGAAAATTCTAAGGTTCAGGCAGTGGAACATCACATCGAACATCAACAACAAGTCCTCCAACTCTTAAAGGATAACCTCGTGTTGGCACAAAATAGAATGAAACAACAGGCAGATCAACATCGCAGTGAAAGAAGTTTTGATGTAGGTGATTGGGTATTCCTACGGCTACAACCATATAATCAAATGTCCCTAAAGCAAGCTAAGAAGGATAATAAATTATCACCAAAGTATTATGGTCCGTACAAGGTGTTGCAAAAGATTGGTACTATGGCATGCAAATTGGAGCTTCCTGCAGCTTCTCGATTGCACCCAGTTTTCCATGTTTCATGTTTAAAGAAGGTTATAGGTGACAAGCTCCCAATTCAAACAATATTGCCAGAACTTGACGAGGAAGGAAAAATTATATTGGAACCGGAAGCAGTCACAGAAACAAGAACTCGACAGCTACGAAATTGATCAATTTCAGAGTATCTTATCAAGTGGAAGAACTTATCCGCTGAAGATTCCACATGGGAGGATGAGAATTTTATGCAGAAGTATCTAGAACTACTCAAGCGTTGAGGACAACACTTTTTTGAAGGAGAGGGGCATGTTGGGTCCCTATAATACTATTGATTACCCCATTACTATTGTAGTTATACCCCTTATTTATATTGTTTTGCCCCTATTACCCCCATATTGTTATTTCTGTGCCCCATAGAATCCCTCTATTGTTATTTTTGTGGCTTTATATTATTATTGTTAGGTCGATGAATTATATTGTGACTCCTTAGACTCCTATATATAGAAAGGAGGTTTTGTCATTTGTATCATCCAATAATTGTTCATTTATGTAATGTAAAGGAGGTTGCCCCCTCGAAGAGGCTGAATTCTAAGGCGTTGATCTATTTTTTCTATCTTTTCTTGAGCTGGTTTCATAACACCTAATGTATGCAATGGTATGTACAAGACCATACATTTCACATGTAGTGGGAGTATTGAGTAGGTTTATGTCAAAACCAAGGAAGGAACATTGAACAAACTTGAAGCAGGTTTTCAGGTATTTGCATTGAACTAGTGATTATGGTTTCTGTTACCAAGGAATAATGAGATTGGATAGAGTTTTAGACATATGTGGCTTTGTTTATGCAAACTAGGGTGGAGATCTAGATCAGAGAAGATCTACAAGTGGGTATATGTTTAACCTATTTGGAGGAGCAGTTAGTGGATGAACAAGAGACAAGTTTTAGTGAAACTTTCAACTACAAAGATTTAATACAGGGCAAACACTCATGGAAGTAAGGAATCACTTTGGTTGCAGAGGTTGTGTTCAAGTATGGGGTTGGTACAACGATGTATAAGGATATACTGTGATATCCAAAGTGCAATTTTCCTGACAAATAACCCTACTTATAATTCAAATAAAAAGTATAGTAATGTTCAATATCAATTTTTGAGGGATATGGTTGAAGAGAAAAAGCTTTTCCTCATAAAGTTGGACACTTTTAGGAATGTTGGAGATGCATTGACAAAGTCTATGAGCACTAAGAAGTTTTCTTGGTGTAAAGAAACAATGGGAATTGCAACCATGGACAAATGACTGTGCACTCTTGTAGGCCCGTATGTGGAAAGAAAATAACAAGTGGGAGAATTTTGTGTATGTGTTATATTGTTTCCATGATTAGTTCCACACATTGTTATGTTTATTGGGTATAGCGGGGGGACGCAGGGGGTGTCACAACCCCCCTATTGGTGGGTTTATAGGAGGGCGTTTGTTTCCCTGTAGGGTCTAGGGCATTACCCCAGCAAAAAAAAAATTATGCAGACCCAAGGATGGTGGGAAAACCTACTCATGGTTTCGCACATGGTTTTTTGTGCATGTTTTTGAGCAAGATGGTTTTTTCCCATGGTATTTTGTAGATCTAGTTATGTGAACCACGATTATGTTGTGATCCAAGATTAATGGATTTCGGTTTATGAATTCTTCTACATGTATATAATGTATTGTAACATTGAAAAAAATATAATGAAAAATAAATATGTTTTTCCTTGCTTTTGTATTCCACCAGAAAAATGTTTGTTTATATTTTATGTTCTTGCTACTATATATTTTTTCTTTTAAGAATTCATTTGCAAGTAATTTCTGTATAGTGTTAAAACCTACAAATTTCATATAGAAAGCGTTTATTGTACCTAGAAGTGAATTCTACAACCCATCATGAAAGAGATATGTAATTCCTTCCATTCTCAATCTCAATTTGATTCATATCTCATTTAAAATAAAATCATTATAAAACATCAATAATATTGCTTTCACGAAACCCGGTCAAAGGGAGATGTGGAAAAAATGTTTATCTCTTAGTATTTTCGTTCTCATGTTAAATAACATGATTTTATATCAACTTTTAAAATAGATATAGTAATCAAGTTTTAAAAGAGATAAAGTTATTAAAAGTTAAAATATATATATATATATATATATATCTACAAAAATATTGATTAAAATAAGTAGTCTTACTATTATACATTTTGGTCACTTTTGAGGTATATTTTTACATTTTTTTCTTCAGAAATCCAACAAATATTTGTTGGAATTGTAAGTTAAGTTATGTAATCTATAGGATTCAAGTGACCAAGGGAATTTTCAAGGCATTGCATCTATTTATGAATTGAAAAATTGAATTTAAAAAAAAAAAAAATTACACATGGTATGTACATACATATATACATATATGCATACATAATCAGTATAGATCCATCAAAGAAGGATTAAATCCGTAGAGGTGAAAACCTTTTTTCAAATTTTGCACTGTAAGAGATGTTTACAACTGAAGATATTTGATCCCTCTAGAGACTTTCTAGATCCGAAATTAATATGGGTCTATATTGGTGAGTGTGTCTGTGTCTGTAAATGTTGACCATAATTAAATATTTTAAAAACAAAGACAAGAAGTAATTAAAAAAATCCATTTGCTTCTTAAAAGAGTAATAAAAAAGATGTTTAATTCATTAAAATATTTTATTAATAACAAAATAATTCAATGTGGGCCATAAATAAAATATTTCAATATGTAGTGCTAACTAATATTGAATTGTATTTAAAAACATATCAATTACAATAGAAACGTTTTAATCCTAACAATGTGGTCCTATTGCCAAAAATTACACCAACCATAAGGGATGTCCCCAGTATAAATTCCTAATTAGAGACTACACCATTTGGAGTGGGAGTCCCATTCGGAGTGATGGCCCAAATGAAAATTTTCTTAACTTATGAGATACTTTGGAAAAAATCAATAACATATGAGAGAACCAAACTCACTTTTGAGACATGCAAGTAACATTAGCTTTATGAAATGTTCAAGTACAACATGCATAAAATAATTCCACAAATAAAATAAATAACACTAGCCTTTAAAAGAACAATGATAGAACTACTCTCATAAAGACACATGTATAAAGAAAGAATTCCTAATTGAGTGAAAAATAGTTTTCAAACAAATGCAATCATGAAAACATAAAGACATACAGTTTCAATTTAGATTAAAAGACAAAAAGATAGTTCATTCCCTTCAATACATGTGAATACAAACATATACCACAACCATTACAAGATAAATCTTACAATGCATTTTAATACATATGTGAAAAGCATGTCTGGCTCAAAGAGCTTCTGATGATTATCTAGAAGTACCAAGATGCACAATTATAAAGGAATTTCTCTTGTTCCAATTGTAGAACATGGAATCCACAAATTACTTCTCTAAAGAACAATCTCTCTCTCAATTTTAACAATGAGAAGCCAAGGATAAAAGTCCATTTTCTTGAGCTATGAGGTTCTATATATAAGAAGTGATGTGACCCTTCACCTCCCTTGTGACTTTTGAACTCCCCTCATGACTCTTCAACTTCCATGTGACCTTTAGAATTCCCTGTGACTTTTCAACTTCTACATGTCTTTCATTTTCTTCCTTTCTTCTAATTACAACATTTGTCTTTTGCAAAATTGTGGCCAAAATTATGAAAAGAAAATAAAACATATTTATTTATAAATTTGAGTAATTTGCAATTTTGGCACTAAGACATGGAGCTCCTCTGTGATGTACTCGAACCAAGCCTTGTATTCTACTACTATGTATTTCACCTATTCTAATAGCTCTCACTCAAACCTAATTCTTCCCTCCAACCCTCCAAATCATTTGAAAATATTTCCTTCAAGCCCACTTGTATATTGTTCCAAAACATAGTCAGCTTCATGTGAAACTTGCATGGTTTGACAACGTATTGAAGAACAATCTCCTTAGTTACTTCTAGATATTCTTGAATAGTAGCACATATTATGACCTCCAAGGCCTCCTTAAGTTCTCACTTGAGGACGTCTCTTGAATTCACCTCTTTGAGTACACCAATTGAAGGTATCTTGTGTACTTAGACGAAAGCCTGCAATCCAATATATAACTCCATATAGGCTGAAATAGTATTTTTTATGTTGTTGTTTATCTGGACATGAGTTTGCACAAGTATATCCATTTCTACTCTTTCTTCTTCATTCTCCATTATACCTTTCCCAGGTAACTCTGTGGATGCATTAGAATATTTGTTACCCCATTCCTGAATGATGTTTATATCCATGTGGGAAAGTTTCAATATTTTCAACCTTTCCTGCAATGCCTTTTGTATGTTGAGAAAAGGCGATAGTACTTTATGCAAAGTCATAATTTCATTGTATAACTTCTTCATAATATCTTCCAACTCCTTCAATTCCTGAAAGATTTTGGATTCCAAACATTGTCTATTAGAACTTGTGGAAGACACCCTCTAATTCTCCATAAGGAGTTGCTTGTTATGTTACTTTGCATCATCTAGTTCTTTCTACAACCACTCAACCAAGAGAGTGAGATAATAAATATTCTTTTTAGTGGTCATTGCAAGGGTTTCATCCACTGAATAAATTGTCATTGGATTGGTCCTTATGTTTGTAATAATTTCTCCTTATGTATTGATGGATATTGGTTGATATGGATCATTCAGAAATCATTTCCTTCTCCCTTGAATTATTTTTTGCTTGAGGTGATCAAATGTGAAATTGGATATATCCAATATTTTTCCTCACTTGGAGGCGGGATACCCATTTCACCCATAGGAAGATTCCCACCTTTAAGAGGAGTTGGAGGCTGGATGTTTAGAGTGGCTACAATTGGCTCAACTTCTTTTGATCTATTCTCCTTTGTTTTCTCGTCATCTGGGTTATTATTTATTCTTCCTATTTCTTTGCCATCTATTCTTTCACTCATTTTTTCCTCTTCTCTTCTTCAAATTGCATCCTTCTTTGTTCTTCCTCCTCATTCTAATTCTTCAAGGATTCTTCTTGTTTTTTCCTCAAAGGTTCCTCTTCTTTCTTTTTTCTCATTTGTTCCTTTTTCTTTCGCATCTCCTCCTACTTTGTATTTTATTATTATACCTTTTATTTTTCCTCTTCTTCTTGTTTCTTCCCTTTAGCTTCCTCATGCTCTTTCTTCTTCTTTTCCTCTTTAGATGCCCCTTTAGTATCTTTACCAGCATTAAACTTTTTACTTATTTCTTGTGCAACTTCCTATTCTTGTCTTCTCTTCAACTCAATATTTTCCTGAATGTTTATCTCCCCCTAGTCTCCTCCTTCTATCTCATCTAGAACATTTTATAGGTTTGAAGGACCTGTTCCTTCGCCTATTCGAATTTCTCTAGAGACATTGTAATGATTTTTTATTTTCTCCTGTATGAGACCGAGGCATATTTCATTGTGTATCTTAGCTTTACATAATGTTGTGTAGCTATGCCTTTGAGATCATACCAGTGATATCCCATTTCATGGAACTTGAGGTTTTGTAGTTCATTTGTATCTTATTCTACTACCTTCGAGATTTTGAAGCTATATGATCCTATGCACAGAGGGAAGATGAGCCATTAGAACTTCTTTTATTTATGCAAAGATCCAGACAACCCTGTAGAAAGTGGATAATCAACTGCATGTAAGACAACTTTGTGTAACACGAATAATGGAACAAGATATGGGGTTTTGTATGATCTGAACACTCTTATGAAATTTCCTTGGGGAAATGTAAACTAATATGTTATGTCTAATAGATATTCCCTTCCCTTACTTGACATGCAAGGTGCTTCGGTTCCAAATAACATATGATACCACACTTAGATGAAGTGTTTATTTATACTTGCATACACTCCCCTATAACTCATTTCCCACAGTGTCTAGCAATACATGTGCACGAAAGGTTATTCTTTAGCATAGGCATATTTTCATTCAAACCCTGGGAATTTCATTCTTAGCACATATATCATCTAGAAAATATGAAGACATGTAGAATTTTGGTCACTCGCCTTCTGCCACATTCTTTTATTTGGAAACACACTTCGACAATGATTGTGCTATGATATCGAACTAGTTGAGAATAGTTCTTTTGGTAGCATAAGGGTACGCCATATAGACCTAATTTTCTCCAAAAAAATTGTTGTTATCACGTTCATATAACTTGCAACACATGGGAATTAAGTATTGGTACACTTTCTTCAACTTCTTGGTTTTGTATATTCTATCTGGACTTTTACGAAATTTATTGGGATCTTTTGACCAATATTTGAGGATATCCTTAGTAGATTCTCCAAAAATGGCATAGAACCTTGTATTGAGGTATTCTCTTGGCTTTGGGAGATTTTATAAATGTGGACATCATGAGCCTAATATGTGGCCAATAGTTCTCCCATTGAACTTTTGATGATCATATTTTGAGGTTCAATGTGTTAGGATCCATCATGTTATATTCACACAAGAAAGAACATGATAGTGACAAGAAACTCTATGAAACCTGCAATTATTAATGTTGAGGCACATCTCCAAGTATTCTTATCTTCCAGCATCACTTTTGTCCAAAAATATTTGAATACATTGGCTAAGATAAGTCATCGATTTGTCAATAAAATAGGTTGAGTCCTTTAGTATTGGAACTTTGGTCTTTGGACTATTCACTACACCGTTGATGTTTATTTCAATTGTTTCCCTTAGAGGTCCTTTTCTTATAATCGGAGGCACGATTTATAAAAAGGATGACACATTGATACACTGATGATCTTTTGACCCTAGAAACTCACAATCATTCATGGAAAAATACACAATCAATCCAAGAAAATCCCTACTCTATCTTTATTATGTGTGTGTAATTCTCATTGTGATAACATAGTGCGTGGAGCGCACTCGCATTGGGCAACAATATGGGTTTTTCATCTAGGGAATATAAGTGAGAAGTGCACTATTAATGTTGAGAGTACATGTACTTGGTGTAGGCAAGGTTTGAAGGGACAAAGGGAATCAAGGTTGAGCATATGAAATACCCATGCACGACTCAAGGGATGTAAGCTCAAATTTTATCGGTGTCACACTTTCTAGAGATAGGGATTTTAGAGCTACCCCTTTGTCTTGCATCTACATTCCAAGTCAAGAGGAAGGTTCAATAGGAACATTCCTAGATTTTAAAGGCAAAGGTATTGTGATATCCTCACCCAATGTTCTCTTATGAGACACATTGTAAATATGAAGTAATATTATTCAATGTGGGAAATCAAATAAAAACGGGATTGAGTCAAAGGGACATAGACTCTATATTGGGGGAGGAGAATTGTTGCTTGGGATGTTATGGTTTCTTGTGCAAAGAAGAAACCTAAATTTGCAGTACAACCATTGAAGGTGTGTTGGTGCATAAGTTAATGAATTAGTTTTGGAAATTAAATGGGCTAAGGAAAAGCACTCAGGCCCATTCTTGATTGAAAAAACACAACAAGCAAGGAGGAATTTTTTTTATGAAGGGATACAAATAACAAGGATGGACCAATAAATAATGTTCACAAAAATGTAGACTAGGACTAATCAAGAAAAGGGAGGAAGATCCATTGTAAGGGGAGATTAGAATCAGAGAAGGAGGAGCATTGGAATTAGGCATTTGAACTCCTCGTAGGAAGGGAAGAAAGACCTTTTTTTGGAGTCAAAACAAGAAGGGGACTAGAATTGGGCCTCTAACATAAGCTTTTAGTAGGCAGTGTTGAAGAGAAGGGAAGAGAAGGCAATTAATTATCTTTCCTTAGAGGCTAAGGGTTGAGTTTCTAGTCTATGGAGCCCTGTAACAGCTTTGGATCCTTGGAAATTGTGGGTTGAGATAGGATCCCTAGAGACCTGTAACAACTTGGGTCCTTGGAGGCTATGGGTTAAGATAGAGGTATTTGGAGCCCTAAAACGACTTGGGTCCCTAGAGGATGTGGGTTGGGATGGCATCTCTAGAGCCCTGCAACAACTTGGGTCCCTTAGAGGCTGTGGGTTGAGATAACATACTCTGGAGCCCTGTAATATCTTGGTAAGAAACCATCCTAAAGAAGAAGCAAAGGAATACTTGATTAATTATTTTCGATATTTCCCTATTGGTAAAGTGGATTTTGGACTCCCTAGAAAGGGGTGAATCACTTTGTGTACACTTCGGGTCAGGTGGGGCACGTATGAACTCCCTATACTAGTAAAGAAAGAAGCAATCATTTGGTGGGATTGAGGAAGGCAGTCCTATGGAGGCCATGTTCTAGTTGGAAGCTGGTGCGTAGTCTGAGAAGCAAAGATTTACCCCTCAGACACTAGAATCTGGCTTGGGGTGACAACTACAAGTAAAGGTGATTGTAGTTGTCTCTGGTTGGGTGGAGAGTCCTTTTCCCAGAATTAGTTTCCCTGCAAACTTGAAGATAAGTATTTGTGTATTCTTGTTTACTTTTAATTATTTATGTTGCACATTGTGTTGTTAATGGCAGCGACTATATTTATTCTATTAGTGCTTGCATATGTGGTGCATCTCATGGTGATACTCTATTGATATATGTGTTGATTATACATGTGTGCCTATGCTTGGACATAGAAGAAAATGTGTATGATAAACTTTTGATGGAAACCACAGTGTATATTTTGCATAAAGAGGTGCCATATATCACCTAATAATAATGTCTAAGCTATAGAATTGAGTTGAACCTGAATCAAAATGAAATGATTAACTGTGCTGAGAATAATACATTAAAAAGAGTATAAGAACTCCATGATATGTTACAGGCCATACCAAAGTCATGCGAGATTAAAATGAACCTTGAAGAGAAATGGGTTCTGAGACCCTTTTATTAATGTAGACTTTACATAAAAGAATCTCTTCTAGCAGATTCAATCATTGTATATAATTTATGTATTTTCTTACGAGTTGTTGTGTTGGCAAGAAAGCAATGTATGAATGTTAAGGGGAGTTTACCTAGGGTTAGCTGAGCCCTACAACTTTACCTAAATGGCCTCCAACATTTTATTTCTAGTAGCCTCCATGCCTTTCATATGGACTTTGGTGATGAGGGCTACATGTCACTCACAATAGCCAAATTCCCGAAAAAGCTTTGGTGGTGTTGTGGAGCTACTTGAAGGCTTTCTATGGAGAAGGAAACCCTTGGCTGGTGGCAGGGGAGGTGAATTCCCTTTAGGAGTTGAGTTTGTGTCCTTAGTAGAGGGTGGCTGAAAGGTTTCCAACACTACCATGCGTGAAATTCCTTGTCCTTAAATAGGGAATACCGAAATTATGGGAACTCATTAGGGTGGATTTTACCCAAACTCAGTAGGGGTAACACTATGGAATTATTTAAATTGAAATCAGTAGAGTGTCGAGGTATTGAATCAAATATGGCATTCTACCGGACCTTTGAGATAGATTCGTGATTGTGAAAACTATCTTGAGGAAGCCTGTGCAATGATGGAGCTTCTCTTTGAGGACATTATAGAGATCTATGTCCAAGACATTGCATAAGGCAAAGTCAAAGCTCTTGGACTGGGCCATGGAAGGAAGCTAAGGCAAAAGGAGTCATCATGATGCAAACAACTGAGGCCCCGACCTTATGGAAAAGGTTGGATGACCTTATTCCTTCGTTGATCAGAACCCTAGGCGAGAAGGTTTCCTATTGGAAGGGCTAGATTCTCCTTTCATGCAATTGGTCCAGAGAAGAATGATGTGACTGGAAAAGTTCTCGATGGGTTGGATCCTGTAAGTCAATTTAATTAGTTTTTGGGAAGTTTGTCATTTGACAGACCAGGGATCATTATCATATGGAACAAGTAACAAAAATCTGATGTTTGAAGTCTTGGGATCGATGACTTCCAGGTGGAAAATTGGAAATAGGGTATTGGTCAGAGATGAAGTCTTCTTGACAAGTTGATGGACACGTCACAAGAAATTTTGGGATTTTTAGGTACTCAAAATCCCATATGTTGGTGACATGTGAACCTCCCATAAGTTGACACGTGGTAGGGATTTTTTTAGCATGATGTCATCATGGGAGTGGGGATCTCAGAGGTTTGAATCTCGTAACATATTATAAATTGAACTATTTTGGAGTAGCAGGCACTAGGGATTTTCAGTTGACGATGTGTGGGATGATGGAGAATTTCTCTGTCGCCCAACATAGAAACCTAGAGGCCTAGAAGGCCGAAACCATGAGATCCCAAAGTCCTAGAGTCTCGTAAGTTTTGAGGAATGTAATCTTATAGAGCATCGGGACCAAGGAATGTTAAGAGATGATGATGGAAAGGATCCAATCCCCAAATATGTTAACTTAAGGAATGTGGAAGCCACAAGTGGAGTTAGGATTGACTGAGATGACGTGTGGTTAGTTACCTGTCATCCAGGAACCTGGAATCCCGTAACCAATTTGGATTGAATTTCTACGAAGTTTTGGGAACCTTGGAATGTAGGATTATGTGTGTAGACATTTTGCGAGTCCATTCAGTCATGGATCTCGCTATGCTTTTTAGGTTGTATCTGGGATTTGGTCCCATTGGATTGAGATATGAGCCGAGTTAAAGGATGTTAGAGAGGACAGAGAAGGAAAAAAATATACCCCATTCCTCATTGTTAATGAAGGGGTTGCGTACATTACAGAGTGGTATCAGAGCTATCCAGGTTAAAAACTGGACTAGATGGAATTTTTCACGAGCAAGTGATGTGTTGCATAATTAAAGGCACTTGAGTGAACCTTTGGCACATAACCAAATTCGGATTAAGTGCAAAATTGGTGAAAGGGATAGTGGAGCTTTGAGCAGACATGGCTAACATATAAGCTTCTGAAAAAAATCCTATCGACCACAAGGTGGAACCTAGCCGACAGAGTTATCCTAGTAGGAGGATAAGAGTGCGTAAATGTTCAGCACCAGGATGCAACTAACCAAGAAGAGTCCACCCAGAAGTAACATCTTGGAAGGCACTTTAAGGGGCTAACTAGTGATGTAGATAAGCTGGTGCTAGCCCCTAGAAAGTGAAGGTCAACAAAGTGGATATACTAATCAATGGTCAATATTGACTTCGAGGGGGTCAATCCCTGCTCCCAATCTTATTCATCCACCTTAGGGAGTAAGGGGACCACACCTACCACCTACGCGCCAACTGAATTATTGATCACTATGTTGCGAGTATACTAGCATCAATGATGGTTGTCTGAAAGTAGGACCATGGTCATGTTTCTTGTTTTGATGGTCATAGATCATAAATATGTTGTTATCTTGGTTATCATGATTGAATGGTCGATGCATATGATTTATAAATATGTTGGCACACTAAAATGACTATTTTGTCACAACAGAATCTCCAAAGTAAATCATTACCCCGAGTTTGTGTAATCATTATTTTGAAATGTCTAATAATTTTTGGGATTGAAAACACATCACAAGTAGCATAAAGCAACAGAAACTACAGTGATGAGGACCAGAATGGTTGAACTTAGTTTTTATCAGACACAACATGGAAGTGATGGAGTCTCAGCTAATGAAGAAGAGATATTAGTTGACCAAGGGGGTGGGAATCATTCCCAAAATGGATGGACACCTTGAGAAGCCTAAGGGATGAAGTGAGAAGCTTTAAGACTAATAATGAGAGGTTGTTAAGAGACAAAGAAAGGAAAGAAGATATCAATGAAGTCATCCTGCAAAGTCTCTCATATTGGCATAGGAAAAGGAAATCTTAGATGAGGGTGATTCATAGAGACCGAAAAAGCCCTTCGAAAAGAAAAGAGAAAACCAACAAAGAATATGGTAGCAGATCTAGGAAGAGGCACAGGAAAGGGAGTGAGGAGGAACTAGCATGCAGGTGCAGTGTTCAAGAAAACCATCTAATTCAGCTACCCGAGGGCGTCACCATTCTTGCCATCACCATCACTTAGTAAGAAAAGAAAAGGAACATATGCCTTAAGAATTTATAAAGGAAAAGTGACCTACATTTGATGGGGACATGAAGAAGGAAGAGGATATAAAAGCATGGTGCTTAGTTGGTGGGAAGCCTTGAATAATGTTAGGGCCATCACTAAAAATGAGTTGACCCAGGATGAGTTTGAGAAGCTCTTCAGAGAACAATATTAGTTTGAATGATACTATGGGAGCAAAGAAAAAGAGATTTAAAAACTCAGAATGGGTCAGGTAACGAGTGATGAGTATGTCACCAAATTTTTGGAACTGTTGAGGTATGTAGCATATCTCAAGGAGGAGAAAGCCAAGATTTAGAGATTCATCATTAGGCTTCCTATGGAATTTAGAGATAAAATCAAATTGTTGGAACCCCAAATCTCGAAGGATGCTATCAAGAAATTAGAATACTGCTATGAATCAGAAAAGTGCAGGCCTAAAATCAGGAGTAACGAGCAAGCCAAGACAAACACTAAACGTAATAAGAATTGTCCTAACAATAACCCAGGTAGGAATAAAAGTAAGAACCCATCTTAGGTATAGAAGTTTCAACCAAAACCCAATTTTGATTCTAAGAGAACTATGCAGAAACTAGCGTTAGGAAAACCCAAGCTTGAAGGTCAAGAACCACTCAATTGTTGGACCTGTGGTGAGGACCAGAGGAGGAGAGACTGCCCACACCAGAAAAATGTTGGACCAAATGTTTACAACACTCAAGAGGCAAGTAGAGTGGCTGAAATAGCTCAGAGTACACCAAGGATTTATGCAGTAGTGGATAATCATAAAGATGATCACCAGGAATTCATCAATGAGATGGAAGGTAAGCTACATCAACAAGTCATTTCTATTTTTATTGATCTAGGTTCTAATTATTTCACCCTAGAACTTGTTGAGAAATGAAAATTAGGCAAGGAATTGCATCAAGAATCTTGGTTGGTTCAATTGGATATGGGTAAAAGGAGAAGGATAAGTCATTGGGTAAGGTCATCTGCAATTGATCTTAGTGGCATGCACACTATAGCCCACTTAAATGTGTTTCCATTGGGTGGGTATGGCATATTATTGGATATGTATTGTTTGTATTTACACTTGAACAAGGTAGATTGTTACGAGAAGGAAATAGAATGATTGGATGAGAAAGGAACAAAAAGGGTGTGGTAAGGCAATTAGAAACCCATATGAGTGAGGTTGACCACTACTACATGGGCCAAACAGTATAGAAAAAAAGGATGCATGTTGTTTGCAGTACAGGTTTTCAAGAATGAGGAATTGAAAAAGAAGTAGAAGACAAGGAAGTTGAATTACTTCAAAAGTACCATGTTTTGCAACAATATGTAGATTATTTTCTAATAGAGCTTCTTGGATTACCTCCTCATAGCGATATATGTTTCTCCATCAAGTTGGTACCAGGAGTAGCACCAACATCCAAGGCTCCATATAGGATGAGCACCATAGGTTTGGTTGAGCTAAAATTATAACTAAAGGAAATGCTTGACAAGGGTTACATAAGGCCAAGTGTCTCTCCTTGGGAAGCACCATTATTATTTGTAAAGAAGAAAGATGGAACCCTTATATTGTGCATTGATTACAAACATCTCAATAAGGCAACCATCAAGAATAGGTACCCATTACCAAGGTTCAATGATCTCTTTCACCAATTAAGAGGAAGCAACATTTTTCTCCAAAATTGACTTAAGGCCAGACTACCATCAAGTGAGAATCAAGGAGGAAGATATTTATAAATTGCTTTTAGAGCAAGGTATGGGCACTACAAATTTGTAGTGTTACCTTTTTGGCTTACCAATGCCCCTACCATGTTCATGTGCTTGATGAATGGAGTAATATCTCCTTACTTGGACAAGATTTTCATAGTGTTTTTTATGACATACTAGTTTATCAAAAAATAGAAGAAGAACATGAAAATAATTTGGCTATAGTGTTACAATTGTTCTAAGAAGATAATATCTACACAAATATCAGTAAGTGTGACTTCTTATAGTCGTAGGTACATTACCTAGGACACATCATATCTAAGGAAGGTGTATCCTTCGACCTAGAAAAGATAAAAACCCTAAGGGAGCGGCCAACTCCAAAGAATGTGGATGAGGTTAGATCACTCGTGGGATTGGCAGGATACAACAGGAGATTTATTCAAAAATTTTCCAAAATCGGTCATCCCATTACAACTTTGCAGAAAAAGGGGAAAATATTTTAGTGGACTACACAATGTGCAAAAAGCTTTGGGTATTTAAAACAATTTATCGCTAGCACACTAGTTCTATGAATTGAAGATCCTTACGAGGATTTTGTGATGTGTATAGATGCATGTGAAGAGGGACTCAATCGAGTCTTAATGTATGAAGCGAAAGTAGGGTGCTATGGGTCTAGCAAGTTGAATAAGAATGAGGAAAAATATGTGACACATGATTTAGAATTGGTTTCTATCATTCATGCCTTAAAAATGTGGAGGCACTACCTTCTGGGCAGGAGTTCACACTCATGTCAGACCATAGCGGAATCAAAAATTTTCTTGGAAAACCGAAGTTGAATCCTAGGCAAACAAGATGGTTGGCCACGTTTAATGAGTTTTACTTTGAAATTGAGTACATAAAAGGTAAGGAAAACAAGTTTGTTGCTGGATTGAGAAAAAGAATCAGAGTAAACAACTTGGCAACAGTAAGTTTGTATGCAATAAATCTGGAAGAAAGAATCAAAGGCGCTAGACAACTGGATGAAAAATACAAGAAAATGGAAGAAAATTTGTAGCAAAGTGGTGAGGATGAAGGATATCATCTCACTGAGGTCGACTTAGTCAAATTCAAAGGAAAAATTTATGTTCCTAATAGTGATGAAATAAAAAGGCTAATAATGAAAGGATTCCATGTTAAGTCATATTCATGCCACCCAGGGTATCACTAGACCCAAACATCCATTAAAAGGATCTATGAGTGGCCAAATATGAAGAAATAAGTATCATGTTTCATAGAAAGATGCATAGAATGCTAGCAGGGAAAGGCCAAATGAAAATATAGGGCAGTATTGTTGTAGCCTATCCCTATTCTAGAATGGAAGTGGCGGGTAGTTTCTATAGATTTTATTTCAGTATTTCCAAAGACATCTAAGTAGAATGATACAATCATTGTCATGGTGGATAAAATTAGCAAGGTAGCTCATTTTGTGGTAGTCAAATCCACCATTTCCACTAGTGATATAGCACAAATCTTCATAAAGGAGATTGTGAGGCTAAATGGCATACCCAATAAGATTGTGTCAGAGAGAGATTTTAGATACACATCTAGGTTTTGGAAGGAATTGATTGTAGGATTGGGAACAAATTAGCATTTAGTGCAATCTATCATCCACAAATAAATTAGAAAATAAAGAGGATCAATCGGATCCTTAAGGACATGTTAAGGATGTATGTGATGCATAAATCCAAGAAATGGGAAGAATATCTTCAACTTGTCAAATTTGAATACAATAATGGAAACCAAGATTCCATAAAGATGACACCCTTTGAGGCATTATATGGTACGAGATGTAATACTCCTATCATTTGGAGTGATCTAGTTAACAAAGTTCATATAGGACCTAATCTCCTTAAGGAAATGGAACAAGAAGCTCAGATCATAAATTAAAATTTGAAAGTGGCACAAGATAGATTAAAAACTATGCAAATAAGCATAGGGTACAAAAAGAGTACCAAGTGGGGAAACATGTTTACCTGAGTATTAAACCCAAGAAAATTCCGCTAAGGATAGGGACATGTGTCAAGTTGGCACCATGGTATTGTGGGCCATTTGAAATTCTTGAAAGGGTTGGACTAGTAGCTTATAGGATAGATTTACCCCCATCAGTTAGAGTTCATTATTTTTTCCATGTTTCTTTACTTAAAATATATGTACAAGATTCTAATAATGTGATTGATTTATCTATGCTACAACTAGAACCAGAGGGAGATTTCCAACTAGAATCAATGTGCATTCTAGACTGGAATAGTCTCATGCTCCATAATCAAGCCATAGAGAAAGTTAAGGTATAGTGGAATCACTTTGGGCTAGAGGAGGCCACATGGGAGATGGATGATGCCATGAAAGTTAAATTTCCTTTCTTGTTTGATGGTTAAATAAAGCGTCTATAATTGTAAATCATGTATAGAGTTATGTGTATAAAGATCCCTAAAATAGTTTGTGTCTTACTTTAAATTTGTCATTGTATAAGTGTAAATGAACACTGACGACAATGTTCCCTCGAGGGGAAGAGGATTTTGATAACCCCACCTAAGGTTCTCCATGAGCCACATTGTAAATATGAAGTAATATTATTCAATGTTGGAAATCAAAGAAAAAGGGAACTGAGTCAAAGGGATAAAAATTCTATAACTAGGGGAGGATAATTCTTGCTTCGAATGTTATGGTTTCTTGTGCAAAGAAGAAACCTGAATTTGCAGGACAATCAATGAAGGATGGATGGGGCATGAAGTTAATGAACTAGTTCTGGAGATTTAATGGGCTGAGGAAGAGCACTTATGCCCATGCTTTCTTTTAAAAACACAACAAGCAAGGAGAAAAATAATTTATGAAGGGTTGCAAACAGCAAGGACATATCAGTAAATAATGTGGACATAAATTTTGTCTAGGACTAAGCAAGAAAAGGGAGGAGGAGCTATTGGAAGGGGGGATTTGAATGGGAGAAGGCACAACATTCAAAGGAGGAATTTGAACTCCTTGTAGCAAGGGAACAGAGACCTTTCATTGGTGGTGGGTCAAAAAGGGGACTACAATCGGGCCTTAAACAGAAACTTTCAGCATGCAGTGCGAAAGAGAAGAGAAGAGAAGGGGATTGGTTCTCTATCTCTAGAGGCTTTGGGCTGAGTTACTAGTCTTTAGAGCCCTGTAACAGCTTGTGGTCGTTGGAGGTTATGGGTTAAGATAGGATCCTTGGAACCCTATGATGAGCCCCAGAGATGGGTAATTATATGGGCTCATTTTACCTCTTAATTCTACTTGATCCACCATTCTCATTAGTTTATTGCATTTTTTTGATCATATTTATGATAATAAAGTGAATTGGGTTAGTCATTATTCCAAAAAGTCTAATGTGTGCTTTATGCAGATTTTTGGTCAATTTGAGACAAAATCAAAGGTTTAATGAGCATTTGGCAGCCAAATTTGTGGAAGAATGAGGGAGAGGATTTGTAGGAGGGTGTCCCCTTCATTTATGAGCCCTTACCTTGAATTATCCATCAGAAACTCGAAGTACAAAGGCCCACATTGATGATCCCAAGGGGCAGCCGAGCAGGTCAAGTAGGATTGTTGTTATCTTCAGTTTTGGGCAGCTGAGTTCCTTAATTTTAGGAGGACTGTTGGGAGTCTCAATTTGTATAAATTGTAGGGCTTAGGGCCTTAGTTTTTTTAGTTAGATTTTAGCCATTTGATAGTCTATTTTCACACTATAGTGCAGCCTTGTACTCAACTCATTTTCAAGCTCGTTTTGTAGAGAGTTTTGTGATGTAACTATTATTTTTTGATCAATGAAGATGAATCCAGCTTTGAACCAGCACTTATCTTTCCTAGGTGGTTGTAGCTCTTGGGGTTGGGCCCAACCGAAGTGCCCAACACCTCCTTTGTGTATTTATATGTTTTTTTCTTGCATTCATGAAATAATTTATGTTATTTAGGTTAAATCTTGCTTTGTTACTTAGGTTGTTTTTGATGATTAGAATAGTTGTTCTTACTTCAGGTTGATTAGATAGGTTGCTTCAATACCAGAAAAAGATCCAAAAAAATGCTACCAAGTAGGCCTTGATCTCCTTTCTCCCTCCTTGAGACCATGAATTGAAACCAAGGCACTCTTGCTGCCACCAAAACATTGTTTTTGCTTTCCAATGCAATTGCTAGTGTGAGATTTTGAGTTGGAGAAGTTGATATCAATTGTATTTACATGATTAGATTTGTTCTTGTTCAGTTTCCATGCATTTCTTGTATAAATTCCTATCCACAAAGTTCTGTTCAGCACTTTTCTGGTTTTTAGGTAAGAATTAGGTTAAAATAGGTAAAACTTTGTTTTTAGTTCTTGCTTGGGATAGTTTTAAAAAGTAAGTGTGCATCTCACTTGTAGAACACTCCAGCTTATCATTCTTCCATCACACAACCTGCTCCAGTCCATCTCTTAAGATTTCCACCATTCATTCGCCATACTTTCCCAAACTGCCTAATTTCTACGTTCTTGTGCAAAGTTGCTTCCTTGACCTTTGAACAAATCCAACCATCTCTTTCATGTATGATCTTCATTGACAGAGTCCTAGACCTTTTGACACCTCCATCCAGCCTTCATTTCCCTTTTCCCATCGTTTCCCACCTTCGAACCTTCAAAAACCCACTTTTAGCCTCCTCCTGTAGAACTTCCTGTAGATCCCGTGCAGCCTCCTGTAGAAGTTCATGCGAGTGATTTTTTGAAGTCTGATCACAGTGGAAGTCTCCAGAATGGTACTAGAGACTCCTTAGGTCCTCTCCATACCTTCCCAACCTCCTTCAAAATCCAGCTACATCTCTCTTCACCACCAAACCTCTGCACAATCACAAATGGTTAAAACACAAGCATAATAATTCTGCATAAAATTGCTCAAACATACAGAAAGATGATTTTTCCACATTTTCCTTCAGAAGAAGCTTGAATACATGCATTTTACCTTTTCAGTAGTCAATGTCATCCATTTCAGTAGTTTCATCTTTTTTCTTGCAGAAGTAGGGTTAGTGGGTAAAATAAGGGTTTGCTAGGGTTTGCGGTTCCTTTCAGTTTTCATCTTCTTTCTGTAAATAGACTAGCCTCTTTTGAGTTAGCTTTCTTCCATCACAGTTAAAATATTCTTCAGAGAACTCATAGAAGTTTGCTTAAGCTCCTAGCGAACTTGTGCCAACTGATCAAGTGACAGCTTGCAGTAAGAGCTAGTACTTGTGCATACAACACCGTCGCTTCCAAGTTTGTTACGAACTATTGGGTTGATAAAAGTAAAGTAGGGAATCCCAGGAGTTGTAGCATCATTGCTGAAATACTAGAGCTCACCATCATTTTGGCGCCATTGCTGGGGAAGTTTCAGAGTACTTTGTGATTACTGCTTTCTTCTATTTTTTACTGCAACATTTTGCTAAGTAGTTTATTTCATTTCAAATTCTGCAATTTTCATTTCAGCAAGAGTAGATTAGACATTTCCTACTTTCATTTAAAATTCTGCAATTTTCATTTTAGCAAGCGTAGAATAGACATTTCTTGCTTTCATTTCAAATTCTGCAATTTCCATTTCAGCCAGTGTAAATTAGTCATTTCCTGCTTTCATTTCAATTCTGCAATTTCCATTCCAGCAAAGTAGATTAGTCATTTACTTACTTTCATTTCAGTTCTACAATTTCATTTCAGCAAGTTCACTATAGTTAGTTGCAATTTTTTTTCAATCCATTTCAGTTTTGCGGGTACAAGCAAGAAAAAAGAAACACAAAAAAACAAAAATCACCCAAAAATAGATCTCCTTTCATGCCTCGTAAGAGTAGAGATAATTCAGAAAAATGTTTGCACAAAACCCCCACTGCTTCACACAGCCAACCTTCTCTCTTCTTCGGTGGCTGCAATCAAGAAACACCCTTAGGTAATAGCCAGACATAGTTGAAGAACCTATAGGGGAAGAAGAAGAAGAAACCCATTCCTCTAGAGACCATGGCTGAAAACAGAAATGTTGGGAGTAGTTCCTTTTCTTCCAACTCATCCCTTAGAGGTGAATGTGAAAATCTGCTGGAAGATTTCAAGAGCGAGATAAGGCAGATGCTTGCCATGCAAATGGATACCTTGCAGATCCAAAGGAAGCAAGAGGAGGATGAGAGGGATTTTGCCATTTTTTGTCCCAGGTGCACTAGAAAGCATCCTAGGAACGATTGTCCATTGCACTCCATAGAAGTGTGTTTTGTCTGTGAAGAAGACCATCCTACGAATCAGTGCCCTTCCTTTCCCGGAATTAAAGCTGCATATCAAAGGGCCAAAGGCGCCACTAAACCACTCTATTTCATGAACCAAAGGAGGCCACATGGACCCAGACCATACCAGCAAGGGATGCAAGGGACATCTCAGGCATACTACAACCCCAACCAAGTCACATTCATACCTTCTTGGGGTCCCCCTGCTCATCCTTCCTAGTCCACACCCCCTCCTTGGTCATATCCTCCTCAGTATCATGATCAACCAACTACTCATCCATTTCACCCCTATGCTCAGCCACAGCCTCAGTGGAATGCACCTCATCAGGGGTGGAGGCCCTAATACAACTCTCCTCCCACTCTTTGCCTCCACCACCTACTCAACCGCAACCTTTGCTTCTTGCTCCACAAAGGCAACTCGAACAACAGGAAGGCTCAACAAGTATATAATGGGGAACCACCTGCCCAACCACAACCCCATCCACATCCATCTCAAATATACACTCCCACTCAAATACTCGTACAACCATTTTCAAACCTAAACATTGGAGTAGCTCAACCAAATTACAATGTTGAGGCACAACACTTCCAAACAACTCCTCTTGAGCTCAATGATATTCACCATGGCTCAGGAAAAGTATTGAAAAACAGAGATCATATTGATATCATTGACGGACCACATCCAACAGAAGAAGATGCAAAAGAGAAGATAAAATAACCATGGGATGCACATGATAAAGAGAAGACAACAGAATCAAAGATCGAGAGAGCTCCCTCATGGTTACCATCAAATCCTCCATGTATTCAAGAGAAAAATCATCAAAAATACGAAGATATGAAGGCCATGGTAAAGGAAGACGTGAAGAATGATCCAGATCAGCAAAAAGGCCAAGGACATCATAGCTATATTGAGATATGGTTCCAGACGATCACTAAGGTGCAACATCACTCTCTTCCTCAACTATGCTTAATCCATTCAAAGTCAAATCATTTGGTCTCTGAAATCCGAATACCTGTCAAAGCATGCATTTCAAGCCTCCACATCATTTTGTCTATCATATCAATGTGCACATAGCTCCATTGGAAGTATTCTTATACTTGAAAATTATTTTGTTTTTCAAGTAGGGTAGGGTAGAAAAAAAAAAGAAAAAAGAAATTGAAAAATAAGAGAAAAATAAAAATCTAAGGCGAAAACCTCCTCGGAGGCGCCTCAGATTGGCTCATTGAGTGAAAACCTCCATGAGGCGGTAAATGGGTTGGAAAGAAGAGAAAAGAAAAAGAGAATAAGATCCCTGGGTGAAAACCTCCCTTGGAGCACCCAGGGCAGGCAATTAGGGTGAAAACCTCCTTGAGGCGCCCTAGTTGTTTTCAAAAAAAAGAGAAAAAGAAAAAAAGAAAAAGAATGAGTTTCCAGTTGTATTGCAGGAGAACTTTAGGAAGTAACATCACGTGCCAAGAAAGCTTTGAAACCAATAACATCACCTATCATACCTTCCTTCACCCTTCTCCATCATTTATGACATTCTTTCCACCTCACTGTGCTTCTTTTCTGAAAACTGTGTTTTCTACACGAGGCTCCTGTAGAAATTACAGAGAGCTAGAAATGGATTTTAAAAGCAGTTTTGGGAACATGGAAGCTTCATAAATGGTTTATAAATTCCCATGCAATCTTCAAACCTCTCTCCCATCAATTCCAAGTCTGCATTACAGCCCAAGCTCATTTTTTCTTACTATCCAAAAAACTGTAGAATGCTCTGATATAAAAATACATAGAGCAAACATTTGTTTTTTCCCTAACTTAAAAACCGTGCATCCATTTTAAAAATTGTTTCATGGGGAGTTTTATAGGGATGATGGCAACATGCCCAAGCAATTTTAGCCAATTCCAGTGCACGGTTTCCAAGAAATCGGCCTCCATAACCTTCATCCATTTTCTTATTTTCTCCATATCTGTGCATCCATTTAAAACCTATTTCATGGGTAGATGCATATGGGTGATAGTAACATGCCCAAGCAATTTCAGCCAATTCCAGTGCATGTTTCCAAGGAATCGACCTCCATCACCTTCATCCATTTTCCATTTTTCCCAAAATCTGTGCATCCTTTGACCACATTTTTGCTATGGGAGGTGCATAATGATGATGGAAACATGCTCAGAAAATTTCAGGTCAATCCAGTCTACTGTTTGGGAGCTATGGACAAAACAAGTCACTGTCTTACAAAAGTCTAGCATTAGTAGCTTAAGGGTGCAAATCTAAAGGTTGAGGCAGACTCTTGCAGCTTAGATCCAGCCAGAGGATACCTGCACAAGAAAGATAGCCACATATTGGACAACAAAAATCATATAGTAGAAGGGATAGAGGCATGCAACAATTGAATATGAGCATGCAACAGCAAAAGAACCAAGCAACACGCACATTTCGACTTACAGGTAAGTGTCTAAACCAGTTCCTCTATTTGCATTTGTGTGATTTGAAACTTCATAAACGAATGAAATGGTTGGGATTAAGCCAGAAAGGTGGCCAGTTAACTAGACACCCTCAACTAGTTCGATCGCGCTCATCCGGAGATCACACTACACATATGTCTAGTCAACTCATGAAAAATCTAACAGTCAAGTGGTGGCAACTGTTTTGAGCTCAAGTGCTAATGATGGCAAGTGATTACGAGCAGAAAACATACAGTTTCATAATATCACTGTAGTGGGGACCAACGATCTGCATGGGGCCAACGTACACTTGTCCAGCTCACCCTCCATCACCGGAAGTCTCCATAAACAACCATAAGAACTCCTCCTTGAAACACTCTCACCACCCTTTGTTTCATTTGGTTCGACAAGTTCTCGACTGCAGTACACACCTACCACCTTCAGAACAACAAACCAGTTGTTTTTTGCTAGTTTTTCAAAACCCTCTTGCCTATCGGGCTCTACAGGAGCACTACTGCGTTCTACAGGCGCAGGAACACCGTCTATAGGAAGATTTCTATAGGAAGGGTAGAGAGCAGCTCTGCAGCCAAAAAATTCAAGATTTTTGTTAAGTGAACTATTCAAAAATCATACTTAAACATAAATTCCCCATACTTAAACATAAATTATTTCGTGAATGCAATCCCACTTCTTCACCCCATACTTAACACTCATCCCTTGAATAGTTCAATCCCACTTCTTCACCCCTGTGAGCATCACCCGATGCAATGAGTGTTAAGTGAACTATTCAAAAATCATGAGAAATTAGTCAGTTACGACTACCTCTCATGGATATGGTCAAACGTTTGAATGACTTACTTAACGCAGTTGAATCCCAAAAATGATATCTAATATAATGCACTACGTAAATCCCCCATACTTAAATTCAAAAAGAGTCAAGGGATCTCTACTTGAATGGTTCATGAGGCACAATACTTGCTAAGGTTTTGCAAATGGGGTAGCAAGCTAAGTGGGCTTGATTGTGGGAAAAACTCCACAGTTAAGCGCGCTTGAGCCAGAGGAGTTCTGGGATGGGTGACCTCCTGGGAAGTCCTGGTTACCGGTGCAAGCCCCGGAAGTGATGATTGATGCTATGTGATTCGTTCTCCACATTTCACTAGTTTCAATCCCACTTCTTCACCCCTGTGAGCATCACCCGATGCAATGAGTGTTAAGTGAACTATTCAAAAATCATGAGAAATTAGTCAGTTACGACTACCTCTCATGGATATGGTCAAACGTTTGAATGACTTACTTAACGCAGTTGAATCCCAAAAATGATATCTAAAATAATTTATGTTGTTTAGGTTAAATCTTGCTTTGTTACTTAGGTTGTTTTTTATGATTAGAATAGTTGTTCTTGCTTCAGGTTGATTAGATAGGTTGCTGCAATAACAGAAAAAGATCCACAAAAAGGCTCTCCTTTCTCCCTCCTTGGGACCATGAATTGAGACCAAGGCACTCTTGCTACCACAAAAACATTGTTTTTTCTTTCCAATGCAATTGCTAGTGTGAGATTTCAAGTTGGAGAAGTTGATATTAGTTGTATTGACAAGCTTAGATTTGTTCTTGTTCAACTTCCATGGATTTCTTGCATAACTTCCTGTCCACAAAGTTCCGTTCAACAATTTTTTGGTTTTTACGTCAGAATTAGGTTAAAATAGGTAAAATTATGTTGTTATTTCTTGCTTGGGATAGTTTTGAAAATTAAGTGCGCAACTCACTTACAGAACACTCCAACTTATCATTCTTCCATCACACAACCTACTCTAGCCCATCTCTCAAGATTTCCTTCACTTATTCGCCATACTTTCCCAAACTGCCTAATTTCTATGTTCTTGTGCAAAGTTGTTTCCTTGACCTTTGAACAAATCCAACAATCTCTTTCATGTCTGATCTTCATTGATAGAGTCCTAGACCTTTTGACACCTCCATCCAACCTTCATTTCCTTTTTCTCACCGTTTCCCACCTTCAAACCTTCAAAAAACCAGTTTCATCCTCCTCTTGTAGAACCTCCTGTAGAACTTCTTGTAGATCCCCTGCAGCCTCCTGTAGAAGTTCATGCGAATGATTTTTTGAAGTCTGATCGCAGTGGAAGTCTCCAGAAGGGTATTAGGGACTCTTTAGGTCCTCTCCACACCTTCCCAACCTCCTGAAAAAGCCAACTCCATCTCCCTTCGCCCCAAACCTTTGCACAATCATAAATGGTTAAAACACAAGCATAATATTTCTGCATAAAATTGCTCAAACGTACAAAAAGATTATTTTTCCATATTTTCCTTCAGAAGAAGCTTGAATACATGAATTTTACCTTTTCAGTAGTCAATGGCATCCATTTCAGTAGTTTCATCTCTTTTCTTGCAGAAGTATGGTTAGTGGGTAAAATTAGGGTTTGCTAGGGTTTGCGCTTCCTTTCATTTTTCATCTTCTTTCTGCAAATAGACTAGCCTCTTTCGATTTAGCTTTCTTCCATCACAGCTAAAAGCTTCTTCTAAGAACTCATAGAATCTTGCTTAATCTCCTAGCGAACTTGTGCCAGCTGATCAAATGACAGCCTGTAGTAAGAGCTAGTACTTGTGCATACAACATCGTCGCTTCCAAGTTTGTTACGAACTGCCGAGTTGATAAAAGTAAAGTAGGGAGTCCCAGGAGTTGCAGCATCATTGCTGCAATATTGGAGCTCACCACCGCATAACATCTTGGGTCCATGGAGGTCGTGGTTTGAGACAAAGGTATCTGGAGCTATGTGACAACTTGTGTGCCTGAAGGCTGTGGATTGGGATATCTCTAGAGCCATGCGCCAACTTGGGTCCCTTGGAGACTATGGGTTGAGATAGCATTCTCTAAAGCCTTGTAACGACTTGGGAAGAGACCATCCTAAAGTAGAAGTGGAGGAAGACTTGAAAAAATACTTTTGGATATTTCCCTATTGGTAAAGTGTATTTTGGACTTCGTAGAAGGGAGTGAATCACTGTGTGTTCACTCGGGGTGAGGTGGCGAACCTCTGGACACCTTTTTCTAGAAAATAAATAAGAAATAAACTAGTGGGATTGAGGAAGGAGGTCCTATGGAGTCCCTGTTTCAGTTGGTATCTGGTGTGTAGTCCTAGAAGTAAGAATTTCCTCCTCATACTCTAGAATCTAACTTGGGGGTAACAAATGCAAGTAAAAGTGTTTGTCTTTATCTATGGTTGGGTGCAAAGTCATTGTCCCAGACTCAGTTTCGCTGAAGAATTGAGGATAAGTATTTGTGTATGTTTGTTTCCTTTTAATGAATCATGTTGCATTTTGGTGTTAATGGTTATGGATTGACGGACTATATTTGTGCTATTAGTGCTTGCATATATGGTGCATGTCATGGGGGTTATATGTGTGCATCTATGATTGGATATGGAAGAAAATGTATGTGATAACTTGTTGATGGAAACCACAGTGTATCTGATGCAAAAAGAGGTGCCATAAGTCACCTAATAATAATGCCTAAGCTATAGAGCTAAGCTAAACCTGAATATGAATGAAATTCTTAATTGTGCTACGAATAATACATTAATAGAAGTAAATGAACTCCATGATATGTTACACGCCATAGCCAAAGCCATGAGATCTTGAAATGAACCTTGAAGAGAAGTGGGTTATGAGATCATTTTTTTAGTGTACAATTTACATAAAACACCCTTTGTCAGCAAAGTTAGTCATTGCATACAGTTGATGTATTTGCTTACGAGTTGTTGTGTGAGTAGGAAAGCAATTTAAGAATTCTAATTGGAGTTTCCCCAGGACAAGTCGAACCCTCCAGATTTACCTAAATGGCCTCCAACATTGTATTCGTAGTAACCTCCATTGCCACCATAAGGACTTCGACGATGATGGCTACATCTCCCTGACAATAGCCAAATGCCCCGGGAAACCTTGTGTTGCGTTGTGGAGTTGCTTGCAGGATTTCTTTGGAGCATGGAACCCTTGGCATGTGTCTAGAGAGGTGAATTCCTTTAGGAGTTCACTTCACCTCCTTACTAGAGGGTGGGAAAAATGTTTCCAACACTGACATTTTTGGAATTCCCTGTCCTTAAACAAGTAATACCTAAAGGTCAGGAACTCAGTCGGGTGGATTTCACCCAAAATGAGGAGGGGTAATGATCTAAAATCACCCGTAAATGACCTCAGAAAAATAATGAAGGTATTACAGACTCAAGTTCTAGGGTGTGCCTATGTTATTTTATGAAACATATCGATAAGATTGTGAAATACACAGACACTGAAATAGTAAGAGAACACAGTAAGAAAACACATAAACACAACAAATTTAATGAGGATTTCACCCAATCCTCTTGGGATATGTCTCTTAGTCTAGCCTTTAGTGGTGGCCTTTCTATTGTGTCTTAAAGCAGAGTTTTTACAATAAGGAGCTCAATTTAAGTCCCACTTTAACAGATGATGATTAGTAGGATTGTACTTGGATTCCCCAAATCTCTAGAGTACATAGACTCCCCTTACTAAATCTCAACCTCAACTAGTCTCAATGGTATGAGTCCAATTTGGTACTCAATACCTGACAGGTATACACAAAGGAGTTGCTTGAACCTCTCAAGCCTTCTATGGAGTTCACATACTCCTCTATCTCTGTCTGCTCAATGCTGCCTTTGCTCTACAGGTTAGCTCAGCTTCTCTGTTCTCTGAAATTCACTTCTTTCTTGCCTTTTGACTTTCTGCTTCTCTTTCTCTGCTCTCTTTACTCTTTGCATGTTCATGGCTTAAAGGCAATATGCTCCATGATTGTTCGTTTCCACTTCCCGGCTCTCTGGATCTCCTGCCTCTGTCCATTTGAATTCCTCTGCTCTGCATCATCATCACTGTGTAATGCTTCACAGAGAGGTGGCCACTTGTTTTCTCATGAACTGAGTGTCAGTTCTATTTGAACGGTCGTTATTTCCATTGCTCCAAGATTGCCCGTGAAACTAATTCCTCTGCCATCTCATCTTTCATGCCGGACCTCAAATCTTATATGACTCAACCTATTTCCCTGTCAAATCCAGTCATCCATCAGATCATTTCCCCACTGTTGATATGGAGCCTCCAAATCCTACGGTCTCCGTCCATATCATGCGGGTAAGTAGCATGACCTTTACCCGTGTGATGTGAGTAGTTTTCTCTCTCATCCGCTGGACGCATGTCACCTAGTGTATGGCATCGGGTGGGACTTGGTCGAACCCGCTTACCACTTGAAGCCCTTCCGATATTCTGTTGGTTTTAGCGCAGGACCCCCCTTCTGACGGAATTAGCGATTTCCATACGGTTTTATGCTTTTCCTTATGACCGAGCACTTGGGGGCTTTACTTCACTGAGTGGGATGCCCTACATTTAGCGCTAATCACATATTAGAAATTGCCTCTGTTTTTGGATTTGACCTCCCATTTGTCAATTTGTGCCAGGGCGCGGTCACCATGGGCCAACGGTTTGCGCGCTTTGACCGAGGGTCCTCATTGTTTTGTGCTGACCACAAATTTCCATTGCTTAGAGGTAATTTCTTATAAGCTTTGACATCCATAATACTTTGAAACTTTAGTATGCGTTTTAAAGAGTTCAGGGAACTTTAAGAGTGTTTAAGGATCCAATTCGGGTCACAAGCTTCCCACTGAAAAAGCTTTTGGACCACCAAAAGTTGGTTTTCAAGCATCGACTAAGTGAGGGTATAGATGTCTCACTTGTCCAATCTCCATCCATTTTTCACTGCTTGGCTTTGAACCCTTGAGTCCAATCCTGAGGTACTCGACATCTCCCCTGCGCGTCGTCCTTACCTTTCTATCTAGAACTATATCTTCCTGCAATTCATTGAGATATTCAGGTAACAGATCTTCAACAGAAAGCAATTGACTCTGCTCTTTGGGATTTTCAATTAATGAAGGTTCAAATAGTCTCAAGTTGTTTGCTTTAACGACTGAGTAGATGTGCATGTAAGCTATTAAATCAAGGCGAAAAGCATTCTCACCAATTTTCTCAAGTATCTTGAAAGGTCCACACCCTATCAGCTTCATCATTTTACCTTCACCTTGCATTTGGTCTTTGCTGATATACAACCAGACTTGATCACCAACTTGGAAACTATGCTCCATCCGATGCTTGTCATGCCTTGCCTTTTTTTTGGCTTGGCTCTTTTCTAGCTGTTCCTATACTGCATGGTTAATATCTTGGATTTGTTCAATGAACTTGGTTTCCTTGTCCACATCATTGTGTCCATCAACTGCTATGTATTTACCAAACACAAAATCCAAGGGAGACCTTGTTGTGAAACCAAAATAGGTATCAAAAGGAGATCCCTATGTAGAAGAATGTTTTGCTCGGTTGTAAACATGCTACACATAACAAAAATGTTCATCCCAAAGTTTAGGATGCTTGCTGCAATAGCCTCTGAGCAACTGGATCATTGTCCTATTGACCACTTCTATCTGGCCATCTATTTGTGGATTAAAGGTTGTGCTTTTCTTCAGTTTGTTGTCCATCAGTTCCCACAGACTTGACCAGAACTTCCAATCAAATCAGGTGTCTCAATCAGATATAATGGAAGCAGGTAATCCAGAATGAACCCATACATGATGAAAGAACAACTTTGCAGTTTGTTCAACTGTAATCTATTTGTTA
Organism: Pinus tabuliformis; assembly: GCA_031772625.1. Taxonomy (NCBI): domain Eukaryota; kingdom Viridiplantae; phylum Streptophyta; class Pinopsida; order Pinales; family Pinaceae; genus Pinus; species Pinus tabuliformis. The sequence continues at coordinate 153,792,847 of CM062818.1, read as the reverse complement.
CAAGGTATCAAAACACACATTTTGCTAAACCTATCCACAAGGACATGTAAATAGTCATGACCTTTCCTAGATTTAGACAGCCCTCCAACAAAGTCCATGGAAATACTTTCCCAAGGATGAGAAGGAACTAGTAGTGGAGTGTACAAGCCTAGTTTTCTATTGCTGGGCTTGCTTTTAGCACACATAGTACACCCTCTTACATATCTAGAAACTGTCTCATTCATTTTTGGCCAATAACAAAATCTTTGCAGTTGTGCAACCATTTTACTTACCCCAAAGTAACCTGATATTAGAGAAGTGTGTGCTTCTCGAATTATTTTTACTCTTTCAATTTGTGGAATGCATAACTTTCCACAATGATACAAGAGTTGGTTCTTAATGTGATAATCCAATTCTTCTACTCATTTTCCTTGACTTAAATTTGCATATACATCTTTAAAATCTATATCTTGAGCATATTGTTAAATGTAGCTCTCATGCAATACTGAGTTATGCTTAAGTATAGTAGATGCATTTATAATTGGTCTGGATAACATATTTGCAACTTTGTTGTGTGTACCCTATTTATATCTGATGACTAAATGAAACTGTTGTAGAAAACCCATCCATTGATAGTGTCTTGATTGCTGCAACTTAGTTTGGGAGTGTAGATATTGAAGTGGTTGATGATCAGTATGTATAACTGTCTCTTTGCCCATTAAGTAATTTTTCCACTTTTCCACACTCTGTACTTATGCATGCAATTCTTTATCATATGTGCGATAGTTAACTACTGTAAAATTAAATGTCTCAGAATGATAACATATGTGTTTACTGTGTGTTGTGGCCAGCAACAACCCCCCCCCCCCCTTTTTCATTTAAGTGTTGTCCAAAATACTAAATGAATGGGGACCCTTAGTTAAAACTTTAGGAAAAGCTAGAGTTTCCTTTCTTCGAAATAAGGTTACCATCGTAAGCTTAGGAAGATATTTTGAATACTTTAAAACCTAAGTTTATGATAAGAAAAATCTTTAAAAAGTCGCATCATAAAATGACAGAAAAACTCCTCCATTTGGGTATAATCCTAGTATGTGCAAGAATCTCGTACTAAGCGATATATTGCATCGCAATAAAGTAATGCCAATGGGAAAGCCTTCAAGATTTTCCGATTTGCGATAACCCCGATTGCAAGATCGCATATCGCAGGAATGGGCTAACAAAAATATGGCAAGCATAAAACTTCTGCGATCTGCGATGTGTGCGATATTGCGATAACGCGATGGTGCGATAATGCGAGAGCGCGATGGTGCGATAATGCGAACCAAATTGCAAAGTCACCCCATCACGAATCTTTCGGGCGCGTTATTCAAGAAAAGCCACTTACCATAATCTGACTTAAGATCATGCGCTTTTAATGATAATAAAGGAATTAGTTGTCATCTATTAAATGTAGACGCGTGCTTTTGCAAATAATTACTTCACGTAAGGTGGCATATTTGATATATCTGCTACATTTAAGACTCTCCCATCACCTTTCTTGATCAATCATTTCCATTTGTGAGCTGCAGGAACGAAGAATGAAAGGCGATACAAAGCCCTACGCAGGAAGAAATGGGAAAGGAAAGTAAGGCTCAGGGCTCTGAGGTGAAGGAGATGGCACCTTTATATACAGACACAGCTTGTAACAGAGACGCGGGGATATTGACATGGGAAAGCATGTACAGATTGCTTGAAGAAGAAAACCCCAGAATAATGAAGGTTACCACTGTCGCGGATTCACAGGGCTCTTCCAAAGCATCCTTAGAAGAACTGGCGTGCTCATTCCTTCATCGGATAGCAGCAAGGCCTAAAATTATCCCATATACGGATATGATCAAGTGGATACTTGACAATGTAGAAATGAACGACAGACAGTTCAAGATTCAAGGACATGGGCTCATCGGGTCATTCGCTGCACAAGACTTAAAACTCATGTTTCATCTTCCTGAACCGCACGCGACTTACAATGCACAATTCATTAAAAAATTTGTGGCGGAGAACCCGAACCTATCAGAGACCACCCCAGGGTATTTACCAAATAAACTGCGACTAGAAGCAGAATGGAAATAGAAGGCACAAGAAAAGGAAAAGGCAGTCCAAGCACTAGACATGTTAAATTGGGAGTGTTACTGGGCATACTTGGTAAAGCCGCATAGTCAGCAAATGACTGTGAAATGTATCATAAATGCGGCCGAGAAAGTAGTGCCAGCTCTCATAGATTCTATTTTCTCAGCCCAGCTCAAAGCAGAAGTCAGCTAGCCGACTCTCCTCAAACCCATGATGAATGCATGCAGCTTTAAGGATCAGATTCAGAAGTAATTTTATTTAGAATGTTGTTTTTTCTTTAAAATTAGATTAGAAAAAGGATGGTCATTTGAAAACCGCATCCTAAATTTTGTAAATTAACTATTATTAGAATTAGGAAGTAGTATTTTAACTCTTCTCATGCATTTGGAGAAGGGTCCAAAAATTTGTCAAAAACTTGTCCTCAGAACATCCACTTCTGCACCCACAAAGGAGGTTTTGATGAATGGATGGATCGAGGTTTATTAATGTTTGCATTTGATATCTGCTACTGATGTTGCACTTCTGTACTCTTAGTAGATGTTAGAACAAGTAGAGATAAATCATTTTTGCTTGAAGCTTATGAGTAGGACTAGTCATAAATGGTACTTTTATCTCTTGGCCATTTCTACTTATATTCTTAAAGTGATATACAGTTTTTAGTTGTTTATATGTTATTGCATGAATGTGTGAGTTACCATTTGGCACTTTTGTATGGTGGAGTCATTTATTTATGTTTGATATATGAATAACTTATTATGCGATATGCTATTCACAACTGTTTTGCCTAACATTTTATGCAAATTGGTTCATCTTAATTGATTTCTATTCTTATGATAGCTGAATGATCTTTATTACCAGTTATTGCCTGAAATCTCTTGAGATCGCATAATAGAAGAAATACACCCCGGGTTAGCATAGATTAGATGTGCTGTTTTCATTAGATTACAATAGCATAGAATTAGATTAAAGTAGCTTAGATCAAAACTCTTAGATCAGGATAATCCAACTCTGCAAACACACACCCTTAGATTGGGAAACTGGTCCCATTATCCCCAGTCGGACCCGCTATACCAAACGGATAAGGCGCTGCCAACCAAGGTACAGACTGGGTGGGTATCCCCCTTGTTGTCGACCCGATTTTCGGGGCTTCAACACCGTGTTGTATCAACATTGTTCCCATGGCATAGTCACTGGCATCCGTTTGGATCTCAAATGGTCTTTGAAGATCGGGCAGTGCTAGTACCGGTGCTGTACTAATCTTTTCTTTCAAGGTGTCGAAGGCTTTATGCTGTTTTCCTCCCCACTGAAACACCTTGTTCAATCCTGTTAAAGCATGTAAGGGAGCTACAATTAAGGAAAAGTGAGAAATGAACTTTCTCCAATATTGTGCTACTCCTAAGAAGCTTCTAACTTTTGTAGCAAATTTGGGTGTAGGCCAGTTTACAATGACTGCCACCTTAGAGGGATCTATCTTCAAGTCACCACCCCCTACTATATGTCCCAATAATTCAAAGATGTTTTGCCGAATTCACATTTTGAGAGTTTAACATAAAGTTTTTCCCTTTTCAAAACATCTAGTGTCTGCTTAACATGCTTTAAATGTTATTCCCACGTTTTTCTGAATATAAGAATGTCATCTAGATATACAATAACAAAATCATCAAGAAAAGGTCTGAGTACATCATTCATTATTCTCATGAAGTAGAAGGAGCATTATTTAATCCAAAAGGCATAACCAGCCACTCATATAGTCCCTGCTTTGTTTTGAAAGCAGTCTTCCATGCATCTTGTTCTGCAACTCTGACCTGATGATATCCACTATGCAAGTCTAACTTGGAAAAATAAATAGCTTCCTGTAATTGATCTAATAGATCATCTATGCAAGGAAGGGGATACTGATTTTTTATTGTTATCTTATATAGTGCTCGGTAATCAACGCACATTCTCCATGAGCCATCTTTCTTGTCCACCAAAATGATTGGAGACCCACATGGTGATGTGCTAGGTCTGATGAACCCCTTCTCGAGAAAATCCTGCACCTGCTTCTTGATTTATGCATTCTCTAAAGCGGACAACCTGTACATTCCGATGTTAGGCAATGGAGCATCTTGTTGCAAATTAATATCATGCACTATTTCCCTTTTGGGTGGCAGACCTTTAGGTTCTTGAAATAAGATATCATATTTTGAAACAACTTTTTCCAAATCAGCTCGTTGTTTAGCATCACAGCCCTCAAATACATTGGTTTTATCAGGTTTCTTTTCCTTTACAACCATCAGCAAAAATTGTTTACATGAATTTAGAATTTGTTTCATCTGGCCTGAGTTTATAAGAGTGTAATTATTCTTGATCTTATGAGCTCTTACAATATATTCGATTCCATCTTTAACAAGGAGATACTTGTTCTCAACTATATAGAAAGTAGCTTTTCTATCATACAAGTAGGGACTTCCCAAAACAATTCCACATATCTCCAAAGGAACTACATCTAACTCAACCTCATCTACAAATGTTGACCCAAAAGAGAACTTAAGTTTACATTGTCTAGTCACTTGTAGTTGTGCTTTATCACTTAACCAACCTAATGGGTATGGTTTCTTGTGAGGTGTAGTCAATAATCCCAAGTTCTTTACAATTTCTTAAGAAATTAAATTTACTTGTGAGCCACTATCAAACAAAGTATCAATCTTTTGATGCTTGGAAATAACTTGAATATGGAAAAGCTCATGTCTTTTTCTCTCATTTTCTTCATTATTAGTAGATTGTGTAGAATTACTAGTAGATGCTTCAGAATTTTTATCTTTTATACCTGTGGCTGCAATGGGTGTTTCATCTCCTGAGTCTGACCCTAGATCTTTCTGAATAGTTGCAACTGTCTTCTTCTTCTTTCCCTCGAACTTCTTAGGTCTCAACTCTGGATGTAGAATCCAATGGTGCTCATCATCATGCCCATCCTTCTTACAGTGAGTGCATGAAGACTTTCTTTTCTGTGTAGTGTTGGCCTTCCTCTCTTTCCATTTCTGTTTTCTTTTTTCCTTATTCTTGCTTGCAATGGGTTTGGATGATCCTCCAACTTCTGGATTCCCATTCTTTCCTCTAGCTTCTAGATGCGTATCTTGAATATATACCTCATCTATACTAGTGGGATTAAACATGAGGATAGTGTGCCTCATGTAGTTGTGTAGACCACCTATGTACTTCAACAAAGTCTCAAGCGAGTCTACTGAAATTCCTAGAATCAATTCCCTTTTCCTAAATTCTTGGGTGTAACCTTGTACACTTTGCCCTTTCAATTGGCGAAGAGTTTGCCAGCTTATCATGGCTTTCTGCATGTAAGCTTGTGGATAGAACTACTTTTTGATTACAGAAACAAATTCACTCCAGACAGAAGGAATCGTACCATGTTTCCTCATGTCAGCTTGTGTCCTACCTTCCCACCATACCAAGGCAGTGCCTCCGAGGTGTAGGCTGGCCAACTAAATCTTACTCTTGTCTAAGTCGATACTCTGCACTCTACAATGAACATCAATTTTTCTGATCCAATTATCTAGCTTCTCTGCATTCAACTCTCCATCGTATATTGGTAAATCAAATTTAACATCTAATTTAATCAAAGATGTCTTCTTTTTATGTTTAGGGCTATTAGGAGGTGTGTTAAAGTTTTCTTCTTTCCCTTTTCCTTTTGAGTGGTCATGGAGGAGACACTCTTCTTCTCCTTTATCTTGTTTGGAGCCTGATGAATCTTCATCTCTATGTTTCCTAAAGTCCCTATACATTTCCTCTACCATGGACCGCATGGCTAGGAAACTATCTATAAATTGGGGGTCTGGTCCCAAGGGACTTTCTTCTGACACTTTCTTCTGAGGATAGACTCTTCCAATTTTTGGGTTAGTTTCGACCAACTCTCCTTCTCCTAATTTAAGCTTTCATCTAGTTAGCATTCAATAATAAAATCCAGCACAAGCTTGTCTAACCTTAACAACCTAGAGCTCTGATACCACTTGATTTGAAATCATCCATAAATTACCTCAGAAAAATAATGAAGGTATTATAGACTCAAATGCTGGGGTGTGCCTATGTTATTTTATGAAACGGATCGATAAGATTGTGAAATACATAGACACTAAAACTGTAAGAGAACATATTAAGCAAACACAAATTTAATAAGGAGTTCACCTGATCCTCCTGGGCTACGTCTCCTGGTCCAGCCTTCAATGGTGGCCTTTCTATTGTGTCTTAAAGCAAAGTTTTTACAATAAGGAGCTCAATTTGAGTCTTACTTAACAGATGATGTAGTAGGATTGTACATGGATTCCCCAAATCTCTAGAGTACACAGACTTCCCTTATTGAATCTCGACCTCAACTGGTCTCAGTGGTATGAGTCAAATTTGGTACTCAATACCTGACAGGTATACACAAAGGAGTTGCTTGAACCTCTCAAGCCTTCTCTGGAGTTCACAGACTCTCGGACTCTCTCTGTCTCTGTCTACTCGATGCTACCTTTACTCTGCAGGTCAACTCGGCTTCTCTGTTCTCTGCAATTCACTTCTTTATTTCCTTTCAACTTTCTGTTTCTCTTTCTCTACCCTCTTTACTCTTTTTCTGTTTGTGTCTTAAAGCCAATCTATTCCCTGACTATTTGTTTCGACTTCCCAGCTCTCTGGATCTCCTGCCTCTGTCCGCTTGAATTCCCCTGCTCTGCATCATCATCACTATGTAATGCTTCACAGAGAGGTGGCCACTTGTTTTCTCATGAACTGAGTGTCAGTTCTCTTTGAACGGTCATTATTTCCATTGCTCCAAGATTGCCCGCGAAACTGATTCCTTTGCCAACTCATCGGTCATGCTAGACCTCAAATCTTATTTGACTCAGCCTATTTCCCAGTCAAATCCAATCATCCATCGGATCATTTCTCCATCGTTGATCTGGAGCCTATAGATCCTACAGTCTCTGTCCATATCGCGTGGGTAAGTAGCATGACTTTTACCTGTGTGATGTGAGCGGTTTTCTCTCTCATTTGCTGGATGCGTGTGGCCCAGTGTATGGCATCGGGCGGTACTCGGTCAAACAAGCTTACCATGTGAAGCCCTTTCGATATCTTGCTGGTTTTAGCGTTGGACCCGCCTTCTGACGGAATCAACGATTTCCATACGGTTTTGTGCTTTTCCTCGTGACCGAGCGCTTGGGGGCTTTCCTTCACTGAGAGGGGCGTATCAGAAACTACCTCTGTTTTTGGATTTGACCTCCCGTTTGTCAATTTGTGCCAGTACGTGGTCACCATGGGCCAACGGTCTACGTGCTTTGACCAAGGGTCCTCGTTGTTCCGTGCTTACCACAAATTGCCATTGTTCAGAGGTAATTTTTGATAAGCTTTGACATCCATAATACTTTGAAACTTTGATATGAGTTTTATAGAGTTTACGGAACTTTAAGAGTGTTTAAGGATCCAATTCGGATCTGGTAATGTCGTGGAATGCTTTACATTGAAATTAGTAGAGTGCTGAGGTCTTGAAGCAACTCTTAAGGTCTTCGAGAACTTTGAGACAAATTCGTGATCAAGAAGACTAGTTTGAGGAAGCTTGTGCAATGATGTAGCTCATCTTCGAGGAGATTACAGAGATATCCATCGAAGACATTGCATGAGGAAAATTCAAAGCTCCTCAACCAGGCCATAGTTGGAAGATAAGGCAAATGGAATTGTCGTGGAGCAAAGGAGAAAATCCCAAACCTTATGTAAAAGGTTGGATGACCTTATTTCTTCATTGATCAGAAACCTAAGTAGGAAGGCATCCTATTGGAGGGGTTAGATTATGCTTTCACATAATTAGTCAAGAGAAGAACGACTTGGGTAGAATAGTACCGAATGGGTTGGATATCATAAGTTAATTTAATTAATCCTTGGGATGTCTGTCATTTGATTTACTAGGGATCGTCATTAGATAGATCCCATAATAAAAATTTCATGTCATAAGTCTTGGGATTGAGGATTTCCAGGTGGAAATTTGGATATATAGTATTGGCCAGAGATGATGTCATCTTGACAAGTCGAGCGACCGTGACCATAATTTTAGTGTTTTCAGGGACCCAAAAGCTCATATGTGAGTGACACGTGAAACTCTCATAAGTCAACACATGGCAGGGATGATGTCAGCACGATGTCACCCTGAGAGTGGGGAATCCTGGAGGTTAGAATCCCACAACATATTATTAATTGAATTGTTTTGGATTAGAATGCACCAGGGATTGTGAGCTGACGGCATGTGGGATGAGGAAGAAATTTTCTATCACCTAGGACAAAAGCCTGGAAGTCTGGAAGGCCTAGAACCCCAAAATCATGGAGTCTTGGAGTCTCGTAAGTTTTGAGGAATGATTTCTTATAGTGCATAAGGACCAGGAAACTAGGTAACGTCAAGAGATAGTGACAGAAAGGATCCCATCCCCTGGATCTATTAATTGACGGAGTTTGGGACCCGCAAGTGGAGTCAGGATTGAGCAGGATGGCATGTGGAGGTTATGTGGGATCTAGGAACCCAGAATCCCATAACCATTTTTGGTTTAATAACTAGGAAGTGTTGGGAACCCCAAAATGTGGGATTATCTCCTTGGACACTTTGTGACTACATCCAGTCATGGATCTCACTGTGATTATGAGATTACATTCATGATTTCATCACATTGGGTTGTGAGGTGCGTTGAGTTAAAGGATGTCGAAGAGGAAAGAGAAGGAAAAATTTTTATACCCCATTCCTCAATGTTAATGAAGGGATTGGGCATGTTACAAGTATGAGGCCAAGTTTTTGGATTACATGGATGCGCCACAGTGTGACTATCAAAGAATGACTGCAAGTGGAGTTGATAGAGGGTAGCTAGGAAAGATAAGTCATTAATTTTCATCAGTTTGATGAAACACTCCTAAATTATAATAAGTATGGGGAGCACAGACACTAAGAGGGCACAAACAAATCAGTTAAAATTAAAGAACACCATTAAACCCTATTTACAAGCAGTTTGTAGAATTTAAAGGGGCATATGCAGATAAACTTAGAGAAATGAAACATCAAGAAAATGATCACAAACTTAGGGCGTGAGAGGATGAATCTTACCAAGATTCAGCTCATCGTGAAATTGCGGTTTTTGAAGGGAAAGGAGATCGATATGTCACAAAAAAATCGCGCGGAGCTCCAAAATACTGAAATGTGACTCTGGAATGAGAGGTTGGGAGTCGACTTACTTCTATAGGCCGCTCCACACGTGCGAGCACTTGCACTTTGGGGGGTGACCTAGCACAAGAATCTGTGACAAGACTCAAAGCTCAACCTATCTCTATGGATTGCACTTATGCTAGGAAAAGAAAGTGTGTTAGGCTTGCAGATAGCAAGTGCGCCTTCAATAAAGGATAACCTAAGAAAAACACTGATGACTCGAAACACGTATGAAAACGTAAAACAATCTTAAGACAACATCAATCTGTTAGAAAAATGTGAGAGCATGGTATTTTAAGAGGTTGATAGGGGCTCCAAAATTAGATGAAGTTGAAATTTTTGGAGGGTGGTTGTAGTAGCTACAACATGTCCATAAATAAAATATTTCAATGGTTAGAAGTAAAATATTTCAATATAGCTATGTTATATTATATATGTTTAAAAAAGAAAACTATCTATATTATATAAAGTAATTGATAAAAATAATTTTTATGGTTAAAGAATTTCAAGTAATCTAATTATTCTATGTTTTGGTTGGAAAAATTGTGTGAAATCCACTAATGATTTGATGAAATTCAAAGTTTAAGTTTTGTAACCTACACAACCCAAGTGTCCAATGGTATTTTCAAGGCTCTAAATCAATTTATGCATTCAAAATGCAATTTAAACAATGAAGAACTACATATGCTATGCGTGTGTCTATATATATATATCTTAACCATGGATTTATCAAATGCCAAGAGGGATTTATTTTTTTGAGGTGCAAACCTTTTTCTAATTTTTTCTCTTTAAAAGAAGTTTGCACCTCAAGGGATTTGATCCCTCTTAGTGTTTTTCAGATCAATGGTTAAGATGAATCTATACTAGTAACATAACATCTTTCAATAGAATGTGTTACTAGGATTTATCTCTAGGGGTATTCAAGATGAATAATGCGTCTCGAAATATTGTTATACTAAAGTACTAAATACTATTTAGGTGAATTTGTAAATGTTATTGTTTTTTAGCATGACGAGTATACAATTAATATAACATTATAAAAATCTTAATAAAAAATAAACATATAACATGCAAATGACCATTTCCATATATCTTTATTTTCTTAAATAAAAAGGAGAGCTTTGCATCGTTGAGTAATGATAAGAAAAATAATTTTGTATCACTGAATCATCAAATTGATGCAATATTTAATCGTATCAGTGTTCAACATTGATATCAAAATCGTATGCAAATTAAATCTGGTCAGTATACCACAAACATATGTAATTCAACCATTATGGTGACTCAGGACACTCAAACATCATTTCATCGTTCAATACAATACAAATAGTTGACACCTTCCCATATCATTTTCACCTTGGTTTTTAGTGGGTCCTCTCTAAATATCAACATGCATTTGAAGCTCCCTTGGGGTTACCAATTTCATAAGGGGAGCATGACCATAGTGTTCCACACATTCTTTTTAGTTTACCACCCAATGTGCATTCTTATTGGTATACTTTTGCATAGAATAATGAATTCAAAATATCATTCAAGAAATGTTCAAGGATAGATTCATATGTCCCATTACCAGTCTTTATCCATCACTAGTTATCATATCATTAAATAAGTAACATAATTGATGCACATGTATTAAATGTAGGGCTCTTAATAAGTTACCCATCAAAGACAAATTCCACCATCCTAGTTATTAATGATCTCTTAGATCCACTTCATGGAATCATGTTTTTCAAAGAGCTTGACGTACATTCTAGATACTACTTGATATGGATGAAATATGAAAAAATTCCAAATGAAACCTTCCACACACATGAGGGTCATTATGAACCTTTGATAATATTGTCAACCTTTACAATGCTCCATCCACACTCCAGAGCCTCATGAATAAAAAAAAAATCAACCCTTTCTACATATTTTTTATTGGCATTCTTGATGATGTATTTATCTAAAAAAAGTGTTGGGATTCCCACATAGAACACATAGATAGAGCCTTCCAACTCTTGTGCAACAAAATTCTATTCTTGAAACACTCCCAATTTTCTTTTGGGGCTTTAGAGATTGAATAATTAGGTCACATTTTCAGTTGGGGTGGAGTATGAGTAGACAGAAAGGAAGTTGTGGCTATACAAGTGTGATCCCAACCAAATATATTGAAGAACCTATGAGGGTTCATAGGACTTAGCATCTACTAAATGAAGTTTATAAAAGGATTATGGAAAAAAAATTCTTCCTCAACTTTCCTCACAAAGAATGCATTTGTGTGGAGAAAAGAAACTAAGTAATCCTTCTCAATTTTAAACGATTCCACGTGTAATACTCCAAAATTAGTAGTTCCATATTTTAGTAATAATTTTTTTCATATAATGTGATGCACTCGATAGATTTCTTGGCATGGTTTTGATGCAAGAAGGGTTCCCCATGGAATTCACTAGTAAGCATTTGTGTGACTACAATTTGGGTAAAATTCACATATGAGGAAGAGATGATGGCCATCCTTCATCTTCTGCAGAGTTGGCATCCATATCTCATAAGTGGGATTTCTAGGTCAAGGATGATCATCATAATAAAAATTATTCTCTAACAAAGGTTATCATCACTAAAGAAACATAAGTTGGTCATGAAGGCATTTGGTTATGATTATCATATTATCTATAAAAAGGGTAGAAGAAATCCCATGGTCGATTCTTTATCTATGTAATTTGAGGATGATTAATCCTTCTTTGCCTTATGTCTACCCATATTAGTTGACTCAAGGAAGTGTGTTAAACTCAATCAAAGGCTTAAGGAAGACCCCAACCCTCCTAAGGGATACACATGGCAAAAATAGGCATTGAGTAAAAAAGGTGCATTATTCAGTAAATAATTATGCCTTTAAATTAATAGCATTAAAAGAATTGAATCGGCACATACAACAAGTGATTCTGAATATTATAAAATATATGAAAGAAATAGGTGCTTTCTCTTTTGGAAAGAGATAAAAGTAAACATCCAAGATGTTGTAGCAACATGTGACACTTCTAAATAAATCAGGGTGAGATAGTGAAGATTCTAAGGGAATTATAACCACTTTTGACTACACCACATATACGAAATAGTATCTACATGGATTTTATAGTAGGACTCCCATGAGTGGGAAGCAAATCAATGATCATGGTGGTAGTCAAATATCTCTCCAAATATGCTCATTTTGTACCTTATAAGACCCATTTAATCCTTTCTTAGTTGGCCAAATCTTCTTGGATTATATCTTTAAGTTACATGGTATACCCACTTCCATTGTCTCACATTGGGACCTTGCCTTTATTAGCAAACTTTGGAAATACTTATTGAAACTTTAAGATACCTGGTTGAACATGAACTTGATGTATCATCCCCGAATAGATGGTCAAATTGAAGTGGTCAAAAAGCCTTAGAAACTTGTTGTGATACTTTTCTTATGAGAAACTATGATGATGGGAATACTAGTTTCCCTTATAGAATGCTAGTAGAATACCTCTTACCATGGAGCTACTAGAATGACTCTATGTGAAGCTATCTTTGGTAAAAACCCTTTTTAGTAACTTCTTATCTATTAGACATATTCACAATTCAGGCAATACACAATGTGTTTTACACTAGAGAAGCCATTCCCCACACACTTATGTATAATATAGTTATGGCTCAAAATAGGATGAAGTAATAAGAAAACTAAAATTACTCTAAAAGTTGTTCAATAGTGGGGGAGTCAAGTGTTTATTCACCTTCAATGCTATAAACAAACTTCACTAAGAGAGAAAACACCTTAGGAATTAACACCAAAGTTTTAAAGACTCTATAAGATCATTTGGTGCATTGGAAGATTCACTACGAATTGTATCTACAAACCTACATTCATATAGTATTTCCTTTGTCTTGTCTAGAGAAGGTCATGGGATCAAAGTAAAAGGTGCAAACTAGCTTACCAAAACTTGATGAAGGCTTCGCTTGGTCTCATCTAAAATAAGTATTGGATACTAGAGAATGTCAATTATGTTAAAACCATGTAAATATATGCAATCTAAGAATGCCACAAGCGAATTAGTCATGATTATGTAGAAATTTCCTAATTGTAATTTGCCTTTAAAGGAAACATATTTTTTGAATGGACATGGTAAGTTAGGGTCCTACCCTAACCTCCTTACATTAGGCTACTTAGTTTTATTCAATTTATGTATGTAGGAATCCTTTTTGAATAAGTTCGACTAGATAGTAGTGGATAGTTATTTAATGTAAAAGGGTGCACTTCATAAGTTCCACTAGATAGTTGGTATGCATTCATGAGCACTAGTTAGGGTTTTTTCTATTGAGAATCTACTTAAAATGATAAGAAATTATGGAATGTTTTGTCATGTGATGTTTTTTCTTGAGGTGTACCTCATGAATAGTCACCCTAGCTTAACAGGCAAGAGAACCTTGTCTTCCTACTTTTGACTTTCATCATGCAATGGTATATTTTTCTATTTAATTTTATTCTCTTATATCTAGATTTTTGCAATTATATTTTTTATACCCTTAACTATATCTCAAGTTTAAAAGTTAAGAAACACATTAGATGGTTACAAATTCTATTTTTTTTAAATGGTAGAGACACACTTTAATGTAACACTAAAAATAATTATATTTTTTTAAGATTCATATAGGTTGGCACATCAATTTCCATCACATGTATTCATCATTACAATATTTTAATAGATAAAATTTGTTGTAAAACATCTATATGAACTTTGACCAAGTGTCAATTGAATTTTCCATATCTTTGCACTAATAAAACCATAATTTATAGAAAATTTAAGCTTTACAATAACCATTTTGTTTTGGTCCAAAATGATTAAATAAATTTCTAATTCCAATAGAAATTATTTAATATTTTAAGATCAATTTTGCGTTCAAACCCAAGAAAATCTTTTTGTTCCATTAGGAACTAAAACATTGTAGCCTAAAAACATCTTAGATGCAAATGTGAACGAATGTTAGAGTTGTTATCAGCCCACTCATTCTTGCTGCCACTAGGTCCATCTCCATTTTATCACCAAAATTCGCAAGTTAATCACATATATTCAATACATCATATTATTGACATTGTTATTTCTTTTTAAGTTCATATCAATCATATCATTGAAAATGGAAATGACAGTATATTTAATTATTCTTTATTATAAAATGAAATTTTATAATATTACTATTTCTTATTATTAATAACTAATTTTATTATATAAAAATAATAACTAATCTTATTATATAAGAATTATATATATATATATATAAAAATATAAATATAAGTATAAGAGATATAATTTTTTTACTATAAATAATATTTTAGTTTATTAAGTATAGAATAGATGGTGAGGGGATATTCTTTTAAGGTATTTTATGGTGAAAAGGGTGTTCTGTTAAGGCACTTTATTGTGAAAAGGTCATCGGTTCGAAATTTCATCAGCAAAAATCCAGTGATGGTAAGGGTTGGTGTGGCCTAGGCCAGATAAGATCTTTGAGTGGTTCGAAATTTCATGAGCAAAAATTCCAGTGATAGTAAGGGTTGGTGTGGCCTAAGCTGGATGCAATCTTTAGATGATTTTAACAACTTAGATACTACTCAAGTCATAAATTGGACGTGACAATCATCTCAAAACTCATATTACCTAACATACAAAACAACTAAAATATTTAAATTTATTATTTAAATATTTTTAAATCACCTATATTATTATTATATTTTTTTGCAAGGTTGATTAGCGATGGGAGAACGTTAGTTGTAACAGCGAACCATCTAATCGGATGCATACAAAATGTGGCCGACAGACCATAAACCCATGCCGTATTTTGATTGTAACGTTAAGTGAACAATATAAATGTACTGCAAAAAGATAATTTTGCTTGAATTATCTATAATATAGATTACCTAGTTAGAGATTTATTGCGATGTCATTTTCAACTGTATAAAGACACTAAAATGAAAGTTAAGTTGCACCTCTTAAAATTTATGAACAAGATAGGTATCACTATTTTAATGAATAAAACAAAAAGACAGACACATCTCTCTCTTCAGTCCCATAAGAATTTTTTGATATCTCTCTTCAGTCTAGGTTATAATTTCATTATAGTAAAGTCGTCTATAATTTTAAAATTATTGTGTGTATATCTAGTATTGGTATTTTGGTATATTAATTGAATTTATTTTAAGTGATTTAGATAAATAATGGTTATATATTATTAAAATAATGGAATTATAATTAACTAGCATTTGCACCAGATGTTGCAAAGGAAACGCCGTAAGGCATAAATTGAAGAACACAAGTACAACAAAAGAATACTTTGATAAAGAATAAAAATATATTGAATGCTCAAATCAATGCCCCATTAACTGGAACCACTTAGTAGACATATCTATCATCATTAGGATTATACACAATGATCAAGAAATTTCCCATATACAAACAACACCTTCCACAACAACCTTTTGTCAGATCCACATTTTAAAAAATGCCTTGGAATGTGATTGGAATCTCCCATATTGCCTTTTTCATTATGTAGATAAATCTTCCATATTGCTATTTTCATCATGAATATTGTTAGTTCATTGTTGTAAAGTGTTAGTGTGTTAAATTCAATACTATAAGTTCGACAAGCGAAAAATATTCTTCAATTAGCATAATATGGATTTTTCTCTCGCCATGTATTTTTCAGACAAAGAGCACACGTAACAGATTAACATGTATTTTCCCTTCATTATTTTCATCACAGAGCCAAGAAATCTACGCCTTATCTATAAAGTAACAAAAACATTTTGGAATAAGTTTCATATTTCAAGCTAGTGTCTAACCTATAAAGTAACAAAAACTTTTTGAAATAATTTTAATATTTTAAGCAATTGACTAACCTAATTTAATAATTGAAAAATTCTCAAAGATGAATTATACTCCATAATAAGAGAGCCAACATTGGAGCCCATACTTTCACTAAAACCAAAAGAAACACAACCACTTGTTAAGAAGAAATTCAAGTAATAATAATAAAACAAAAATAATAAACATTAGAGTATAAAATGGTATTTCTGTAGCAGTAGCATTTGATACTTCTCGTCTAACTCTTTGGCTTTGCTTTAAGTATCTTTTCCTAAGGTATAACCTTTTGATAGCATTGTTGTAACCACTTTTACTTCCTGGTCAGCAAAATGGAACAAAATAAAACAAAAATAATAAACATAAAGTATAAAATGGTATTTCTGCAGCACTGTCCATCACTTGATACTTCTCGTCTAACTCTTTGGCTTTGCTTTAAATATCTTTTCCTAAAGTATAACCTTTTGATAGCATTGTTGTAACCACTTTTACTGCCTGATCAGCAAAATGGAACAAAAAATCTCAGTTGCTTATCAAGGACTTCAAACTGTCCAATAACAACAATGTTAATATCCTCAAAATATCATAGGCTAATTGAGAAAATCATTTTTCAGTCTAAGAAGTATGACTTTCTAAATTTTGATGTAATATCTAAATTTTACTTTTCTCCATTGGTAACGTAGGTGGCCTTTTTAAGCTACTTCTATTCTACAAAACTACAGGAATAAGTAGAATTTGAAGGGTAGGATCTTCCTTCTTTGCAAATAGTATAGTAGAATTTAAAGGGTAGGATCTTCCTTCCTTGCAAATAGTTATTTACAGACAATTTGTAAAGCAAGATTACATTTAAGACTTTTCCTTACAAAATAGTCAAAATAAATGAAATTTGTTTTTCATTATTTTCCTTTCCTTTCACAACTAAAATCTTATTCTAGGTTACTCTCAATATCCTTGACCAAAATGGCCTTTGAAGTAATCTACATGATCCAATCTTGATCTTGGAACTATACAACAGGAAAAAAGTACTGTCATTTACCCATGAATGGTATTCATTTATCAAAGACCTCAAAACAAAATTGAAAGATCAGACATTTAAACACATATACAAAGAACATAAAATTGATTTGATATAAGAACGACTATGGCAGGGTAAGCAAGGTCTAGATCTAAGTGCAGTATTAATGCTATTTTGAGGAAACATATTTCTTCTTAAATTTATTTGAACATTGTTCCTCCACATATAAAAATAAATAAAAAATATAAAAGAGTAAAAATAAGTAAATGAAAATACTCCTAATGCGTTGCCCTCTTCATGAAATTTTATCATTTGCTTTTCCCACTAATTAACTGCCTCCTCTGATCCTCCCCATGGCACTATATACACCTCCTGATTTAGGATTGTTGCTCCTTGGTTCAAAAACGCCAAAAACATCAAAAACCTACAATTTTTTTCACTTTTTGTATTTTTACCAAAAAACCAAAACTATATCAGTAAAGTTACATCTTGAATTCCATCTCTTTATAGCAAATTCAAATCCCAACCCAAATCCACTTGTAATAAAATCACAGCAGAGAATTTACCCTTTAAACCTTACAATTGTAAACAATGATAAACTAAGAAACCATGCTTACACTAAGAAGGATAGCAGCTTCTAAAGCATGGGGCTCCTTGATAGTCACTAAAGCAACTTGTGTCCACTGCCCCATCCTATCACCACCCAAAAAATATAATCAAGCACTGGTTTTGGCTGGTTAAGGTCTGCTATTACACAGACCTTAAGTATGTATATCAATGCAAATCCTCTAGTGTTATCCAATTTTATCAGGAAAAATACACACCAAGGCTACTGCCTGGCTTGATATTTCCTGAGTCATTGATGTCAAGTCTTACTACATCCAACAAGTTTTCCATGAATCACTTCTCTAATTTTGATAACACAAAAATAATATTTTGACTGCGCTCTATTTCTCAACCAATTCTTAATAGAACACTTCTCTGCAACTCTGATAAAACACAAGTTGACAACTATTATGCTCAATAGATATTGCAACACAAAAATAATATTGTGACTGCACGCTATTTCTCAACATATTCTTAATAGAACACTTCTCTACAACTTTGATAATACACAAGTTGACAACTATTATGCTCAAAAGATATTGCAGAAATTGGAAATCAACACTTTTACATAAAACTCAGTCAAGAAATCCAACACCCACCTCTCTAATTTTACGTTCTTTACTATGCCACAGTATGAGAAAAATTGCTTAACGTCCTTAACTGTTGCTTTGGTAGACAAATTATAGACCTGGACTGTGTAACCATCTGTAATGGCCATTGACAACACTTGGAAGTATCTGTTATGCTATGATTCACAATCTTCTTCTCAGAATTTTAGGTGAATAGCAAACACACGGATATGATATATATACTGTGACACTAAATAGTAACCAAAGGAAGATTGATTAAATTAACATTAGTTGTTTTATTCATTATCAAAAGTTTTGATTCAATGCAGTATTGGGCCTCCAAATCTTTTTTTTCCTCAGTCTGAAGTGTATCCATCGATCACTGTGCAATCTTTGCAGATGCGTTGTTGAATGTCATCGTTCAAAATGAAAAGTGCAAAGCATCACAACATCACAGTGAGCTGCTTTTTTTGCAGCGTCTGATAGGGAAATGGATAAATATTATTTATATTGGTTGGCGGTAAGAGGGAAATTATGAAATTGTGTGTTTAGAATACGGTTGTGTTTTGATAGATGAATCCATAGAGGTGATATTTGCACCATAACGATGTTTTATTTTCCCTGTTTCTTAAATTTCATTTCCATAACATATATTTGAAACCAATTTATCTAATAAATTTCATTTACACTACCTAAATAATTTAAAGAGAATCCTTAATCTATGTGATCTTGCCATTTGAACCATCCTTATTTATGTAATTTGAAAATCATTTTACGGGGAATGAGGTTGAATTAGCATGTTTGGTTAATCGAGATGATGAGGTTGAAGCGGATTTTGTGAGGGAATAACATGAATTAACCTGTTTGGTTAATGGGGAAGAAAGGATTGAAAGAGATCTTGTTGGGGATGAGCTTGAATCACCCTGTTTGGTTAATGGGGAAGAAAGTATTGAAAGAGATCTTGTGGAGGACAAGCTTGAATCCCCCAGTTTGGTTAATGGGAATGAAAGTATTGAAAGGGATCTTGTGGGGGACAATCTTGAATCACCCTGTTCCATTAATAAAGATGGAGCTGAAAGGAATTTTGTGGGAAGCAATGAATTGGAGCAGAGATCACATCTGGTTGCGGAGGTTCAGGAGATCAGTTCACCAGAGGTAATGACAGGGAATGATGAGAAGTATGTGCAGTGTTTGTCAAGTGGATATTTTTTGGAGAATAACAAATTGGAGCAGGGATCACATCCGGTTGCTGAGCCCTGAGAGATTAATTCAAATGGACAGAATCTAGCCTGTGATTCTGAGTTCTAGTGTTTAATTGATAAAAACCGTGAGTTTGAATCTGAGAGCATTTCAGTGGAGCAACAGAAGCTAGAATTGCTAGCGTTAGATGGTAAACTTAAAGAAATAGAGTCTGTGGTGAGTGAGGACAACAAGGCAGAGCAGAATAGTGAATCTAGATGCCAGAACTTGGAAAATGAGGACGATGCATGTGGCCATATAATAGATGAGGAGAAGCAATCTGAACCTGCAAACAAGGGGCAAAATGATGAGATTGAAATGGACTGTTTGCCAAATGGGGACAGTGAGCTGGAACCTCATTTTCATTTAAATGATGACAATGAGCTTGAATCAGGGTGTTTTGATAATGAGGATAATGGTATTCTCACTGAAGACATGGATGGACAACAGGTTGACAAGGTGCATCATGGGAAAGATGAAATATATGATCCAGAGTCAAGTGACTGCAATGTGTCTAACAGTGGTGGGTCTTCTGACGTGGTAGATAAAAATTCTGGAGGCTACAATCACACAGTGCAACTAGACATGCAAGAGGGTGTTGCTGTTAGTGCCTCTGATTTGGTATCTATAGGTGTTCTTGCTAGTTCAAATGGTCTGTTTACTCCTGTTTCATAGAATGAGCAAAAGCCTGAAGCAGAGGTCACTAAGAAGAAGCTCCCATGCTTAGTGAAAATACCAAGGCACTTGGAAAACAAAATTAGAACTCACATTCGACTTGTGTAGCTACATTTGGATGAGAAAACCCAAATCAGGGACGTCATCAAAGCAACCATACAGATGAAGGGGGTAACATTCTTATATATCTTCGCAAGTCTTTTAATTGAATATTCTTTGTTGTTTTGAGCATATAGTACATCTACTTTAGTCTTTTGAAAATTGTTTCTTCTTCTTACTCTGCTATATTTCATATGGGCTTTTGTGTAGTCCAACAAAGAACAAATGATAGAGAGGTTGAGAGCTGCAAGGTAGGAAGGGAGGGCATTTCGTGAGGCAATCAAGTCCATTGAGAAAAAATTTGGTGCCTTGAACTCTGATTTGAGGCAATTGCAAGATGAATGGAATGATGCAGATTCTGTTCGGCAAGAAGCCTATGAAGCATTGAAGGCTCTAAAAAAACAGGAGCATGAGCGGGTAAGAAAATCACACTCTTTTACATTAGCTGACTAAACTTTGTAAGATAGTGTTAACTACTGTCAGACTTTTTTTTTCTACTCATTTTTATTGTTGTGCAAAAAACAAATCAGATAAGAACAAAATTCCTCATTTGTATATTCTTTCTTTTGGTTATAATGGAAAATTATGTCCACGCTATATCGAAATGTATGAATTTTGAAAGTCCTGTTGTGGTGTTCTTTTACCTATTGAAATCAGGTTATATATTCAATGTATTTCTACCAGTTCTAACCAACGGATATCAAGATTTGAAACTGATAGGAATCTTGATGACAGGTGTAGGCTTCTGAAGAATTAATGGTGACGGCTATTCTAATGGCCTCCAATAATATTTGAACAGTTGACATAGTTTTGGATATTCTTGAAGCAATTAACAAATATCTCCATGTTTAGAGGTTTTTAGGTTTGGTTGGTTGGCCATTTATATAGGGAAATGGCTCAAGCTACCTGTCATGAGCATGGCATCTGTAGCAAAGGGCATTGCAACAATTTTATTTTCATTCAAATTGTCTTTTATGATAGGCTCCATCATTTATCATATAATACACTGTGCACATTTATCATATAATACACTGATTTATGTGCAAAATAAGAGTTGGAGAGTTTCTAGTCCTGAACATTGAAAACATGGTAGCCACTTATATCAAGGTCATTGGTAATATCTTGAGGTGCCAAATTTACTGTAAGGTTAACAGGTAGCTTGGTCATCTAGTACTGGCATACTCATTTATTTCTTTTTGGCAGTTAATAATTTAATGGCCTTTCAGTTTATGGTCATCCCCAAAACCATTAGATTTAAAGAGCAGATTGAGCCATTGGAAGTTATACTTCATCTCTCTGCATAATCATTACGAACACCCCTTCCGATTAAAGGGGGAGTTGATAGACACCTAATCCTTAAGAATTTGGTAATTTGTAAATATTTAAAATAGGGGAAATCTGAACAGTTAGAATAGGAAGAGACATATCACCTTGGAAGACAAAACCAAAGGTCATGAAATCTTGTATATATGAATGTTTGAGTAATGGAAAATCAATGTAACTTGGGGTTAATTTCTCTGTCCAACAGTTACAATAGAATTCTAACACTAACATGTGATTTCTAATTAAATAAATGTATATATGATTGGGGAAAATAAGAAATTCAAATAGTTCCTATATGAAATAGGAAATTCACATCCCATTATAATATAGCAAGCAAAAGAAAAGGCTATACAATTTCAGGTAAGTGACACGAGTGGGTGACAAAACTATAGTATGTAAGGCTTAAGCAGATCTACCATTTCCAATTTCCACTCTTTGAGGAAGTTGCTTCTTCTTCACTGATTCTTCTTTTTGGCGTGACCTTTGCATAAACTATTTCACCAAAACATTACGAATAGGAAAGGCATGAGATTGCAGTCAAACTTTCAAAAATAGTAAAATTCCAAAATAGTACAGTAACACCTCCTTCACAATCAACACCGTAAGGTGGAAGACAGAAGTTTCTCATAATGAGAAAAACAATTCCACACTTTAGGATCCTTCCCGGCTAGTCTCTGAAAGTGGGAAAAAGGCATCCACACTTTAGGATCCTTCCCAATTCTCTGAAAGTGGTCCCCAGATGTATGGACAATGTGCAAACATAGCATGATTCAAAAAAATTGAAAATATGTCAAATGGTCCATCTTTACCTGTCTCATGGTCTATACATACCAGAAAAGTCAAAGCAATTAAAAGTTCAAGAAACAATCTGCCTCCATTAGAAAAAATAGTTAGAAGGAAAAAAAAAACCCTGTGATGCTGCATTGCTACACCTTCATATACTTGAAAAAAGAAATAATGTTCCAATGACATGGGTTACTTGTCAAACACCTCCTTGGTTTGGTGTTTTGGTTAAGGATCTGTATCCATGGGTAAAAAGTTATGAGATCCAATCCCCTCGGTGGTGCTACATCATTACATCTACATGTACAGGAAAAACGAAAATGGGGTTCTAGTGATGTCAAAAACCTTAGTTTGATGTTATGGATCCATATCCACAGGTAAAAGGTTCTGAATTCAGGAATAATATAAGCCAATCCAATCAATAGAAAGAGGATTGAAAAAGAAGGGACTTCCACTCTTTGAGGAAGTTGCTTCTTCTTCTTCTTTCTTCACTGATTATTCTTTTTGGCGTGACCTTTGCATAAAATGTTTCACCAAAACATTACGAATAGGAAAGGCATGAGGTTGCAGTCAAACTTTCTCAAACAATAAAATTCCAACATAGTACAGTAACACCTCCTTCACAATCAACACCGTAAGGTGGAAGACAAAAGTTTCTCATAATGGGAAAAACACTTCCACACTTTAGGATCATTCCCAATTAGTCTCTGAAAGTGGGAAAAAGACATCCACACTTTATGATCCTTCCCAATTCTCTGAAAGTGGCCCCCAGATGTATGGACAATGTGCAAACATAGCATGATTCAAAAACATTGAAAATATGTCAAATGGTCCACTTTTTACCCGTCTCATGGTCTATACATACCAAAAAAGTCAAAGCAATTAAAAGTTCAAGAAACAATCTACCTCCATTAGAAACAACAGTTAGAAGGAAGAAAAAAACCCTGTGATGCTGCATTGTTACACTTTCACGAAGTCAGAGCAATTAAAAGTTCAAGAAAACCCTCTGTGTTCCTACATTGCTACACCTTCATATACAGGAAAAAAGAAATAATGTTCCAATGACATGGGTTACTTGTCAAACACCTCCTTGGTTTGGTGTTTTGGTTAAGGATCCGTATCCATGGGTAAAAAGTTATGAGTTCCAATCCCCTCGGTGGCGCTGCATCATTACATCTACATGTACAGGAAAAAAGAAAATGGGGTTCTAGTGATGTCAAACACCTTAGTTTGATGTTATGGATCCATATCCACAGGTAAAAGGTTCTGAATTCAGAAGTAATATAAGTCAATCCAATCAGTAGAAAGAGGATTGAAAAAGAAGGGATATTCAAAGGTAAAAGGTTCTGAATTCAGAGGTAATATAAGTCAATCCAAACAGTAGAAAAAGGATTGAAAAAGAAGGGATTGATCTAGTAGCCTGAAAAGGCTTCACATAATGGTTGTTATTTGACACAATCTCATCCCTCTCCTTAAACAACCCCCACATCCGAATAGAGGATTACAACCACACTGCAATTCCTTAACACCTAGACATCAATGTGTCAACTGCAAAAGGAATGTTTCTAAGTGAGTGATCAAGAGGTAAAGGAAACAGTCTTTGGCTGGTTTGCTTAGTGTCCAAGTTGGCACAACAAAGAAAGAATCATATTAATCTCCACTGTTGAACAATGTCTCAAAGGAATTTCTAAGAATTCTCCAATCTAAAAACAAATAAGTGTGAGAAAAGCTAACAGTGTTATAGAACAGACATATATGAGATTCCCTTTTAACTGTGAGTAAAACTGCTGTAAGATGCAAATATCAACCTTACTCATCAATCACATAGGACATTCTCAATGCTGCAACCTAGCAAAATTGCAAACAGGTTGAACGTCAGAATGGCAGCAAGTTTAAGCGGTTGGAGAAGTGATGACCCAAATTTAAATCTGAGCAGCACATTCTCCATGTTGGCACTGTTGTTTACGCATATAAGAAGCTAGATGCAAGTCCTCGAGGACTTTGATAGAACAGACAATTCTCAGTTGCAGCTCCTAGACAAAGGTAGCACTGATTGCAAGCATATGTTGCATGGAGATTCATACTTTCTTCCATCCAAAAATCGGGACATTTGATGTTAAATGCCCAAAAAATATCAGCAAACAGTTTTTCAAACACTGTAGGCACACAGTTTGCGAAATTTTCCCCAGTCTAATTCTTCTAAGTTTTGGTCAATTTTGCTCAAAATTCGGTAGATATTTGTTACAATTACATATTTGAGTTGTGTAACCTGCATAATGCAGGTGTTCCAAGATTGTCTCAAGTGTTCAACCCATTTATGGAATCAATAATATATTTCAAACAACCGAAGATGGATTGCTAGAGTCCGGCCATAAAAGCTAAAATATTTGAAGCTTTCATTTGGAGTTGATTACATCATTTAGATTTATTATGACCAGAATCTAATGTGAGTGTCAAATGTGTACGATGGAAAAAGTAGATGTTATGTGTATTCGCAGCAGAGCCAAAATTCTGGGAACTGTAATTTGTGTGGGTGGAGCAATGGCTATGAGTTTCCTTCAAGGTCCTACTCTAGCCCAACTCTCGCCTCTGTGGGGACAATCAACATCAGTTTCCAACACTAATACATTACACCTAGTGGAAACCATTCTAGACGAGGGAGATTCACGCAACCAAATTAGAGGGTGTATTTACCTTATCTCAGCAGTGATAATGTTATCCACTACCATGATATTGCAGGACTCCCTACCACCTTGCATATTAAATTGATACCTAATTATAACCCTTTTCTGTGTTAGAAGCTTTAGAGCACACAGTTGGGACGGAATGTCTCCTCTCAAATTGTTATAGGGCATGGACAAGTTCTCTAGACTTCGGCACCCACCAAGAGTGGGCGGAATAGAACCTTCGAGTTGATTCCAAGACAGAAGAAGCATCTTTAAGCGAAAAAGACTTCCTAGTTGATAGGGAATGTAGCCTTGAAAACTGTTATTTCGAAGGTCGAGCATTCTAAGAAACGAGAGATTAGCGAGAAGAGGAGGGATTGTACCTTGTAATCCCAAGTTGTTTACTTTGAGCGAAAGCACTCGCTGTGTGCGCGGACTGCAAAGGACTCCTTCCCACTCGCAGAAGGAAACATTGGGTTTCCAAATAGTGCGCAATGATTGGGATGGATAATTGGTAGTCACCGCAGACATGAATCCGAGCAGAGCCTCATGATCAGAAGCATGGGAGAGATAAGGATGACTACGATTAGATAGTTGAGGTGTGGAAAAGCCAAAAGGAATGACGAATACAATCAAATAGAAGAAGAACAGAGGTGGCGTTCTAATGGAAGGAGAAGGAACGGAACATATCTCCATCTCCCGCTGCCCGTTGCAGTACAATAATCTCTGCAAGTATAACAACGACGAAAGGTCAGAAAATCACACACATTAGTTTAAATTTCTGCATCTATTTATAGGAGAAATAGGAAGTATATGCTAATTCAAACTTTGAAAAGAAACAGACTATGACAGAATATTAAATCACAAGTCACGGTGCATAATAATTTGTCACCACCAATAGACTCATTACTGAGAAAAGAACCAGGTGCTCGAAGCCACACTCAGATTTTGTTAAAATGGAGTGTTTGTACTTGTTATAACCGTAGTCTCCCTGTTTTAGATTGGAACGTTTTTTTTTTCAAATTTGTTAGAAATTTGGTTGAATTACATATGACCTATGAAATCTATACCATTCAAATGCTCGAAAACTTTTTCAAAATACTAAAGTTATTTATCTATTCAAAAATGAAAAATTACATAATTAAAAATTATATATATTCAAAAAATAAAATATTATATAATCAAATGTATGATTATAATTTCATGTGCAGGTTGAGACATTGAAGAAGTTTCCAGCCACACTATCCCTTACATCAATTACTGCCATTTTAGGCTCCATTCAAAATGCTCTCCTAATAGCCATTCTTGACAGAGGCATCATTCCAACATCATGGATACTGGATAGGGCTGGGATTTTGACTGTGGTCGCTGCAGTAAGTCTACATACATTAATGATGTTCTTCCTCAATTTTCCAAGCGATGAATAGCTTAAATTTTTGTTAGTTGGTTAAGCTGATTTGTGGAAGATTAATTCAATTTGGCAGGGAATCATATTCAATGCAATGGCATTTCCATTACAGTTATGGTGTTTGCAGAAACGAGGGCCAGTATTCGTTACAGTATTCAGCTGAATGTCTACGGTGTGCTCAACAATTTTATCATCTATAGTTCTGGGAGACACGATGCGTCTGGGAAGGTGTCTGTCATTCTGCCTACAGATTTACAAAATTAATTAACTGAAATGCTTGATTTCCCTGCACTAGAACAGTTTGATGGGCGTGATTCTTATATGCGTTGTCTTGCTCATAGCACCAGCTAACGTGAGGGTTTCTAGAAGAAAACGGAGAAGACTCGGCTTAGATTGTCATTTCCTTTGGTTTTACAGTCTATTTCACCGAAATGTGCAAAAAGGTTCCTGTGCCAGGAATTCTATGCACAGTAAACCCTTATTTGCCTAAAAAAATTTAGCATCAGTAGTCGGCCATTAGAAATCAAACACCTTATGCTCTGCTTTTCCAGACTAGAGAACATAAATTCTGAACTAAAATTCACGAAACTGTCTGAAATCTGTAACACCAAATAATATGAACTTAAACGAGTTCAGATTAGGGCATTTAAGGAATCTCCTAGAGTCTTCAGCTCAGAAAAATTCAGTGGATAAGCACAAATTTCGAAAAATACCTGTGGTCATTCGGATCCAAATTAAATTGAGACCTTTTGGAAATCTAGATCTGAGACGGATTCAACAACAAATTTGTAACCATTAGACCAGTGCACAAACCGTTTCAGCAACTAATTTTCAGAGACAGATTCAGCAACAAATTTGTAACCATTAGACGAATGCGCAAACTGTTTCAGCTTCTAATCTAACGGCTGAAACCTTTGCAATCGTCTAACATATAATCCTATGGCGTATAAAGATGACAGGTAGGCGGAGAGGGGAGTTGATTTCAGAGGGAAACCCCTTACGGCATAACTAGTAATCGATGTTTTTGCTTGCTATTTGCCAGCAAGTTTTGGGACAATGATCCATTCATTTCTTTGTTTGGAGAAAAGTTAACTAATAATCGATGTATTTGCTTGTTATTTGGTAGCAAGTTTTGGGACAATGATCCATACATTTCTTTATTTGGAGAAAAGTTAACTAGTAATGGATGTTTTTGCTTGCTATTTGCTAGCAAGTTTTGGGACATTGATCCATACATTTCTTTGTTTGGAGAAAATTTGAAAGAAATATTGTTCTGATCTTCTGCCAAAATTTGAAAGAAATATTATTATGATATTCTGACATGGCTTTCACCAATCACTTTTAACTCTCTGAATTTTGGAAGTTTTCAACATCAGCATAAATGTATCTTAACCCTAAATTAAGTAAGCACCGATAGGAATTAAAGATTGAAGGTGTAAACAATGAGATCGCAATGCTTTTATGATATTTTGAGACAAGTAACATATGAAGGTTAAGATAGATTTAAGTTTATCCAACTTGTTCAGCTTTGTGCATGAATCTTTATCTAAAAGTTCCATAATGATAGGACCCATCTTTTCTGGGGGATCCATTTGTTACAAGTCCTGTCGGGGTTCCCCTAAATATCACAATCTTGGTTAATATATAGACTGTTGCAAGGAATACTGAGATGTATTTTTTGTAAATTACTTCCTTTCAATGATGAATCCACTTTTATTTTCCACTTAAATGCTTGACTCTGTTTTAGCCTAAATCATATCAAAACCAGCGAGGAGAATATGGACTTCACTTGACGTTGGCACTGAAATCTGTCATTGACAAGGATGAAATTGCAGAGATGACTGTTAGTGACTTTGATGTCGTTGTTTCAGTCGCAGACGATGCATAAGCAGTTAGTTTCATAAAGTATTTTGCAGTGACAAATGCATGAAGAAGCCAAAATAAGTTGAGCCTTTACTTTATCATTCATTCTCACATTTTAGTAGCTTTCACATTCCTACCAAAGGGCAGGGGAAATCTTTCCGGAGGTTTCCCAACTTATTGTTGGTATCAACAAGAGATTTATTAGATTGAGATAATGGTTCAGAGACTATTTGCAATGTTAGGAAATTTGTATATTACTGCTCTTGATAGCAAATCCAAAAGAAAAATAATACGACTATATAAAGTATTCTGATTATATCAGTCTTAACTCTCTGAATTTTGGAAGTTTTCAACATCAGCATAAATGTATCTTAACCTTAAATTAAGTAAGCACTGATAGGAATTAAAAATTGAAGGTGTAAACAATGAGATCACAATGCTTTTATGATATTTTGAGACAAGTAACATATGAAGGCTAAGATAGATTTAAGTTTATCCAACTTGTTCAGCTTTGTGCATGAATCTTTATCTAAAAGTTCCACAATGATAGGACCAATCTTTTCTGGGGGATCCATTTGTTACAAGTCCTGTCGGGGTCCCCTAAATATCACAATCTTGGTTAATATATAGACTGTTGCAAGGAATACTGAGATGTATTTTTTGTAAATTGCTTCCTTTCAATGATGAATCCACTTTTATTTTCCACTTAAATGCTTGACTCTATTTTAGCCTAAATCATATCAAAACTAGTAAGGAGAATATGGACTTCACTTGACGTCGGCACTGAAATCTATCATTGACAAGGATGAAATTGCAGAGATGACTATTAGTGACTTTGATGTCATTGTTTCAGTCGCAGACGATGCATAAGCAGTTAATTTCATAAAGTATTTTGCAGTGACAAATGCATGAAGAAGCTAGAATAAGCTGAGCCTTTACTTTATCATTCATTCTCACATTTTTGTAGCTTTCACATTCCTGCCAAAGGGCAGGGGAAATCTTTCCGGAGGTTTCCCAACTTATTGTTGGTATTAACAAGAGATTTATTGGATTGAGATAATGGTTCAGAGAGTATTTGCAACGTTAAGAAATTTGTATATTACTGCTCTTGATAGCAAATCCAAAAGAAAAATAATACGACTATATAAAAGAGAAAATCATTGCCAACCATTTTATTTCTCTGCAGTTTGAGCTATCTAGTTATGATTACATTAGACATGGTCATTTCACACTGCCTGTTATTAGGAGGCATTTTCAATGGAATATGGGCAATTAAGAGTAGAGTTTTGTACTACAATAATGGGTAAAGAAGTCAACTAATTCCTTCTAATAATGGTGCGTTCTTCTTCTAAGGATGACTACTTTGAAGCCTACCACCCAACTATTATATAAAATTTGAGTATAACAACAGAAAAGTTTGACACTCAGGAATCTACATAAAAGGTAAAGTGACCGGCATGAAAAGCAAATTCCAGGCCTGCTCCTTACTAAATTCAGGTTTGCTAGTTAGTTTTTTGGCTTATCTGGCTTATCGATTATTGGAATTTTATAAACAGAAAACATACTCTAATTTGACAAGCAATCGAACATTCTGGTGTAAACTATAGGAATTTTTTGTTCGAAAGATGCCTAGCCTGTCGATGTTAGAACTTGCCTGTAAATGAAATGAAGATCCAGCTTGACTTTCAATAAGGCTATCCGCTATCCGCTAGAGAAAGGTGCGCTATTTACGAGGGTCGGATAGAGAGATGTTCGTATGGCCGCGGAGAGATGTCAGTATGGCCGCGTGGTAAAGGCTCCTTCAATTCGACTGTCTTGCAGCCGCATTTTTCATCTGCTGTCAAAATCTCAGGGCAGCGATAACTTGGAGCGTCTGGAACGCCCATTTTAATTGTCATAACTGGAAGAATTTAGGAATACCCATTATGAGATGCTTTTGGTCATTAGCCCTTCGACCATGGTGCTCTCCTCCTCTGATCCAGCTATGGAGTTCCCTTCAATTTCGCCTGTAGGGAAGAATGGAAAATGAGAATTGGCCATTCACTTCCTGGTTAAGTTAAAGGTCGAATAATGGAAAATGAGAATGGAACAGTGGGCAAACCGTTTCAGCTTCTAATCTAATGGCTGAAACCTTTGCAATCGTCTAACAGATAATCCTATGGTGTATAAAGATGACAGGTAGGTAGAGAGGGGAGTTGATATCAGAGGGAAACGCCTTACGGCGTAATAAATAAATAGATTATTAAAATAAAAAATAAAAGGTTTAAATATTTAATATTTTTAATCATATTTATAACAATATAATTTTATAAAATAAATTATAATATCATTTTTAAAATTTATATTAAATAAAATAATAATAATAAAAAAATTTTGTTTTTGGGAAATTGTTAAATAATTTAAATAAATTACTTAAATAGAAGTATCTCTCAAAAAGATGGTTTTTGAAAAGACGTATTGAGAACTCCGGTGGGGTAGTTAGACTATGAATACTAGGAATATAATTTTTTTTTTCGTAACAAGGCAGTGATTAGAACTTTGTATATTTTTTATTAGAATTTCGTATAATTTTTATTTTTGTAAATGTAAAAAACTTTAAGAAATGTCAATTTGATTCAAAGAACATTTTTTTTTTGGATATACTTTATTAATATATAATTATATAATTTATATATATAAGTTATTAAATAATAAAAGTTATTAAATTATTTAGTTATAAAGTTTTAAATTTTTTATTTTCAACTCAAAATATATATAATAATACAATTTAGGTTTATATTTAAATAAAATTTCACAATTATATATATATAAATGAAAATTACTATTTTAAAAAATATATTTTTTTAATTAATTAATATTGAAAATATTTATGTTGTAAAGGGAAAATGGATCTTTACAAAACTCTTTCGGGATATAATTCATTAATATATAATTTATCCACATAAAAGTTATTAAATCATTTAGTTATAAAGCTTTAAATTTATTATTTTGAACTCAAAACTTATATAATAATATAATTTACTTTTATATTTGAATAAATTATATTTATCTATATATATATATATTATTTAAAAATATATATATATTTTTAAATGTAATTATTTTCGAAAATATTTAAGTTGTAAAGGGAAAAGAGATCTTTGCAAAATTCTGGTTATCATCATCTTCATTGCCATAATTCTCACTACAACTATATTTTCCTCTTTCCATGGCCAATGTTGTAAGAGGGAGTTGGGCTCCCTATTATATTAGGATCGATGTTAGTTACAACTACTCTGACCAAGATTCCATTTCCAACCCAAATTTTCTACTCAGGACCCTCATGTTACTCATCATAAAACCCCACCTCTTATTACCTCATCTAATAAAAAATTGTCGGAAGTTGCCTACCAAAAGCGATAATGGACACAAAATTTGACATATAATCTAGCCACATTACAAACTACATAGAATACATGTAAGATCATGCCCTGGTTAGTAAATCTTGGGCATTTGGCCCTTAGAAATATCACTTTCGTATTAGGTCCAATAAAAATGGAATCCCAAGGGGAAAGTAGAGTTGGAACTAAGAGTAAAAGGATTTTTCACAACCATTTTTTCTAGTATAGAAAATTGCATGTAGATTTTTGAAAATTGACAATACTTCTTCAACTCTACATGCCTATATCTCATATTTTGGATGAAGAGATCCATCCTAGATAAAGAGGATTTCACAGCGGCCTTGGTTTGGATCAGAATGTACTCCCTACCACAATATTTTTGGGATGAAGACACACTAGCTCATATCAGTAATGCCCTCAAACACTTCATTAAATCATCATAAACCACTAAACAAGCTAGGTACATTTCCTATGCTAGCATTTATGTTTACATTGATATTTCAGAACCTCTCCTTCTATCAATTGATACATCTTATCAAGACAAGGTCTTGAAACAAACCCTAGGCTACGAGCACATATTGTTCTCATGCAGAAGATGCCATGAGTATGGAAACATTCACCTAAATTTTCCTCTTCTTGCTTCCAATCATATTCTCAAATCAACCCCTGTCATGAATTATAACAGATTTTCTAAGCCTAGGAACAACTGCCATGGCCCCAATCCCCCCCGTTGTAGCCTAATTCTAGCAAGACTTAGTCCACTAAAAATAGTTTTGACCCCCTCTCCTCTCTTCATAACCCTCATCCCTTTGTTACCTCTCATCCCTCAAAAGAAGACATGTTGGACTCTTGTATCCCACTTGGTCCAACGATTGACCCTCAAGCTCAACCATCCAAATCCCTAATCCCTAATTCCTAGGAATTGCCATAGCCTAAAAGTTATATAGTCTCAACTACTGAGGAGAATGAGGAAACATACCTAGATACTTTAGATCTCCCTAGCATAGCTAAAGCATGGAAGGAAACGAATCCAAATTCAATTCCAATGAACTAGGTAAAAATATTAAGAAAAACTATCCTGAAATTGAGAAAATAGGCTCAATAGGGATCAATGGGCCAAACCAACTCAGTCTTGCTAAGGGTACATGCCCATCAAAGGAAGGAAATAGAAAAGTTGTACAAGGATGAGAAGGAAAGACGTAGGAAAATCAGTCAGAAAATTCTAGAATAATTAGGGGGCATTTTCATCATTTACTTCTAATGACTTTACATGAAATTATATTAGCTCACATGGAGAATTAACTAAAAATTCATAGAATATTCATTTTTGTTTTTTATTATAGCCTACATTACTTTTCTATTTAGAAAATATTTTATTTTTGTTTTAAAAGAGACGCATGTCAACTCCGTGTTGAGCACGGACGAAAATACATGTTGCCCTGATACTAGGTTGTAGAATGAGCATCTCAACTCAAAAATATCAAAGTTTGTAATTGCAAAAGAAACAAAAGACTTCTCAAATAAAAGTGGTGCATTGAACACCCCACCTTTATGATAATTCAAGAAACTAAATATTCTAGTGAAGCTCTTAACAAATGAAAAATATTGGGGCCACGACTGTTAATTAGCAGTCCTCGATGCTCAAGTTCAATCGAAGGCCTAGCCATTTTTTGGAACTTCCAATAAGTTTCCATACTCAACGTGTTCACCCCTTTTAGAATTCCCGCTATCCAATTCTACCTCATTGGCTTAGAAGAAATTTGCCTCCTCTCAAATGTGTATGGT
Organism: Pinus tabuliformis; assembly: GCA_031772625.1. NCBI lineage: Eukaryota > Viridiplantae > Streptophyta > Pinopsida > Pinales > Pinaceae > Pinus > Pinus tabuliformis. Next base: position 153,759,290 of record CM062818.1, on the reverse strand, counting down.
CATTCATTGTTTAAAGATAAATAGCACTTCCTCCACCCGATTAAAAAAACCAACATTCTCCAATCCCCCTCTCCATGTATCCTAGGCATGGAATTCAACTTGATAAAATCACTAGAATAAAAGATGGGTGGCATTAGAAAGCTTGAAGCTTAATCACTCTAGTTTCAAGAAGGTAGGACTTCACCTATCTAGTTTCACTCAATGTCATAAATGGCACTTACACTTGGAATAATTGTAGAGGAGGCTCATAAAAAAATCATCAAAGCTAGATCAATTCCTCATCTCTCAATCAATAATGGCACGAGATATTTTCTTAGAAGACTCTATCCTCCCTATTCATGGTTTAGACCAGTGGCCAATTAATCTCAATTTTGAAATCAAATCCTTCCCCATGAACAAACCCTTTTGTATTGAAATGTTCTAGCTCCAGTACCCTAACTTCCATTCCAACAGTTACACTTGGTGGGAATAATAGGAACACCTGGAGGGCATAGATATGTACCATATTCAAATAAAACTAAAGTATATCAAGGCCTGGCTCAAAGTTTGGAACAATGCAAAGTTCAATAATAAATTGTTGGAAAAATAGAATCTAGAGGCTCAAATGGAGTATATCCCATAGGAAGTTATTCTTCAAGGGATATTAAATCAACTAATTTAGGAGGAAGCAAACACACTTACACAAGTTGAGGACTGTTGGAAGCAAGATGAAATCCTTTCACAACAAAAAAATGTGGATTCATTGGCTTAAAGAGGGAAAGAAAAACATTTATTTTTTCCATTTCATGTACTTAATTTTGCAATTGTCAACATAAGCTAGATCATATATTTGTAAGCTTTGGAGTGAGAGGTTCTTGTAAGAATAACAAGATGTTAAACCCTCATTTCAGATCAATGTATCATCCCAAATATATGGTAAAACTGAAGTCGTAAAAAAACACTTAGAAACTTGTTTGTGATACTTTTCTTATCAAAAACTACAATGATGGGCATCATAGTTTCCCCTTATATAATGGTAGTATTATACCTCTTACCATGGAGCTATTATAATGAATCCATATGAATAAATCTTTGGCCAAAACCCTTTTTAGTAACTTCCTATCTATTATACTTCTTCGCAATTTAGGTAATAGACAATGTGTTTCACTCTAGACAAGCCATTCTCCACCCAATTATGTATATTTTGGTTATGGATCAAAACAAAATGAAGTAATAAGCAAACAAACATTACTCTAAAAGTTGTTTTGTAGTAGGGGATCAAGTGTTTCTTCACCTTAAACCCTATAAACAAACATCACTATGACACTGTCCCAAGAGGTTATCTCAATTGGTCATGAAAGTGATGTGAAATATGTGAAAACTAAGAGATCCAAGGTTCAAATCTCCTAGTTGTGACCCGGTTTATAGAGAGGAGGGCAGGTCATAGACCCCGAGAGGATACTAGTAGCTACGTGTTAGATGAGCTATTGGGTTCCTCTAGGATGCTAAAAAAAAGTTCTAAGTACTCTATAAGATCATTTGGTGCATTGGAAAAGTTGCTATAAATTGTCTCTACCAACCTAGATTCATCTAGTAATTCATATGTCTTGTTTGGAGAAGGTCATATGATCAAAGCACAAGGTGAAAACTAGATTACTAGAACTTGATGAAGACGACTTCATTTGATCCTATCTAATTTAAGTATGAGATACTCGAGAGTTTCAATTGTGTTAGCATATTGTTCAATAAGTATTCATCCATGGAAATATATGCAATCCGAGAATGCCACAAGGGAATTCGTCATGATTATGCACAAATTTCCTCATCCTTTGACCTTGAAGGCAACATATCTTTTGAAGGGACAAGGTAAGTTAGGGTCCTACCCTAACCTCCCTACATTAAGCTACATAGGTTTTAGACAATTGATGTATATAAGAATCCTCTTTAGATATGGCCCACTAGATAGTAATGGATAATTATTTAATGTTAAAGGCTACACTTCGTAAGGTCGACTTGGTAATTGGGACGCATTCATGATGGGACCACAATTAGTTAGGGTTTTTTGTATTGAGAGTCTATTTACAATGATAAAAGGCTATAGAATGTTTTGTGATGTGATGCTCTTTTTGGAGGCCCACCTAATGAATGGTCACCCTAGCTTAAGGAGCAAGAGAACCTTTATCTTCCTACTTTTGACCTTCATCATAGAATGGTATATTTTTAATATTTAATTACGCCGTAAGGCGTTCTTATGTGAAAACAACTCCTTTGTTGCCCTCGTGTCCTTTGTTTGCGCCGTTCGATTTCATGTTAAGCGATTAGATTCTGATAGGCCGTTGATTTGAATTGCAAACCGCTTTAACTAAGTGGCAACGGATCGACCTTGGTTAGTGGGGCATGAATCCAACCGCCTTCATGCACAAAATTTCGTTATAGGTGGCCGCAATATTCGACAAGTGTTCCATTCTGCTGCGCTGCTGGCCACAGTTTTCGACAACTATTCAAAGAAGATTTATTTCAAGCGACAGGTTCCTTTTACAATTTATTTCAATCCACAGGTTTGTTTACAGTTGCCTGATCATATTTGTTAGTGTTTGGGGGATATCGATAATAAATTTTGTTGGGGATAGATTTAACTCTCAAATTGTGAATGACTTCAGACTCAAATTTTTTAAATCTCAGGGTTGGATCAGTTCTGGTGTACACACAAGCAAACATTTCTCAACTGATTCCACTCAGTTAGGTTATATGCGTCATTGTTGCAGTTTAGATCTCGTTGTCACTGGTTCACTTGCTACATTGTATTGTTGATTCACTCTGTATTGGGCCCATTAATTTTCAAATTATTTAATGACAATAGAAGCCTGTGATAGGTTTGATAGGCAAGCCCTGGTTGGAATTCATGATATTCTCTAGCAAATAATGGAAGAAGTGCCGCTAGGCTCTATTCGAAAACTCTTCTCCCTTACAGAGCCTATTGATATAAATGTTGCAGCTTTCTTTGCTCCTGTTGAAATATTGAACCCCATTTCCATCACCAGTTACAGGTTGGGACAGTTCTCCACGACCAAGTGTGTTGTAGGGGACAGATTGCGTTGATGCCTTCAATATCAATGGTATTATAACTTTGCTCGACGATGATAATAGTCTTGATGTTTGGTTGGCAATTTACAATGTCGATAATTTGTGTACGGAAATCGGAAAGGTTTACCCAAACAGAGCCAAGGTGTGCATCTCGGATACCTATTTTAAGCGTTCCTTGGACGGTGGCCTTGCCATCCGTGTCCACAACCCTAACAACATCCAGACGTTGACTAATCAGTAGGTTCACATGTATTCCTATTTTGAATAATGAATCCTATTTTGAATAATGAATATTGAATGTGCTAACCATAAAGCTGTCGTATCATTAATCCCATTCATTTGTTAATTGTATCACCATTCTAATGAGGTTTCTTCATTTTTGTTAATTCTAACAATGTTCCAGCGAGGGTTCGCTTATGCTCCGATCTGGGATGTCAACAGAAGCAAGTTTGTTGAATTTCCATTAAAATAATTTCATTACTGCTCAAACCCAACGCCCAGCTCTACGACATTCTCTCGCCCAGCTCCACTACATTCTCTCTGACTCCAAGTTTTTCTACTCAAATCTAAGCAGATCATGTCGTAATCTAACAACAGGTTTCCATGTTTTTTATATTTATTAATATGTTATTAATCTATAGAGGTATTTGAAGTTGAGAAAACAAATATGTTTTTTCCTATACAGGTATTTGAACTTGAGAAAAAAAAAATATGTTTTTTCCTATTAAGTTATATGCAAGTTTAGTTCTTCCAAACTGATTACAAATTTAAAAATCATAACTGACCTTGAAAAGGGAAATGTATTTCCTATTAAGTTATGCGCAAGTTAAGTTCTGCGAAACTAATTACAAAGTTTCAAATCATAATTGTATTTGAAAAAAATATATGATTTTCCTATTAATTTATATGCAAGTTTAGGTCTGCGAAATAGATTACAAATGTCAAAATCAAAATTGACTTAGAAAAGGTGAGAATACAGAGTTACAAGCAGTGGGTACAGTTCTTTCAGAAGATGTGAAATGACATCGACGAGATTTCCTTTGAACACGAGAAAACAAGATCCTCTTTGTCTCAAACTACCATCAAGATCAGCAATGCATTGCAATAAAAACCGAATTCTATTGATACCCACATGTGCACAACCAGGAGAAGGTGCATTTGCGTCAGGTTCCAAGAACCATGGATCCAAAAGAAACACAGGAAGCACATGCTTGGCATTCTGGCATGCATATTCCAAAGATGTATTATCATGAATCCTCACACCTTTTCTGAACCATATTAGAGAATTCCCTTCCATTATTTTCTTGTTAGCAATGTTGGTAGCTTTGTAGAGGGCAACGGTATTTTGAAGACGTATTGTGACAATATCATCAAACGAACTTTTTATAACTATAGTTTTACAATATGTTTATTAAATGAGTTTTATTTAATTAAAATGTGTTTATATGTGATTTTATATATGCATTGAATTTAGATTTTAGAAAACAAGCCTTTTCCATTTAGTTTAAATTAAAGAGTTTAAAACTAAGTAATTGTTTTTAAAATTGTAAAGGTACACTAAAAGAATAAAAGATTTGGGAAAATTATCTTGCCACTCACTCCAATGCAAGAATTGTTAAATGTTTCTATGAGTATATCTAGATCACACATATCTAAAGCCATCCAAAGACCTTAAAAATGGGCATTTAAATCTCTGAAGACTCATGAGAAGAATTAGGCTGCTATTAGGATGGAAGAAGACATTTTGGGTATTATGTCATTGTGAGTTCCTTCGGTTAGGCTTCTATTAGGATGGAACAAGACATTTTGGGTATTCAAAAAGATGTCATTGTGAGTTCCTTCCGTACGGTCCACTCTTGGACATAGGAGGTGGTACTCGAGTAGAGTGATGCTCTTCCAGAGGTGGAAAGAGACACTATTTCAGGAAAAACAATATAATTTAGTTTTCTCGTTAAGTTAATTTCTATGCCAATTTTGAGCTTCTAGGTTCTAAGTTTTGTAAACACAGAACCATGATAATATAAAAGTTCTTTTAGAAGAAAAATAAGAAATTTAAAATAAATGCGTAGCACATCTCACTTGTGGTGAATGCTATTACATAAAATTTTTTGGAATAGGAGTTATCTTCTAAAGTAGACAATCTTGAATTCACCAACCAATTTCTAGTTCGTGCCTTTCAAATTCTCATCACCATTGTGATTTCATTCTTGGGCTTGCGAATAAAAGTATTAATCCTTGAATGTTTCAAACTATTTCAGGCTTGGTCTTGCCAATAAAACTATCAATCCTTGAATGTTTCAAAACACCCTTGAATGTTTCAAATCACCGTGAAAGTCCCCATAATTTCCCATTTTGGAGTAAAAGCAACACTAATGACATTGATTTTGACCCATGTTTTGATATACACATCTAGTCCATGAGATTGATTAAAATAAGGCAACACAAAAGCAATATTACTCCATGATTAATATACAAGAATTAAATATTTCCTTATATTCAAGGTGAAGCTCCATCACATCTTTGGGTTTCTATTCTCTCTTTTAAAATATTATAATATAGTATAATCATAATAAAAAATACTTACATATTAATAATATATATTGAAATTTTACATAATAGATATTAATTTTTTTATATATATAATATCACTTATAAAATATCTAAATATATATATATATATATATATATATATATATATATATATATATATATATATATATTTTTATATATATTTATATATATTTAAAACTCATAAAACTTATTTTTATAATAAATTAATTTAGAAGCCAATGATAAATAAAATTATCTCAAGATTTAAAGGCTAGAATCATTCTTTTTCCATTGAGGATTAGAATCTTTTTTTCACTGCAATTTCTAGCAAATTCCATGAAGTTGCAGTGTGCCACCTGTCAAAAATACTTATATATTAATAATATATATTAAAATCGTGTATAATAAATATCAATTTTTTATTATAAATTGATTTAAAAACATTTAAATATAAAAATATAAATTATTATTCTAATATTTTGATAATTTTATTTTTCGAAACTCAATAAAACTTAATTTTATGATAAATTTATTTAAAAACCAAGGAAAAATCAAAATATCTCGAATTTTAGATATTAGAATCTTTATTCTTTCATATAAAATAAAATTTATAAAACTTAAAAAAAAACACACTTCCTAACTAATTCTATGACAATTACCAATTCTATGACCATTACCGTGCCACAGGTTAATTTTTATTTAAAAAAAGAAAGACTAAAATACACCAACCTTATTGCTAAAATTTAACCAACACCTCAATACAGTTCTACACGTTTATTGAATAGTATATCTTTATGCCCTAAGGCGTTCTTATGTGAAAACAACTCCTTTGTTGCCCTCGTGTCCTCTGTTTGCGCCGTTCGATTTCATGTTAGATGATTAGATTCTGATAGGCTGTTGATTTGAATTGCAAACCGTTCATGCACAAAATTTCGTTATAGGTGGCTGCAATATTCGACAACTGTTCCATTCTGCTGCGCTGTTGGCCACAGTTTTCGACAACTATTCCATTCTGTTGCACCGCTGTTAGCTTAAATCAAATTCTAGTGCGCCCCCGTTAGTTTAAATCATATTCTAGTGAGACGAATCCCATAACAACGAGCGATGGGATGGACCCTGCTCACTAAGCATGGTTGGTCTTCCAACATTGCAGAGTGGATGGAACCAAAGAATATACGAGGGATTTCAATTCCAATCCGGATGTTTACAGAGTGTGGCAAACTGTGGAAAATGTATCAAGAACAATATTATTGAATTCTTATTTTGGCAAACTCATCGAACTCGAGGGGTGATGCCTACAACCGATCCTTTGCTTCCAACTATGGTTCTAAATTCCGCCACAACCTTCCGTGCATATGACGGTCACCCATTGCAACAAGAATGGCTCTTTTCTATGCCAAATATCAGAATTATGGACCAAGGGCCAAGTTCTCTCGAAAAGCTATTGGCACCCTGGGGAAGACATTCTCTGCTCTCGTACAAAGGTAGCGAGAAAGAAGTCCTATGTTTTGTTGAATAATAATAGTTATTGTCAAAGCTTTTCTGTTTGTCTCCCCTTAACTGTTTTTAAGATTGGATAGATTACACAATTTTGGTAAAATAGCTATTTTAATTGGCTAAATTAATTGTTTGAATTCCACCCTTCGCTGGAAAGTTCATTCGACAACTTTCATATTCTCTCTCCTTACTAGCATTGTAAACTGACTGCATGTGCATTGGCTTTGCCCTCGGTGGGCACTTTTTAGTTGACCCCTCTTGTGCTAATTTTCCTGCTCAAGAAGACCCCTTTCACCCCTTGTAGCCTGTTGTATGCAATTTTTCCTATCTATCTTGTGAAAGCATCACTTTTAAGGCAAAAAATGTTAATGCTGGCACAGTTGAGAAAGGGCAGTGCACAGGAAGGGGTTGTGCTGATAAACTTTGCTAGGTGCTAGGGATTGGCTTGACTCAACGACCTGCAAAATTTCTCCCATTAGCATTTAATAAACTGTTGTAACTTGTGGTAGACAGGCATTATGGTAATGAGCTTCCCTTCTTTGATTCTGTATAAACTCGTATTTTCAACGATTTTCTTTTCTCCTGGTTAACGATAAATTAAACTCAGGTCAATGGAATTGTGGTTCAATGGGCAGGGAAGTGGCTTCTCCAGAAACCCACCAGGGTACCAGTTCTTCTATGCAAGAAGGTCACTATGAGGTTTGCCCCTCATCGCTTTCAGGAAGATGAAAAAACCTATTACTCACTGAGCTAGTTTGTTTTTGAAAGTGTTTCTTAATCAAGAGAAGCATTACAATATGTCCAAAGAGGTTGGGCACCACAAACAGCAGCAACGCAATCCTGAAGGGGTGAACCATTGAACGGAGGTTCATCTAAGCTGCTGCCACAAGGGGTATTCTTCTGGGAAAATCACCCAAGAATTGCACCTAGCCCTATCCCCTTATCCATTATCCATGCCTCCAGGGAAATGAAACCTTGATGGGTGACCTGACATGCCACCATCTTCGCCTTTACTGAACCATAACCTCATTGATAGGCCTGGACTTTTTGTCTATTTTTTCATGGTAAAACATTTTGCTCAAGTATAGAAATATGATACAATACCCATACCTTAGCCTTATGTGGGGACTTTGGAATGATGTTATTCTTCTCAGTTCGATCAATTTCATCCAGCTTTTCTCCTATAACGAGATTCTCAAGGAGTTGTGACACCAAATCCCCTGCATGATCATGTCTTGCACCATCTGATAAAGAAATTTTTTCACCTTCCTCGTCCTTTTCCTTATCATCAGCAGATGAAGCCTTTGAACCCTGCTTGCTCTTCTCCTTATCAATAACACATAAAAACTTTACACATTCCTTGTCCTTTTCATCCTCAAGTCTTCCACCACTGGCAATGGCCTCTAGAAGATTAATCACAAAACCTGCACCTGTAATGTTGCCCTTACCATTCCGGTACATTTTTCCCCTGGCCTTATTCACTTTACCACCCTTTTTGATTGCACGTTTCTTCTCGAACCGTGGACTAATACGCTTGATCTTGGGATTATTTTCAAGACCTAGCATGAATTCGTCCGGTCCCTGGAAATCAGCTTAGCATCATGAATGCCAGAACGTTTCATGTCAACCCTGGTGTTGACATTCAAACTAACATTTGCCGCTTTTGAGAAAAGCCTGGCAGACCTCCTTGGTGGCTCTTCTCTTCAAGAGAGACAATACCATGCAAGACTTAATAACATATATAAAGTACTCTAGGTCTGATCCATAAGATTTGAAAAGATGATCCCTGCAAGTTATCAGAATCCCTTCCCCCAACTCACAAAAACAAATACCTATCAGCTTCTATTAGTTTATGTTCTTGTCACCTATAATCTATGCTTGAGTTTATATTTCAAATCATTCTACACTTTTTGGTGTGGGTATTGGCCACCTCAAAATTTTTACAAAGGAATTTATTTAAACTATTTTATTTGTAGTTATTTACATACCTTATAACATGTCCTGGAAAAAAATTCAAACATAAACATGGTTTTCAATTTCATTTTGCATCAGTGATATACAATACATGCCTTCACCTCTTAGTTGGGGTTTAAGGTTCTTTAAGTTATTATGTTTTGGATACCAATCAATATTGAAGTTTTTCAAATTGTTTAATTAATAAGTTATCATGTTTGGATACCAATCAATGATTTTTTAATGCTTGGGATTTATGTACCCAAGTTTTGTTTAATTAATTAAGTTATTATATTTTGGATACCAATCAATCTTGAAATCTTTCAAATTGTTTAATTAATTATCATGTTTGAATACCAATCAATCTTGAAATCTTTTGAATCCGATCTTTCTTATTATTTTTACGTTACATCATTTTTATAGTTTAGTTTTTATATTATTGCGAAATTTAGCTCAATATGGTGCAGACTATTAAACATTTTACATTTTAAACATTCATGAAATAGTGAACATTTTAAACTTTAAACTTTCATGAAATAGTGAATGGATTTTTGCAGATGGGGGTACCTGAGTACATTTTTGTGATAAGTTGGCACATTCTTATTAAAAAATATATGTTTAAATGATGAATGGAGTAAGATTGACATGTAATGCTCTGGTAAATAATTGATTATTTTACCTTAATTACATTATGGAGGTGGTTATCATTAAAAAGAATTAGTTTAGAAATTTAATACTTTGGTAAATAATTGATTATTTTACCTTAATCACATTATGGAGGTGGTTAACATTAAAGAGAATTAGTACAATTGATTATTTTAACTTAATTACATTATGGAGGGGTTATCATTAAAGAGAATTAGTTTAGAAATTTAATACATTGGTAAATAATTGATTATTTTACCTTAATCACGTTATGGAGGTGGTTAACATTAAAGAGAATTAGTACATTATTTACAAAGCGTCTCTCTCTCCCAATAAAAGATGAAGAATTTAATTTTGATTATCAGCCTAATCACATTAAGAAAATAGTTTTCCCTTCAGAATGCCAATTTAATAGTTTAGTTTTCCCTTCAGAATGTCAATTGTTTTGATCCTGGGTAACAGCGTGTATAAAAATTCTCTTTTCTATTAAAATTCAAACACCATTGCACTCTATAAAATCCCACCAAAAATATTCCTGTTTATCAAAAATTCAGTTGGATGTCATAGATTATTTTCAATGAACATAACACTTTGAATCCTCATTGATTTTGGTAGGGACATGAATTCAAATGATTTATCAGGAAGTATTCGTCCATCTTTGAGTAATCTTACAAAACTCTACTGGTTCCACCCCCAGTTAAAATGCTTCAGTTGGATGTCATACATTATTTTCAATGAACATAACACTTTGAATCCTCGTTTATTTTGTTAGGGACATGAATTCAAATGATTTATTAGGAGGTATTCGTCCATCTTTGAGTAATCTTACAAAACTCTATTGGTTCCACCCCCAGTTAAAATGCCACTCAGTTCCTGCTGCGTTATCTCTTTTAAGTCATTCTCTTTCCTCTCCATTTTCAATTACAAGCCCACCTTCAATCGCATAAAACACTCATACTCTGTTAGTCAATGTACACCTGATTCAATAACCCACAACTTCAACCCCTTTCAGATCACCTTCAAAAACCTGGGTCTTTATCAGTTGATATATGCATAGCACAAAAACAACATTATCAGGGATGTGGATAAGCAAACTTTGTCAATGGCATCCATGATCTTGTTCACCTTTCTGATTCAGCAAGTGCAGTTCACACCATCTTTAGAAATAACCCCAATCCTAAAGATTTCACAAGAGTTGCAGGCTTTGGAAGACAAGTCAGAGTGGAAAACGAGAATCCTTACAAGGTCTGGGCCATCCCCATCTCCTTCAGATAAATCCTTCAGGGACCTATGGTGCCTTGATGACAGGATTGTGAATATAGTAGAGGACATCTCTTCCCAAAACATCTTGCATTTTGGCATAGGATTAACAGTGGGTTCCAGGCTTCCTCGTCAATTCTTCGGTGGGCGGTAGTCCAGGTATGGGAATCAGTTTTTTGTATCGAAAGACGGCTATCAGGTAGCCCTTTTGAATACAATTGATGCCATCAAGCAATGCATTGTTCGGGAAGACGGATGCAATAACGTGCCTGGTTTGATAGATGACCTGTACTTTTTAACTCTTGCGACATCCATTGCTAGGGGTTGTGTGTTTAGGTTTGCTGCCCGGCTTAGCCCTCAGGGCAGAGTGGAGGGTTGATGGCAATGGGTTGCTCTTATTTCTCCTCTGTGGCTATTGTTATTTGCTTCGTTTGGGATACTTCCAATTGTACACCCATCTTTGGAAAATCACCTATTGAGAAAAAATGATTTAACTTTGATATAAAATTCTGGGAATTTTTTATTTTGCAGAAGTTCAGGGCTCAAATGCAACTCATGTTTATTAGTATCCTCAGGAGGGTTGCAATGGCTGCTTATAATTTTTTTCAATGTAGCCTTATGTTAAGGGTTGTCCCTATGGCTTAACCTGTCTCTCTTATATGGGACTGTTAATCCACTGTTTTCATCGAAGGAAATGGGGATATAACACTGAGAGTGATCATGCAGGACTGCATCGATTAATGGGTCTCCTTGACATATCCACCATGCTTTGTAGTGAGATGGAATTGGTTCTCATTGCTGTAATTGACTCTGTGTTTCTCTCGCCAAAACAATACTATAATTAGCTGTAAAGTTCCCAAGTCTGACATTATCTGTGCTCAGCAACCCTGTTATTTTGTTATTATGGTTTTAGTTACATTCAGCAGAGAATAAATTTCGTTTTGATTTGTGTAAAATAAACCTTTTATTGCAGGCATTATTGGAATAAAGAAAATAATTATTTTTGCATGAGATGCCAAGTGTCACTATTGAAAATTTCTATAAAAGAGGGATAAAGTTAGTGAGAAAGGGACTTTTTGAACATCCTACTATTGGATTAATATCCTAATGACATTGTGTACTTAAGATAACTATCAATATTTGTGGTGATTTTAGTAAAAATGGACGTCATGTTCTTCTGTTCATCTCCTCAATGGGTATTGAATTCCCTTCTTCATCATAATGTTTGTAAGATTTATTTCTTTCTTTCGTAGGCTTTGGCATCCTACTTTTGTAAGATTTATTTCTTTCTTTTGTAGGCTTTTGCTTTTAATTCCTACCTTTTTCAGCTATGGTGCTCTAAAGGAAACTAGTCTTAGCCTTTTTCTCGATCTAGGTGGTTTGTAAGGAATAAAAATAAGATGTGACATACCCTATTAGATGTTGTTACCTTTTTCTCCAGCTAGGCATACTTATATTTGTTCCTTAATGTTATTGCATCTAGGGTTAAATTAGAAAAAAACTTACTAATCTCTAAAATTTTAAATGCATATATTCCTTAATGTTATTGCATTTAGGGTTAAATTAGAAGAGAACTCACTAATCTCTAAAATTTTAAATGCATACAATTAAGGTTGTGAAAGCATAGTAGTCAAAAAGGGCTCCAGATACAAACATTAAGACCTTAAATTATTTACAAAATGTAGGCCACCATTGTACCAATTAATGGGAGAATTATGAGTACTCATCAATATCATTACCATAGATTGACTCCCATAAAATGGTCTTTTGGTCAATGTCAATAGTCAAAATATCATCTACATAATACTCAACATTTTTTATATCTGTTTTTCATGGGATTTAATTTGAAGGAGCCACACTTGATTATTCTTTACCTTCACTATGTTAAGACAATTTAAGTACATATAGGTTATAGTTTTAATGTTATAGTTAACGTGTTAGGTATTAAAGTTTATGTATCCTAACATTTTAGGAGTTACAATGTGTTTATGATGACAGTGTACTATAATTTTTAGAATTCATTGTGTTAAAAATCATATTGCACTATGGTTTACTTAATAATAGAGTTATTCCCTTAAGGATTATAAGGTAATAAATGCCACTTTTTCTTAATGGTAATAGTGGCTAGAAGTTGCATTTTGGAAGGGTTTGTAATTCTAAAAGAGTGATCAAAGTATATTATGGCTTATATGGGATATAAGACATATAAGTATTTTGACTTTCATAACGGTTTTTAGTTAAGAGACACATATTGTATTTGATATTCTAGTGACCATAGTGGTGAAAGGTTACATTAAGAAAGGGAAACAATTAGTGGGGCTAATATATAGTGCAATATATAGGAATATCTAATAATAAATTCATTATAAGTATTTTTATTCTTTATGAAAGTATTTTTTTTGTTGTATTTGCGTTCTTCAATTTATGCCTTACGACGTTTCCTTTGCAACATTTGGTGCAAATACTAGTTTTATTCTCTTGTATCTAAGTTTTTGTGATTATATTTTATGAACCCTTAATTTTACTTCAAGTTTAAAGATGAAGCAACACAGTAGATGGTTACAAATTCTATGTCTTTTTTATTGTAGGGACACAATTTGATGTGACACTCAATATAATTGTACGTTATATAGATTTTTATAGGCTAGCACATCAATTCAAATGTATTACAATATTTTAATAGGTAGAATTACTTGTAAAATGTCTATATGAGCTTTGAAACTTAAACGTTGACTAAGTTTCAATTGGCTTTTCCATATCTTTGCACTAATAAAATTATTGTTCACATTAAATTGGATATAGTTAGTAAAAATTTAAGCTTTACAATAACCATTTTGTTGTGGTACAAAATAATTAAGTAAATTTCCAATTTCAATGGAAATTATTTAACATTTTAAAATGAATTTTGCGTTCGAGCCTAAGAATCTTTATGTTCGCTTAGGAACTTAAAACGTTGTACCCTTAAAACATCTTCGATGTAAATGTGAACAAATGTCGGAGTTGTTATAAACCCCATGATTCTTGGTGCTACTAGGCCACCTCCATTTTATCACCAAAATTTGCAAGTTAATCGCATATATTCAATACATCTCATAGAAATTCGTTCCTTTACATCATTTAATTAGTATTTTCAGCTATTATAAATTTAATAAAAATAATTGTTAGTGAGAAAATGCTGGAAAGAAATTTGTAACATTTCTCTTTTTAAGTTCATATTTCATCATATCATTGAAAATGGAAATGATAAAGATATTTTTTATTTACATAATTTTTATTATATTTTATAAAGTTAATTTTTATAATATTATTATTTTTTATTATAAAAAATTAATTTTATTATATAAGAATTATATATTTTTTTCAAACAAAATAATAATTTAGTTTATTTGGAGTAGAATAAATGGTGAGAGGGTATTATATGAAGGTACCTAGTGGTGAAAAGGTCATTGGTTCGAAATTCTATCGACAAAAATAATTGAGCCAACTTAACAGTTGGTGTGGCCTAGGCCACACTTGGCCTAGGCCAAATGCGATGCTCGAACAATTTTGACAACTTAGATGCTCCGTAGTCATAACTACTCAAACCACAGATTAAACATGCGAGTTATCTAAAAAATCACATTACCTAACAAACAAACCAATTATATAAAAAAAATTCAAATTTATTATTTAAATAATTTTAAATCGCGCATATATTATTATTATTATTATTTTCTAAGTTAAGACTAACCTAAATACCCACGGAAATTTGAACAATATCTTAACAATGTACCCATTCACCATCAATCCAAAACCTTATATATTATTATTATATTATTTGCATAATTAAATAACAGTGAGAAAATAATAATTGTATCAGTGAACCATCTAATCCAAATGCCACCCGATGCCACAATATTTAACGGTGCCGGTGGGCACCGTCGACATCAAAATCGTATGCCAGATTACATGTGGCCCACCAACCATAAAGCCATGGATATTCCATCTGCAGCCGTACTAGCATCAGGTCGGAGAAATTTGAAAACAATATCATATGCATACAAAAATGTGGCCGACGGACCATAAACCCACGAAATTCTATCTATAGCAGTATTTTGATTATAACGTAAAGTGAAGAATATAAATGTACTGCATTTTTCAAAGTTGAGCATCGATATCAAAATATCGCATGGAGACTAAATATGGGCTTTACACCTCATACCTATGATTATAAAAAGTGAACGATATTAGTGTATTTATATTTTGTAGTGCTTTTGTCGAACTTGACTCGACTGGTGGTAGGTGTAAATTTGATTTTTAAGGTCCAAGGATTATATTTGGGGATTGCGTATTGTAATTCTTCTATATTTTGGTGATCTCTATATAGATATTTTTGCTTAAATTTGGGTACAGATTTATTGCAATGTCATTTTCAACTTTAATTTAAAGTGAAAGTTAAGTTGCACCTCTTCAAATTTATGAACAAAGTAGGTATTACTATTTTAATGAATAAAATAAAAAAATAAGCACATTTTTTTATCTTTCTCCTCTGTCTAGGTTATAATTTCATTATAGTAAAGTTCTTTATAATTTTAAAATTATTGTGTATATATAGTATTGGTATTGGGGTATATTAATTGAGTTTATTTTAAGTGATTTAGATAAATCACTGTTATATAGTATTTTTTGAATTAGTGATCGGAGAATCCACAGTTTGAACATCTTTATACCAACGTTTCAAATGCCAAGTGGGATCCATCATCAGGTTGAAGAATGATGATAAAAGAAGAGCAATAAGGCAGAATAAATACTAATGAGGAAGAAGTTAAAGGAAAAACACAGAGTCAGCTAGAATTTTTAATATAATTTCTTTATATTTATTCATTATAATTTAAATTAATTATTAAAATAATTAATAATAGAATTTTTAATATAATTTTATTTCATTTATATTTATTCATTATAATTTTAAATTAATTAATTAATTATTAAAATAATTAATAATAGAGTTTTATTGTTATACATATTTCTTTAATAACTAATATTTAAAATAAATTATTGTTATTCATATTAATTATTATACATAATTAATATTTAATAATAATAAATTAATATAATAATTAATAGTATTAGATCATATTAACTAATTAATATATTAAATCTTATTAATAATTAATATTTATAAATAATTAATATAATAATTAAATAATAATTAATATGATGGCTAATAAATTAATATAATATAAAAATACTAATAATAACCACTTATTATATAATAATTAATTAATTAATATATTGATTAATTTAATTTTTATATAATTAATATAAATTAATTAATTATAAATTAATATATATTAATTAATTAATTTATATATAGTTAATTAACCGCTTAATATAAATTAATTTATATATAATTAATTAACTATTTAATTAATATATAAATACAATAATAACTACTTATTATATAATAATTAATTAATTAATATATTAATTAATTTAATTTATATATAATTAATATAAATTATATATTAATTAATTAATTTATATATAATTAATTAATATATTTTTATTATTATAACTAATATAATAATAATATATTAATTAAATAATTAATTAATTAATTAAATAATATAGAACCCTAATGAAGTAAAACAGGGAAAAAGAATAAGAATTACCAGAGGGATGCATTACCTGGGGATGGGTTGGCGACTTTTAATTTCTTTGATCAAGGGGAGCCAGCTTCCGCTAATTTCCAAACCATTGTCTCTGTTCAGATTCTGAGGATGCTTCATAATTTCAAGAGCTTCTCTGATCTTTCGTCTTTGATGATGTTCCTCTCTTGCGATAATGGATGCGTTTTCCAGGCAAATATGGTGTTTAGTCTTTAAGGAGTATTCTGCCAATGCTGAGGTACGAGATCTTCCATTCTTGATATCAGTGCCGTGTTCTTTGAGCCTTGTCTGGAGGGAGCGACCAGTCTCACCTATGTAGCTTTTTCCACAAGAACAGTCTATTTTATAGACTCCTTTGAGCTGAAGATTGTCAATATCATCATAATTAATAAATAAATATGTTATTAAGATAAAAAATAAATAAGATGTTTAAATATTTAATCTATATTTATAATAACTAAATCATTTAAATAATTTTTTATAAAATATAATCTATAATTTATAATTTTTTTTAAATTAATGATAATTTAATTTTTTAATTGTTTTGGAAAATTTTAAATTATTTAAGTAGAAATATTTCCTAAAAGGATAGTTTTTCAAAAGTGGTATTGAGATTGAAGTAAGATAGTTGGACTATGAGTACTAAGAATATAATTTATTTTTTCCCTAAGAAAACAACAATAATTAAAACTTTGTATATTTTTTGGTTTTTGTAGATGTGAAAAATCATAAGAAATAATAATTTGAGGGAAAAAACATTTTAGATATACTTTATTATACCCGTATAAAAGTTATTAAATGATTTTGTTATAAAGTTTTACTTTTTTTTGAACTCAAAATATTTATAATCAGATAATTTTATGTATATTTAAATAAAATTATAGAAATTATCCTTCCAAAATCTATATTATATTTTAATATTTAATAATATATATTTTATGAAATTTATATTTTAATATATATATATATATAATATATATATATATATATATATTAAATTTAATTAATATTTAGAATATTTAAGTTATAAAGGGAAAAAGGACTTCCGCAAAACTCTGGCCATTATCATCTTCATTTCCATCAATTTTGCTTTAATTGTTCAATCTTTCTTCCATGGTCAGTGTCGTAAGAGGGAGTTGGGTTCCCAGTGATAGTAGGATCACTACCACCTACAACCACTCTGACGAAGCTTCCACTTCCAACCCCAAGTTTTCTATTTAACACCCCCATATTGCTCACCAGAAAACCCTGCCTCCTCTTACCTCATCGAAGAAAAGATTGTCAGAAGTTGCCTACCAAAAATAACAATGGAGACCAAATCTGACATCCAATTCAACACATCACAAAGTACGTTCAATACATGTGAGATCATGCCCTGATTGGCAAATTCCTAGATATCTAACCCTTAGAAAAATACATTTCCTATTGGGTGCAATAGAAATGGAAGCCCAAGGTGAAAATCAATCTGGAATTAAGAACAAAAGGAATTTTCACTATCATTTTTGCTAGTATAGAAGATTGAGTGTAGGTTTTTGAAAATGGCCTATATTTCTAAAACTCTATATGTAAAAATTGCAAAAAAAATTGTTATTGCTAATGACATAAATTGAAATCAAGGGATAAAAAAATATTCTCCTATTATGTGGAAAGGAAAACACATGACGGAAACACATGCAATGTTAGGCCCCTATACTACTAGTGTAACCCCTTATTGTTATTAGTACAACCCCCTTATTATATTGTTGTACCCATGTAGTCCCCATATTGTTACTATTGTGCCCCATAGAAGCCCACCATTGTTATTCCCAGGTGCCGGGAATTGCTTTTGCTGATATTTTTTTCTCCTGTTGCCAAGGTAACTTCTATTAGATTACTTTTATCTATTTCTGCTACTTTTGATTTTGAGGTAGAATAGATGGATGTGAAGACAACATTTCTTCACTGGGATCTGGAAGAGGAAATATACATGAAGTAACCTGAAGGCTTTGCGGTGAAGGGAAAGAAAGAGCTGGTATGCAAGTTAAAGAAGTCACTGTATGGGTTAAAACAATCACCAAGGATGTGGTATCAGAAATTTGATACATTTATACGGGGACTTGGCTTCACCAGAAGCAAAGCAGATCACTGTGTGTATTTTAAATTAATTGGTGACTATGTTATTTATCTGGTCTTGTATGTGGATGATATGTTGCTAGTTGGAAATGACAAAGAAATTATCCAGAATTTTAAGACCCAATTGTCCTCCAAATTCGACATGAAAGATCTTGGTGCTACAAAAGATATTTTGGGCATGGAAATTAAAAGAGATCGGGCAAAGAGGAAGCTCTGGTTAAACTAGAGGAAGTATGTTGAGGCAATACTGCAAAAGTTTAATATGCATGATAGTAAAACGGTGAAGGTTCCTATTCCTATAGGTGTGAGGTTATCTGCTGAACAGTGTCCCAAGACACAAGAAGAGGAAGAGGACATGTCCCGTGTTCCATATGAAAGTGCAGTTGGCAGCCTGATGTATGCAATGGTCTGTACTAGACTAGAAATTGCACATGCAGTGGGAGTATTGAGCAGGTTTATGTCAAAACTAGGAAAGGAGCATTGGACAACAGTGAAGCGAGTTTTCAAGTATTTGTGTGGCACTAGTGATTATGGTTTGTGCTACCAGGGAAGACCAAGATTGGACAAAGTGTTGGATATTCATGGCTTTGTTGATGCAGACTGGGCTCGAGATTTGGATCAGAGAAGATCTACAAGTGGGTATATGTTTAACCTATTTGGAGGTGTAGTCAGTTGGATGAGTAAGAAACAATCTATAGTGGCACTATCAACTACAGAGGCAAAATACGTGGCAGCCACTCATGCAAGCAAGGAAGCAGTTTGGTTGTAGAGATTGTGTTCAAGCATGGGGTTAGTACAAGAAGCTATAAGGATAGACTATGACAGCCAAAGTGCAATTTTCTTAGCAAATAACCCTACATATCATTCAAAGATAAATCACATTGATGTTCAGTATCACTTTGTGAGGGATATGATAGAAGACAAAAAGGTGTTGCTAGTAAAGGTGGAAACTTTGAAGAATAATACAGATGCATTGACAAAATCTATGAGCTCTGAGAAGTTCTCTTGGTGTTGAGAGACAATGGGTGTTTTAGGGCTGGAAAAATGACTAAGCTCTCTTGTGGTCCCCTGTGGAAAGAAAACAACAAGTGGGAGAATGTTGGGTTGTGTTATATTCTTTCCATGACTAGTCCATGTAATTAATTGGGGGGATAGAGGGGGGGCGAAGCCCCCCTTCGATGCGTTGATTGTGTAGTGGGGCGGGGGGGGGGGCTCACAGGGGGTTTGAGTTGAAAATTTTGGTTTTGGGCCCTATGTTAGGTTGGGCGGACACACCTATGGTTTTGTGCATGATTTTCGCATATGTTTTTTGGACGTGATGGTTTTCGGTCCATGCTATTGGACACGATGGTTTTCGGTCCATGGTATTGGATGCTTCGGCATGTATAAATATGTATTATAACATTGAAAGGAACATAATGAAAAATCAAGCTGGTAGTTTCGGTTTTGGGATCCATGGGAAAATCTCTGTGTATGTGTGTTTTATGTGTTATGCTCTCGCATTATTTTTTTTTTGTCTTCTAGAATTCGTATACAGGTAACTTCTATATGGGATTAAAATCTACATTTTTGGATATAACTTCGAAATTTAAGCTTCTCTATCTCTCCCTCATGAGAAACAATACTTTCACTCATTCTTGAAGGAATAATTTCCTTTAGATGGTGGAGGACCTCAATTCCTCTCACTCCCAATAAGGATAGAGTTACTCCTATTCTACACTGAGCTTAGCTTGGTTAAGGCTAGTTGCTCTAACATAATATACGGAAACTCTTAAACCCCTATTAACCTTACATCACATTTAATAGCTATATTATTTAGATTAATTATGGATAACATGGCTCAAGGTGTTTCTCCAAACATGTAATTTATTCACAAGAGAGGGGATTCCAAGCATACAATTCATTTTCCCATCTCATTGTTATAGCATAATCAATATACCAACATAGTCATAATGATCCATGTGGATATTGGTAGCCACCCGCCTATTCCACTTGGACCCCCACCATTGTTTCTTTTAGTTGTTCAATTTACTTAATTATAGCACACTTTACTAATTTTGGTAGTCCTTTTCAGGTCCTGAACTTCTAGAGTCATTTTGAGGCCCTAAATGATGTTTTTTTGGGAAAATCACTGGAAGCGAATATAAATTTTGAACTTGTATCATATTCAATGTTAGCAATTGTATTCCTCAGATAGATGTTTCTAACGAGGTATCATATGCATCAAATAGAGATCATATGCCAAAGTCACAACCCCAGGAAGTTGATGAACCAATTTACGCCAATGGGGCCCATAGTTTCACATTTCATCTCCTAGCGTTAGGTTTTTTATGTTTGAGGTTTTATATTTCTTCTCAATAATAAATAGGCCCTTAAGCCTTACTATAACATAGAGTTTAGAGGCATATAGTCACCACATCTCTTCTTAGAGATAAGCTACCATCACCCGAGCTGGTCTTATTTTCATTATGTTTGTAAGCATATTTCAGTATTTGATATTAATGAAATGAATTATTATTTCTATTGCATCTTTGTATTTATTGTTATATGTGTAATTTGTTGCATTCCTATTTAAATTTGTAATAGTGGTATCAAAGCGGTCTGCTCTTCCTCTGTTTTTCTTTGCATGTCCCCAACGAGGTCTGGATATAAGGAGTTAGGGCTTGCACTAGTCGAACCTTTGCAAGACCAACCTTGCAAATCCTGATGGCCTCCCATGAGGGAAGAAAAGAAATATGAAGGAGAAGGATATCCTACCAAAATATTGCTTGAGGAGGTCCTCGAGAAACAAAGGAATGTGATGATGGATAACTTTTCCCAGATCCTTCAATGGTTGTCCACTGGTGGCACATCCACATCCACCAGCCACTCTAGAGGCACCACTCCTTTTAAGGTACAAGTAAACTTTGACATTCCCATATTTGAGGGCCAAATAGATGCAGACACCATAGATAAATGGTTAAATCTATTAAGAGGATATTTTTTTGTTCATGATTTTTCTAGCATGGAAACGATTACTTTTTCTCTTGTCAAAGCTACCCCCCATGTCAAGGACTGGTGGGAAACCTATTGTGAGCAGAATGATGAAAGTACGCCCTCACTCTTTTTAGCCACACCCACTTGGAATTCATTCTAGGATGCCATCATGGAGAAATACTACCCTGTTGGGAGCTATGAGGATAAATACATAAAGTGGACCATGTTGCAGTAGGGAAGGGACCAAGACATGTCAAAGTTTACCAATTGTTTTCATACCCTTTGCACGACGTTGGGTTTCAAGGATTCTGAGAAACATTTGGTACTCAAGTACCACGGCTTCCTACATAGGTACATCTATGATGATATGGAGTTCCTGGACATCTCCCCACTAGGCACAACATACAGATATGTTGTCAAGATCGAGCAGGAGCTTAAAGAGAAAAACCGAGACTTTGGATCTGTGACCCCAAACCGCAGAACAAAGGAAAAAGCCAAGGTGGGATAGACCAGGACAACCCAACAAAGCCATAAGTAAAGAACAACACCACGAAGCCAAAGAAGGACATGGGAAAGTGGTGTGAGTTCCATAAGATCTCCACTCACAACACATGTGACTTTCGGGCCAAGCTGTCTCTGGTGGCCAAGTTGAAGGCTTCTGAATCAAATGCATGTTCCAACTCCGAGTCAGAACCCAACAAAGGGAATGAAAAATGGAAACATATTATTGATGCAGAGCCCAATGCCACTGTTGCCACCACGAAGATTCAGAAGGAGTAAACCAAAGATCCAGAGGAGGAGGAGCACCTATTCCACTCCCAGATTTGGGTAAGGGTTCTCTACTATCATTCATTGTCGACAGTAAGACCCAAAAGAACCTCATTTCAGTAGAGTTTGTGAATTGGTTGGGCTTACTAACCATAGTACACCAACAACTATACACCATCAGGTGGCTTCACCAAGGACGATATCTTCACATCAGCTAGCAGTGCGACCTTCCATACAACATCAAACCCTTCACGGATGAGGGATTATGTGATGTTGCTCCTCTTGATGTTTGTGATGTATTATGAGGCCAACCATACTTGTGGAAGCAACATGTTGTGTATAATTCAAGGCCTCATGTTGTTATTGTTACCTTGGGAAATAATTTGTACAGGATAACAAAGGTAGCACTGCCTACCGCTGTCTCTTTGGTTACTACAAAACAATGCAGCACGCTGATTTCCAAAACCAAGAAATTTGTTTTCCTGATGATATGCCCTCAAGGAGAGAAGAAGACGATGGCCACTGCCTCTAGACAGGGACCCTCCACATGACAACAACAGTTGGACAAGGTTGTGAAGGAGTACGAGGACATTTTCACCTCCCCCGCATGGGTGCCTCTGTATTGTCAGGTCAAGCACTCCATCGATAATACCCCATGTGCGTCGTTGCCTAATGGACCAATCTATTGGCGCTCTATTATGGAGAACGATGAAATCAAGAGGTAGATTCAGGAGATGTTGCAGAAAGGTCACATCTGGTCGATTTCATTAGCATGTGGGAGCCCGATCATGTTGGTATAGAAGAAGGATGGAACTTTGAGGCTATGTATTGACTATCGGGCGCTGAATAAGATCACTATTCAGAATAGGTACATCTCATTAATTGATGACAATTTGGACCAACTCAAGGGTTCTAAATATTTCAGCAATATCGACTTGAAGTATGGAAATAGCCAGGTACCAATCAAACCCTCTGATGTGTGGAAGACTACCTTCAAATCCAAGGAGGGCCTTTTTGAATGGTTGGTTATGCCTTTCGGGTTGACAAATGCTCCTGCAACCTTCATGAGGTTGATGGATGCCATCTTGCAGCCATTCACCAACTCATTTGTAGTGGTATACTTGGATGACATCCTGATCTTCAGCCAGAGTTGGGAAGAGCACCTCCACCACATCCGACAAGTTCTCCAAACACTGCGGCAACACAAGATGTGTGCTAATTTGTAGAAATGAACTTTTGGCATGACCTAGGTTTAGTATCTGGGACATATTATTGATGAATGAGGGATGCATGTGGATCCAGCTAAGATCCAAGTCATTTGAGATTGGCCATCCCCAACCACTTTAATAGAGGTCCGCAACTTTCTGGGTCTTGCCAATTTCTACCACATGTTCGTGTTGGGGTTCTCTCATATCACTTGGCCCTTGAGTCAAGTCACCAAGGGAGGAGCAAAAGAAAAATTATGTTGGTACGAATCTCAACATAAGGCATTTGTAGAGTTGAAAATCACCTTTTCTCTGCACCTATGCTCACATTACCAAACCCACAACAACCATTGGAGATCGATATAGATGCCTCTAACTATGTTATTGGGGCAGTCCTTACTCAATAGGGGCATCTAGTGGCATATCACAACAAGACAATTTCAAACATAGTCCAGAAGTATCCCACTTATGACACAGCAATGTATTCCATTGTGTAGGCCTACTGACAAAGGGAGAATTACGTTTTGGGGAAGGAAATAGTCATCCACACAGACCACCCATGGCTGCAGTTCATACAGATGTAAGGGAAGTTGCAAAGTGATCGCCATTTGAAGTGGTCCACATTCCTACAAAAGTTCCATTTGAATATCAAATAAAAGAAGGGAAACACAAATAATCTTTCATACTGCCTCAGCCGACCAGCGACCATGGTGTTAACCATCGTGCTCAACTCTTATAGGCATGAGACTTCTGATTAGCCACCTCTCTACAAAAGTGACCTAGAATTTGGCCACACATACCAGACGCTCTTGGAGGGTCAGCAAGTTCCAGATTTTCGCCTCTAAGATGCATTGTTATGCCACCAGGTACACCTTTGTGTTCCTTCAAGAGAGCATGCCAAGATGATTTGGGAAGCACATTATATTCGGGTCGCTTGGAATTTTTGGGAAACGAAAATAGTGGCAGTGCTGCAGAAGTATTTCTATTGGCCAAATCTTCAACAGGATGTCGGGAACTACATCAAATCCTACATTGCCTGCACCATTGATAAACCAACCACAAAGAAACAAGGCCTCTATACTCCACTTTCTATCCCTAGTTGACCTTGGGAATCCATCTCCATGGATCATAGCAATGACTGTGTTATTTTATCATCGACAGATTCTCTAAGATGGCCATTATGGCGGCCTGCAAGAAGAATATCATGGCAGAAACCAATGCCAAAGTCTTCTCTGATTGTGGGTACACTTTAGGATCCCATAGTCTATCATCTCAGATTGGGACAACAGGTTCCTTAGTAAAGTTTTGTCCAGTCTCTAGTCCACAACTTTCCATCCTCAAACTAATGGCCAGACAAAGGTCATCAACAGGATGATCATACATATTTTGCGCATGTACATCTCAAAGCATCCACGAACATGGGATGATAGCCTCCTCTATGTCCAACACAGCTATAACCGGGATCTACACAACTCGACTGGCCACAACCCTTTTTAGGTTGCCTTGAGATTGGAGCCACTATATCCCATTGATGTGGCCATACCATTTGCAACTACTAAGGCATATTCAACTAATGTCTAGTCTGTATATGACAAGGAAAAAAGCTTCATTGAGAACATTGAACAACATGTCCATGACATTATGGATAAATCAAATTCCTAGTACAAGCAATGACATGATCAACATCAGGTGCCACACAAGTTTTAGGCAGGAGACAAAGTCTGGTTGCATTTGCAGAAGGAACGAATTGATGAAGCCTATAAAAAAATTATACCACTCCGATATGGTCCTTAAACCATTACTAAGGCTATGGGAGACAATGAATTTGAGCTCAACATTCCCCCATTCCTTTTCCTGCACCTAGTGTTCAATGTGGACCACCTTTGACCATACTTCCCAACATTACTGGACACATCAGACATTGCAAAACAGCTCACACCTACAGAGTTAAATCCACACGACATGGAACAAGCCAAAACTAATTGGATCATGGACACACAGATCAAGAACAACCGACAACAAAGAATCCAACTATATGGGGTTTTCAAGGTAGGCCAACTCCTTCACCAGGGAAAGTTGCTCACCAGGGACCAAGTTCAGCAGAAGTTTCCTCATCTCATGGAGGAACTCAACGCAATGGGTACCATTGATTCGTAAGGGGGGAGGAATGAACCAGGTGGATATTGGTGGCCACCCGCCTATTCCACTTTGACCCCCACCATTGTTTCTTTCAGTTTCCTTAATTTGGCAGTTTTTTTGGGTCCTAAAATTCTGGAGCCATTTTGAGGCCCTAAACGACATTGTTTGGGACACTCATCAGTAGCGAATACAATTTTTATACTAAATATACATTTTTGATAGTTTTAGCCATCAGATAGATCTTTCTAATGAGGTATCATACGCGTCAAACCAAGATCATATGTCAAAGTTACGACCACGGGAAGTTGATGTACTAATTTACCCCAACGGGGCCCATAATTTGGCATTTCATCTCCTAGGGTTAGGTTTTTGGACATTTGGGGTTTTCCACTACTTCTTACTAATAAATAGGCCCTCAAGCCTCATCGTAACTCAAAATCAACAAACTCAATAAAATCAAAGTCAACCTCAACACTTCTCAAAACAACCAAGTCTTATTCATGACTCATCAAACACGGATAACCATTAATAGTGTTGTATCCATTATCTTTTCTTAGTATTTCCTTGTCAATATTATTTAAGTTTCCAAGATCATGTCTTCTTAACTATGGAGAATATACATCCAAGCTCTCTCTCAACTTAGGAAGATAAGTTCATCATCAACAAATTTATTCTTTCAACTACATAGGCTCTTTATTTTTCATCATTATATGATTGGAGAACTTAAGCCTTTCAAAACATCATTCCTTATATTCACATGCAAACAAGGTAATATTTCAATCATTAATATAAAATTCAATGGTTCTATTGATGGTATTGGACCTACCAACATGTAAGGGGATCTCCTCTGTAAGAAGTCCCAATTAGACCTCAGAGTTTTTGGTGTAGGAGTCCCAACAGTGGGTCATATGGTAATGCCTTGACCACAATTTCGCATAGAGGCAAGTAAGATAACTCTGTTGGTAGCAAAAGGTGTGACAACTGTAGTGAGTCAAGGAAGGCGCATGAGAGGTTCTAACACATGGGGGTTGAGATGAGTGCGCCCCTTGGAAGCCTGTGATAGCACTCGGCTTGGAAGGGAACACACGTGCAAAGATACATCACAACATGGAATGCAAGTTAGTGATCAATCCAAAGTGATGGTTAAACCAACAGCACATTTCAGAAAGATTCATACATACTTATACCGAATACTTTATACATGCATGCATAAGCAAACCAATACATATATCATTTAAAGTAAACCAGATAGCATAGAATACAATACAACATATACATGAAATGTGCTGGCTCTTGTTATATTAAGATGTGTAGGTTCTAGTCATACAATACATCCATGTCCGACCACTAGTTCTAATAGTGGAACGTTACAACCATAACCACCTGCTCCTCCAAAGAGATGTACTAGCTCCGCGCAGTGGAGAAGCCAAGGCTCGTTACAATATTGTCCAAGCTCTCTCCAAGATAGTCTTATCGCAAGCTTGGCTGACCAAAAGACTTTACAATAAGTTATCAAGTTCTATTTATAGCAAAGGGTGGGGTGACCCTTGACATTCCCCTTTGTGACAATTCATCTACCCTCATGACTTTTCATCTACTCTAGGACTGTTACATCCAACTATTGACACTTGAACTTCCACTTGACAAGACGTTAATTACAATGAACTTGTAATCATGTGAGAAAAAATGGCTTGAGAAATCCATGCAAGACATCACTGACACTCAGTCCATTGTGGTGAGACCAACTCTTTGACATGCTTGTGATGGTGAAGTTGGTGATTCATGCCAAGCTTGGTTGTCTGTGATGGTGTGCACGCACTCCATGGTGACATCTTGCTGAATTGAACTCTTGCCTTCATTGCATCTGGGTGCATTAGTATGGCTCCTCCATCCAAATCATCTGCCAATATGTTCATGGTCTTCTTGGGTGCAGGAAAACTGGAAACACAATGATGCATAGTGTCTATGTTGATCTTCCAGTGTGTGTTGGTGGTCATGCGCATTAACTATCAACTACATGTTCAACTCTAGTTGGACTTTCTTCTTGTCTTCACGTTGGTGATTGTGCTGAATGGGTTGTATCACATGCGTGCACATAATGACATGCATGTTGTTGAATCTCTTGCTTGTGATCAACAACACTTCTCACCATGTTTGCTCTGTGCGAACTATTGGGATGGATCTATAACTTGTACAAGCGCAATTTCATCCATGAGTGCATGTTGTGCCCCCTGTTGTTCTTGTTCTTGTTGCAACTCCTTCACTTCTCTGTGAATCTCATGTTCTTCCTTGAGTCACTTCTTCAACACATGCAACTCCTTCTTTGTTCCATTCTATGTCTTCACGCGATCACACCATCACCTCATAGCCCAAGTCTCTAAAGTTGCTTTCATCATTAGTGGATCTACTTGAGCTTGCAACTTTGTTACTCCTCCTTGTTGCCAACAACCTTCCTCTTGCACTCGTTGCATCTGGTATGCTGCCTTCAACTACTATTCATGATGTTGTGTGTTGTGATGTTGTTGCTGCCATATCTTGATTTCGTGATTAGGCAAGCTTATAGACACTTGATTGACTCCATCCCCAAGTGTGCTCTGAACAATGTCTTTGACTCTACTCTCCTAGAAACCATTGTACCTATGCTGCTGAGAGGAAGATGAACACCTGCGATAGCTGGAGACATGGAAACACTCATGGAAAGAAATCTATCAGTCGAAAACCAAAACAAACTTGAGAACTTACTTGCAACATCCCTGTGTGAATGATCATGAAGGTCACGCAATTTCTGTCAGGAGGTCAGGAGACTGACTGCCAATACTACACAAGGCAAAATATAGGCTGCTGGGAGGCTGACTGATTGCTGGAACTACGCAATGCATATTCCAGTCTAGCTGTTGACTACTGGAATTGCACAATGCACAATCTTAGTTGGAAATGGTTGCAGGCTCAGTGACTTCATTGCGTAATTCTCTGGGCCAATAGTCATTATCCCTCATATTTGCACAAAGAAAGCCTAGAGAACATATCCTGGGAAGAAATGCACATTTCTAGAGAGGAAGACAGAGCCTTCCCTCCCAGGATTGCACAATGTTGTCTTGGTGAGGCAGAGTCCAGGCCGAGGCTACCCAGACTCGCCAATTGGAAACTGAATGTGAATGTGAAAAAGAAAGCATGGTGATACTGAGTGTAAGAATAAGAGAATGATCATGCATGAAAAAGTTGAATGAAAAATTCATAAAATGCAATAACATGCATGTGGGTGAGGCGGGTCGCCGAATCAGTGACCATTCATGAAAAATAATTTCTTGTATGCGACAATAGTGAGATGTTATTGAAAACTGAAATGGTGTTAGTACAAGCCAATACCTATAAAAATGACAACAAGCGCTCACTTAAATCACGAAGACAACGTTCATATGAAGTGAAACACAAAAGCACCAAAAATACAAGACAAGACATGGAAACCAAGTTAGCCCAAAACAACTGAGATGAATGTGCCGACAACTCCTAGATGCGATGAGGGATGTTAGAGTTGTAAGTTTGATGTGAGGAATGAGCTCTACAACATCTGGTTGATGGGTTTTGATAAAATAGAGGTTGTGACGCACATGCCACAAATCTAGGGAAAGGGACACTTGGTGGGAGGTTTCTAAAATGACCCTTGCATGTAACCTCCAAGTGCCAAAAATAGATCCCTGAAACAAGGGATGCCTTTGCATATTTCCTTGGGAGAAGCAGCCCATGGATGTAAGTCTTTTTTTCTCAGTCCTACTGGAAACTGGTCAACTCAGCTACACATGCAAGAGGTTGCTCAACTACTTGGAGAAAATGCACATTTCTGGCTGGGAGCTAGGCTGGTTGCTCAGAAGATTTGCACAATTTCTGGGCAGAGCAGCTAACTGCTACCTAGATTTGCACAAATTCTGGGCTAAGTAGCCTGGCTGAGAAGGATTACACAATTTTTTGGGTGAATCTTGCACAGCAGAATTGTGCAATTTTGGGGCCCAGCAGGCTGCCAGCTAGGATTGCATAATTTCTAAAGGGAAGGCTTGTTTCCCTCAATATTTGTGCAAATTCTTGAAGGATTTTCTCAACCTACTGCTGTAGCAAGTTCGGATAAACAACCTGTGAGGGAAATGTATCAAGGTTTGATCAACAGGTTGTCTCTGTTCAAGAAAATCACTGGAGCTTGTGTACTTGACAAAGAAAGACATGATGTTGTGAAGGTTGGTAGGGAGGCTCTAAAATGAAGCTAAGGAAAAAATTTTGATGGTGGTTGTAGCCACTACAATTCTTGGCGACACAATGGTAGAACTCCAACTCTTTGAATCAACCTTGTTCATGAAAAAAAATTTTAACACCTTCGGAAGTATTGTTTAGTTCTTATTTCATCTTGGTTTCCACACTTGATTGATTGTAAGATGTAGAATCTTCCACGATCTTGGTTGATTGGCACACATGCAAAGCCTAGTCAACACAATTGTTTTGATTGGGGTTGAGTGGTATATTGGTGCACGAGCAGTGTAGTCGTTAGAGTCTTAGTTTCATCTCTGGTGTTGCTCTACTGCCAGTAGGCCTGGGCAGTACCTTGGCAGAGTCACATAGGAACACAAGTATGGATCCACTACCAGCGAGCCTAGTCAGTACCCCGATGGAGTTACTTGCATCGCCTCTTTGTGCAGGAAGTCTTTCTCTTCCTTTTCCTTATTCATTTTAAATTTTTAAATTTTTTTTTTCACTTTTTCATTTTTCGTTTTTCATCTTCATAAATGTGCATAACACTTATTCATTTTAGAGGCGGAAGAGGGATCCCAACTTATTGAGAGAAGAAGAGGTTGTTCCTGTAGAGAAGTAGTTTATCATACCTATGATGTGCCTATTAAGGTTTTCCCCCTCACCTTACTCTACTTGACTGAGATGACAAGGATTAACCCAAAAACAACTGACTAGAGTAGGTGATACTAGTGAGCATACAGGCATTGTGCATTCACAAAGGTTCACTTCAAAAAGTACATATTTTCCATTTATTTGTCATGGAATGAAGACAAAAGGTTCTTACATAAGACAACAAACAAAAGATAACCAAATGTTGATAGTTGTACAAGTCCTCTCGTACTTTACCCAGCTTGTTTCAAGGGTCATACATGGTTTCATGTGAAAATAACATATGAACAAAACAAGAAAAAAACGACAAAGCAAAGAAGAAGCAGAAGAAAAAGTGAAAGAAAAGCGAGTAAGAAAACAAGCAAGCAAGTGAAGAAACCAACAAAGCAAGTAAAAAACAAGCATGCAAGCAAATAGACTGAAAGCAAACACTACTCCTACTCCTAAGCTAACGGTGCATGGGCCATCTCATGTGAAATGATACTTCCAATGTAGTCACCGATGCATTAGTTGACCCATGTTGGCGAAGGCATGGTTCACGAACAAGACAGTTATGCAAACCAGCAAACAAGAAAGATATAACAATGAAGACAAAAACACTTCGAGTTTACAAGTGACTACAGAACAGAGATGACTGAAAGCGCATGACATGCACTCTATGGAGCTGCCATGGTTCTTTGCTACACTGCTTGTAGATGTTGACTGTGTGAATTCTCTTGACTATGACATGAAAGAAAATGTGTGAAAGGAAGACCACTTATGTTGTGAATGTGTGCTTGCTGTGTAAGATTCCTCCAATGCATCAACGATGGGATCGTGTAGTTTGAGTGGAGGAAGCAAAATATGGGTGTTTGGTTGATCTTCAATGTAAAGTAGAGAGTGATGAGGAGCCTTGATATTTTCAACAATTTCTGAACCAGAAGTGAAACCAAACTCAAGACAATGTAGACTTGACATAACCATCAGCTCTGGCTGAAGTGCCTCGACACTTTGCGGGGTTTCAACTTTGTTGATAGATAGATCATTGTAGACCAGTGTGTGAGATAGATTAACAACGATTGAATCAAGATCATGACGAGATGAAGAAGTAGAGAGATCATGATAGCTAAGATCATAAAATTTAGGATGTTTGTTAGGATCCTTATGATTTGATGAATTGGGTAGAGGGGTAGATGAGAAGCAAATATGTTCACCCTCTATGATTTTAGAAATGATAGATGACAGATTGGACGAATTTATGGAGGAAGATGTGTCCTCTCTGCACTATGATGATAGATTGACATTCGACGTTTCTTGTGAATCATCGGAAGTAGAAACGTCCGGAAAGGGGTTTTCACAAGGGAAATCGACAGTGGAAGAATCATAAGGGATGTTAGAATGAAGTGGATGAGTCACGGATGGAAGGGAGGCATCCTTCACCGCGGGTTCTTCTTTAGATTCCTGCACACACTCATCATGAATGATGGCGCAGGTTGGTTGCATAACACCAACTCTGTCGACAACTTGATCCTCATTCACAGTAGGTGAGGAGTCTAGAATGGAAGAACACAATACAATACAATCTGGAAGATCAACAGAATGTGAGATCAGAGGTCGAGGGAACAAATCGATGTGACAACCAACATGCTTGCAAGCACAATCTATGTAGATATCAAGAGTAAGTGGGGTGGGAGCATGTGACAGTTCAACAGAGATATGTGCATTATCTCCTACATCACTCCGCAGTGGTGGAGCTATTTGCTGAGGTGAAGGAGGACAGTCACTTGTGACAACGACTGTGCCTGCTCGTGATTGCGCAGTTCCATCATCGGAGTATGAGTGGGATTCAAGTGATTTCAAGAATTGCAGATTTTCAGATATGTACAGAAGATACTCAAATCTCCCATCGAGAAATTCCCAATCAATATCATCTTTGGGGAATTGATATGAAAGATTACAAAAGCGTGTGTGAAACTGTTCAACGGATTCATCAGGTAATTTTTGTAATTTCAGAATTTATTTGTTGAGTGATTTACAGTCAAAGTGATTGAAAGAATGGTCTATCTCTGCAACTAGATGAGCAAGAGAATGAATAGACTTTTCGGGAAGTGTGGCACACCAATGCATTGGGTGCCCTTGAAGCGTGTAAAAAAACAACGTGCAACTCATGTATTATTCAAAGAATCCATGTCTTTCGCATGAGTCTACAATGTCGATCACGTGCCTAACCAAGGCTACGTGGCCTCCACCATCATATGTTTTATGAGACAAGTTATGTGAGAGATTTTCTGAGATAATGAAGTCATCTCCATAAGACATGCACTCTGGAAGAGCAACTTGGTAGTTAGTCATGATATATATGTAGAGATTCAAAATAGATGTGAAGGCTCATCTTGTCATCTGTCCCTCCTTCTAGCACCAAAATGTTGACAGTATTAGACCCGCGAACATGTAAGGGGATCTCCTCGATAAGAAGTCCCAATTAGACCTCAGACCATTTGGTGTAGGAGTCCCAACAGTGGGTTGTATGGTAATTCCTTGACCTCAATTTCACATAGAGGAAAGTAAGATAACTCTGTTGGTAGAAAGTTCGTGATAGCTATAGTGAGTCAAGGAAGGTGCATGAGAGGTTCTAACACATAGGGGTTGAGATGAGTGCGCCCCTTGGAAACCTGTGATAGCACTCAGCTTGGAAGGGAACTCATGAGAAAAGATACATCACAACATGGAAAGAAAGTTTGCTAGCAATCCAAAGTGATGGTTAAACCAACAACACATTTCAGAAAGATTCATACATACTTATACATAATAGTCTATACATGCATGCATAAGAAAACCAATACATATATGATTTAGAGTAAACAAGATAGCATAGAATACAATATAACATATGCATGAAACATGTTGGCTCTTGTTATATTAAGAAGTGTAAGCTCCAATCATACAATACATCCATCTCCAACCACTAGTTCTAATAGTGGAATGTTACAGCCACAACCACCTGCTCCTCCAAAGAGATGTACTAGCTCTGCACAGTGGAGAAGCCAAGGCTCATTACAATACTATCCAAGCTCTCTCCAAGTTAGTTTTATCGAAAGCTGGGATGACCAAAAGCCTTTACAACAAGTTATGAGGTTCTATTCATAGCAAAGGGTGGAGTGACCCTTGACATTCCCCTTTGCAACAGTTCATCTACCCTCATGAATCTTCATCTACTCTATGACTGTTACATCCAACTATCGACACTTTAACTTCCACTTGACAAGGCATTACATTACAATGCACATGTGGTCATGTGAGACAAAATCACTTGAAAAAGCCATGCAAGACATCAATGACACTTAGTCCGTTGTGGTGAGACCAAATCTTTGACATGCTTGTGATGGGGAAGTTGGTGACCTGATGCTAAGCTTGGTCATATATGATGGTGTGCATACACTCCATGGCGACATCTTGCTGAAGTGAACTTTTGCCTTCATTGCATCTAGGTGCATTGGTATGGCTCCTCCATCCAACTCGTATGCCAATATGCACATGGTCTTCTTGGGTGCAGACGAACTGGAAACACACTAATGCATAGTGTCCGTGTTGATCTTCCAGTGTGTACTAGTGGTCATGTGCATCAACTGTCAACTACATGTTTAGCTCCAGCTAGACTTGCTTCTTGTCTTTGCCTTGGTGAGTGTGTTGAATGGGTTGGATCACATGCATGTGCACAATGACATGCATGCTACTGAATCCCTTGCATGTGATCAATAACACTTCTCACCATGTCTACTCTATGCAAGCTACTGGGATGGATCTATAACTTGTACAGGCATAGTTTCATCTGTGAGTGCATGTCGCGGCCCCTACTATTCTTGTTCATGTTGCAACTCATTTGCTTGTCTGTGCATCTCATGTTATTCCTTGAGTCATTTCTTTAGCACATGCAACTCCTTCTTTGTTCCATTCTATTTCTTCCTGCGATCACACCTTCACCTCATAGCCTGAGTCTCCAAAGTTGCTTTCATCATCAACGGATCTACTTTAGCTTACAACTTTGTTCCACCTCTGTGTTGTAAACAACCTTCCTCTTGCATTTGTTGCATATGGTATGCTGCCTTTAGATGTTTTTCATGATGTTGCTCACCATGATGTTGTTGCTACCATATCTTGATGTCCTTTTTTGTGAACAACTTGATGTCTTCGTGAGTAGGCAAGCTTATAGAAACTTGAGCGATTTCATCCCCAAGTGTGCTCTGAACGGTGTCTTCGACTATGCTCTCCTGGAAACCATTGTACGTTTTCTGCTCAGAGGTAGATGAACACCTATGACACCTAGAGACATGGCAACAATCATGGCAAGCAATCTGTCAGTTGAAAATCAAAATGAACTTGATAACTGACTTAAAACATACATGTGTGACTGATCATGAAGGTCAAGTAATTTCCACTGGGAGGTTGGGAGACTGACTGCCAAGACTGTTTAAGGCACAACTTGGGCTACTGGGAGTTTGACTGATTGCTGGAACTGTGCAGTGCACAATCCAGTCTGGCTGTTGACTACTGGAATTGCGCAATGCGCAATCTCAGTTGGCAATGGTTACAGGCTCAGTGACTTCATTGCGCACTTCTCTAGGCCAGTAGTCACTGTCCCTCAGATTTTCGCAAATCCAACCTAGAGAACAACTCCTGGGAAAAATTCACATTTATGGAGAGGAAGACAGAGCATTGCCTCCCAAGATTGCGGAATGTTGTCTTGGTGAGGTAGAGTCCAGGCTATGGTTGCCCATACTTGTCGACGGGAAACTGAACACAAATGTGAAAGCGAAAGCATGGCAATACTGAGTGTAAGCATAAGAGAATGGTCGTGCATGAAAATGGTGAATGACAGATTTAGAAACGTAACAATGTGCATGTGGATGAGGTGAGTTGTCGAGTCGGCGACCGTTCGTGAAAAACAGTTCCATGCATGCGACAATAGTGAGATGTTAATGAAAACTGAAATGGTGCTAATACAAGCTAGTATGTATAAAAAAAACAACAAGTTCTCATTGAAATCAAGTAGACAACGTTCATATGAAGAGAAACACAAAAAGCGCCAAAAATTCAACACAAGACATGGAAAGCGGGCTTACCCCAAATCAGTTGAGTTGAATGTGCCGAAAGCTCCTAGATGTGATGTGGGATGTTAGAGCTGTAAGGTTAATGTGAGGAATGAGCTCTGCAGTGTTCGGTTGATGATTTTTGATACAATCGAGGTTGTGATGCATATGCTACAAATCTAGGGAAAGCGACAATTTGTGGAAGGTTTTTGAAATGATCCTTGCATGTAACCACCAATTGCCAAAAATAGATCCCTGAAACAAGGGATGCCTTTGCATGCTTCCTTGGGAGAAGAATCCCATGCATGCAAGTCTGTTTTGCTCAGTCCCGATGGAAACTGGTCAACTCAGCTACACATGCAAGAGGTTGCTCAACTTCTTGGAGAAAATGCACATTTCTGGATGGGAGCTAGGTGGCTTTGTTAGAAGATTTGGGAAATTTCTTAGCAGAGTAGCTGATTGCTGCCCAGATTTTCACAAATTTTGGGCTAAGAAGCCCAACTGGGAAGGATTGCACAATTTTCTAGGTGAAGCTTGTTCAGCAAAATTGCACAATTCTGGGGCCCAGCAGGCTACCAACTAGGATTGCACAATTTTTGAAGGGATGGCTCATTTCCCTCTAGATTTTCCCAAATTATTGAAGGCTTTTCTCAACCTACTGTTGGACCAAGTCTGGAGACACAACCTGTAAGGGGAATGCATCAAGGTTTGATCGACAGGTTGTCTCTCCGTAAGAAAATCACTGGAGCTTGTGTACTTGACAAAGCAAGACATGTTTCTGTGAAGGTTGGTAGGGAGGCTTGAAAATGAAGCTACGGAAAAATTTTAGAGGGTGGTTGTAGCTGCTATAACAGGTTCTTATAGCTCCTTCTTTCTATCATTCTCAACATCATCATAAAGTCATCACTGAACACAAATATATATGTGTACAAGAGAATGAAGTTAAATTTATCAATTAAGGGTTATAATATAAAATTTAGATATCCAAAGCCTAAACATAGTTAGGGTCACAATTATAGTGAAAGAAATCAACTAGGTTTACTCTTTCATGCACATGATTATTACAACAACCTTTGCTAGGGTTTTGTCACAAACCTTAAACATCATTGTGAAAAATTTAAGTATACAATAACTAAACTATGTTAGGATTTCAACCATAATGGAAGCATATAGGCTTTCATTATCTTGCCCTAGTATTTTATAGCAATCTCTACGAGGGTTTTGTCATAAACCCTAGATATAATCGTCAACCCTAAAAAGCTAAGGTTTTATCGAAGTGAACAAATAGTGAAAGATAATTTTTACAACGGTTGGTTCAATCTAAAGATCAATTATCCTAAAAATATATGAACCTTAATGATTCTATAGCAAAACTCTAGAGATAAGTGAGTCATTAATCTAAATATATTTTAAAGACAATCATACATGCTCATATGATGGAGACCTGCTACAAATCTTTGAACTTTAAACATACCTTGAATTTATCCTCTTACAAAATTTGAAAGGTCCCCCCTTTAAAATATTCCTCTCAACATCTTTATGGTCCATCTCCATCTTAATCTACTTTTTATCAGAGCTCCCAAGGATCCAATTTGATTATCAAGTTACTATCCCCTATATTTATCATGCTCTTTGTAACATAAGATCATCATATCTTCCTAATTTTTCTTCCTTCATTAAGTATCTAAAAGATTCATTTCCAAGTACCACCAAGAAAAATAAATAAATACAAGAGAAAAATTATGATTAGAGAATTCATGGAATCTTTAGATCAAGAATACCTAGGGTTTCTAGATCCAAATCCTAAGTCTCATGACATTTCCTTTCGAAACATAAACTTTAGGGTTTGAATCTCAAATCCAATTCTACCCTCACTATGGTTTTCCATTTCATCCTAGACTACCTAAAGACCCTAGATACCTAGAAATAGGGTTTCAATGAGGAAAAATAAAAGGGTTAGGGTTTCACTTTAGGGTTTCAAAGCATCAACTAGAGTTTTACAAAAACTTATATGCAAAAATTCTTCAACTACATGAAGATTACAAACCATAAAAAGAAATCCCAAAAATCCTAATCCAATTTAGGTTAGATATTTTATGAATAAAGAATTTGTACATACCTCAAGAACTACATACCTTAGTCCTTCCAGAATACAAAACATTTACATCAAAGGTTTCTTCTACAATACTCCATGATCTTATTGATTCTTTCAAGAGTGACAACTCCAAAGATGTTGAGGCCAAGAACTTCCATCAATGGAACGACAACTTCATGATCTATCTCAAACTTTTGATGATTATATCATAGGTCACTAGACAACCTTTCAACCAATCTTACTTCTTTGGTATTCTAGAATCTGAGTGTTGATATACATGTGTTCTGCCCTCTAGTTAGGGCTTCCCATTTTAACTATGTAGGATTATAGTGCAACCTAAATTCTCCAAGTCAGCCTAGGCTTCTCCTTCTAATTTTTACATAGAACAATATATAATATTCCTTTCAAACATGCCTTGCAATGGACTAACATTTACTATTGATGAAACAAGTTTTTCTCAAGATGTATTCTGCTCCTCTTTAGGTTAGAGTCATGTAGATGATCAACACTTACAAAATAAATCTTATTTCACTACCTTGATTCCTAGACAAAGACTGATATATATTTTTGAATATTATTGTAACACTACATCACATTTCTCAAACCGGGTTAATATGCTTTTTTATCTATTTCGATCTTGGGTATTTTCATAAATAAATCCTTTATAGGTTATTAGGACTATCTCTAGTCCACAAAAGAAACATTATGATTATGATTCGATCACCTTCAAAAAACCTTAAGAGTTTCATATCTTTGAGATGATTCCAGACCCAAAGCTTTATGCATAGAACTTTGATCTTCCTTTCAAGGCTTTTGGCCTTACCTATGCTTATAGTCTAGCCTTTTGGATCTCCAAAAAGATTCTTATCAACTCCTTCAACTTATTTTTTCTACTAGCCTAAACAAAAGTTTGATTTTTTTCTTGAATCCTTCTTAGAGAGTAGATGATCTTCAAGTTTCCTTTTTCTCTTCTTCACCTTAGCTCTCATATCATGTTAGAAAATCAGAAAGGCAAAAATATTTTCTTATATTGATAATTACTTGTGATTTCTTAGGAATATTATTATCCTCTATTATGTCTTCTTTGATCTTCTTACCATCAAAAAACTACCAAAAAATAAGTGCATGAAGATGAAAGCAACCAGGACACGGGATGTAGGCTTTGATCCAGGGAAAAACCTCTCTCCTAAGGGAAAACCCAAAATTATCTTCTCTTCTTCAAGAACCAAATCAAATGAGACAACCAATACCCTTTGAACAAGACATAGACCTCCTGCAATCCACCAATTAACCTCCCAAGATAGTTAGCCAAACTCCAAAAATCAACTCAAGTGAAGCTTCTCCAAAATGATAACATAAGTCAACTCTTTCAAGGGCCTTGACCCTTCTCTGCAAATTTTAAATTTCAGCCTACACCTTCAGCCCTGTAACTCACCACAGCTCACTCGCAATTGTGGCAGAAAAATAGATTTTTTGGCTCCTTTTTAGCTATATAAGTATCTCTTTTCCTTCGCTATGATTTACCTTCTCTTGCGATGATGTAGACCTCTCTTTCTACGATTTTCACACTCCTTTTCTTCCTCTTGAAACTAGGATAAAAAATTTATTGGATAGGATCACAATAGGTCGAATGCATTTCTATATATAGTGGTTGAAGCTCCTTAATGAGATTGACATGAAGAGAGGGAATGTTGATTGGGTGGAGGAGGCATAATTGACAATTTTGACATAGAAATAAATTTATTCTTTGATACAATAAACCCAAGTAGGGTATAATAAATGATGACAAAGACTACGACTCGTGACACAAACCCTAGAAGCACACAATGGGTGCTTTGAACTAGAAAAAAATAAATAAAGCATGAAACCCATGCTTATAAATATTTTTTCCTTTTCTTTTATTTTGAAAAATACATAAAATTTACATCATGTCATCAACTACACAACAATTATGGAGACTGATACTAGTTACATTTTCAACAAGAACTCACCTCCACACAAAGTGGCTATGAATCATATGGTTTTATTCACTTCCTATTCAAAGTCATGTATCCTACACGTACATGTGGGTCGAGTCTATTCACATGTTTCACTCTTTATATGATATCTTAGGCATACACTCTCTCTTGTTCTCTTCTCTTCCCTCTATTCTTCATTTCTATCTACTTACCCCCAGTAGTGTTGTTACTAGTGTGAGAGTTCAGGTCCTCCATGGGTTGCATTATTAACTCTTTTAAAGTTGCAGATGGGATGTTTCCCATACCTCTAGGATATAAAATAATAATATATCATAATTCCCCATAACTCATAATTGTTGGAATTCGAAAGCCCATCTACCAAATCAAGAAAAAAAGGCACAATTAAATTCAACAAGAATATGAAATTTCCCAATCACCCTCATAACTTTCCCTTAGTGAATCTTCTCTCCAAGGCATCAAGATATATGTAGGTTGTCCTTTCCTTCAATTTTAGAAATACATATATACACAAAGAAATATTTACATCATGATAAAGTATGGTATCACATCCATGTTGATGGTCCAAATTACAGTATTAATTACACATACAAAATTGGGGAATTAAAAGGGGACCTTACATATCGATGTATCAATGTAAATATTAAAAAAAAAAAGAGTAATCAAATAAAAGAAAAATTTAAGTTTTGAGTCCATTGAAAATGTAAATAATTACATTTAGAAAGTTGGGGAATTAAAAGGGGACCTTAGATATGGATGTATCAATGTAAATATTTTAAAAAAATAATCAAAAAGTAATCAACATGAAAGAAAAATTTAAGTTTTGAGTCCATGATATTATAAAGTAATGAGACATGGTTGTTGTGTACTTAATAGTTGTAAATTTTGGTATTGGTCTCGAAAATTCCAAAATGAACACAAGTCCTCTATGGAAGAAAATATATCAAGGAATAAAAAAAATACAATAACATCAGGTAACGTGATTATCGTAGAGGATAGTGAGCATTAGTTCTTGGGTGGATGTCAAAAAGCACTAAGTAATTCATAGAAATGAATTTTTGGTTTGGTTTTCTTTTATTTACCCTACCACATGATGTATCCCATGTACCAACACACTACTGTGTATTTCAACCTACATATGCACTCAAGGTTGTTATGCGCTCGTATTATGGAGACATGTGCTGCAACAACATTAATTTTTTTATAGAAAAGATTACTCATATTTATAAAAATATATTTACCTACTTAGATGTACATGAAAGGTTTACGCACTATATTTAATTTAGTAGAATGAAACAAACCTTTTTTTTTATTAACTTATTTTTTAAATATATTAAAAATATTTAAACTTGATTGGTTAAATTTCTATTTAATTTAATAGAGTGTACTTACATTACCAAAAAAAAATTTGATATGTTTTTTTAAAATATATTTTGTCTTACATTAATGTGATATGATTGTACAATAGTATGTATTCTATTAAAGCTATTTATTTTTAAGATAGGACCAATTCAGATATAAAATTGGTATATGAGGTCCTCTTGTTTCTATGACAAGCGACTCACCCCTACGCAATGATTTAATTTCTAAAATAAAATATAGCCATCTTTTTTTAAGATCTCAACTAAGTTAGACACCAAATTGATATATGAGACCCCCTTGTTTATGGGACAAGGGACTCACCCCTGTGCAATCATTTGACTGCTAAAATAAAATCTACGAAGGTGTACATACTCTACCCGCTCTATATTTGAACATGTAACTTCCTAGGTGAAAACACATTCTCTTGACACTTAGGTCCACTCATGCCCCCTATGGATTCGAAGATGTGACCTCTTAAGAGAAAACACACACTCTTAACCCTTAGGTCTACACATGCTATATTAATAATAATTTTTTAAGGTCATAGCTAAGCCAAACACCAAATTGGTGTTTGAGACCCCCTTATTTGTGAGACATAAGACCCACCTATACACGATATTTTCATTACTAAAATATATGAAGACATACATACTGTACCCTTTGATATAAACCTATAACTTTTATAAAAAAACAAATTATTAACCGTTAAACTCACTCAAAAACCCACCAAAAAAAATATCACATCTCAAAACATACCTCCGCTACCAATATCTACCAATCAAAACTCACTCAAAAGCACACCAAAAAAATATCACATCTCGAAAGCTACCTCCACTACCAATCTCCACCAATCAAAACAAGGACGAAGTATGTTTTTTAAAACTGCCTTCAATTAATATTTTCCTTATATTGATACATGACATACGAAATTATATCAATACTCTCTCCTCTTTTCCAAAGGACATATATTTATAAAGAATGCATATGAGAGAAAACCTCTAGATAGTTCTTTACTGAGTCATAAATTTTCTTTTTGCAACTAATTTTTGGGATAACTAGATTCGATATATTGTCTTTGGGATAACTAGATTCGATATATTGTCTTATGATATGAAATTACTTTAAAAATACAATCCACCCACTTCTACATAACCCAAAAAAGGCAAAGCAATGTCCCATCAAAATTAATCACTTAAAAGAGAGTTGTTATTATTGGGATATAATTTAAAATTTTGTAAACTTGTAAAATAAATAAAATATCAATTCTCCCAAAAATAATATTAATTGTGGCACAATATCTTAAATAAAAGTTGTAACTCTCTACTAAATGGGCATGAACCAAAAGATTAATTTTCCCACCTTATTCGATCGATCAAAGTCAAGATCTAGATATTTGTAGTAGAACCAATGTTGCATGAATTGGGGATGTTTTTTGGAAGAGGATACATGAAAGCATCATTTGCCATAAATATAGGAAGCCAAGCATATTGGAATATACTTTATATTGGTTTACTTTTATACTAAAAAAAACATCTAAAATACTAGATTAACTCTAGAAGATATGAAAACATGCATATTTGTACATAAATCAAGATATATATAGCATTTGCTGTACATCAATGATTAATTATTTGAGTATCAACCATCTAAAATCTAGATTCTTCCTCTTCTCTCTTGCCTTTGCCCCTACCTCACTTTTCTAGTAATATTAGTCAACATTTCCCAATTCTGATCAAACTACCCAATCCAAGCCTTAAAATATGGTGGAAAAAGATAAACATGCTTGATCAATGATTTTGAATTGATTGAAA
Source organism: Pinus tabuliformis (assembly GCA_031772625.1). Lineage (NCBI taxonomy): Eukaryota > Viridiplantae > Streptophyta > Pinopsida > Pinales > Pinaceae > Pinus > Pinus tabuliformis. The sequence continues at coordinate 153,716,277 of CM062818.1, read as the reverse complement.
GGTAATTTTTTGCTAAGGTCATGACAAAGGAGTTCAACCATTAACACCACCAACACTAGGGTACTTGAGTACATATAGGGCTTGGTGCTCTTGATTAAATGTCAATCACTTACCCTCATACATGATATAATCTAATGAAATGCCACAATCTCATATGAAATTATATTTTCTCCATATGAAGTTCGATGAGGTTGGAACCACTCTCAAACATCCTGTCATGTCATGGCAATGTTAAAAAACTAAGTAAAAGGATGAAAATGACAGAAAAAGGAGAATGCCAGTTTCACTTTAAAAATTTAACATTACCATGAGGAAACATCTAGGAAGCATCAAGGGAGCATATTAAGATTGTCTAGGAAGCCCCAACCCAACTTTAGTCAAAGAAAAAAAAAAGAAAAAAAATTAGAACCCCGCAGAACTGCTCATCTCCCTCTAGAACCGTCGATGATCCGTGCAGATCAATACTTAAACCTCTATGAATCTGTGGTAGATCCTTTTCTAGATTAGCAGATCGGGAATCTAGAACTGTGGATCAGGCTCACGTGATTATGAATTTATAGGAATTGTTTCAAAATGAAGGAGCAAGAGATTCCATTTTCAGATCTGCGATTCCACTAAAGGATCACCCAAGGATCCATACGAGACAAAGTTATGGCCTTGGATCCTTGGGGGCATGGGAAGGATCATGCAACATTGAGTAGAACCATTCACTATCACTATGCGAGGGGAAAATGACTTTAGATTCTAGAAATCCTTTGGATGCATGAGAGCCATACACGTTTCAAAAGACTTTTCATAAATTGAAAGTGAATGATAATAATAATTATTGTTTTTTAATAAGTTTTATTAATTGTGTTTTTGAGTTTTTAGTAGGAATTTAACGAAAAAAATTTTTTTTTATTGTTTAAATTGAATTTTTTACTCTATATTAATTTAGCATCATGAAAATATTAAAAACTCAAATTGTAGCTGGTTCACAACTCAGACATATGCTTCCAACAATCCTGCTAAAATTTAAACAAATTAAACTCATAAAATAAACCCAAAAAACCTCTCAAACATCTAACAAATAGACTACGACATTTATTTCTCTCTTTCTGCTGGTTATATTTTTATGTGTGGCTAAAAGGTAATATATAGAAGAATCAATTTGATGAAGACGTCTAACAAGGGAAAATTTTAGGGGCTAATATTGATAGGCGGGTTAATTTTATATGGTTTTTCCAAACAAAAAGATTCACCAATTTTCATTTTTCCTAAAAATGAGTCGCCCAAATTTTATATCATAAATTATTTACCTTAGAAATCATTAGAGATTTTATAGACACTATATAAAATCATTAGACATTTGAATATTTTTACAAGCATATAGCTAAACATTTTATAGTTTTCATGTTAGGGACTAGAAAGATTCGTCGAGGTTTCTAAACTTTAAGATAAATTTCCATCCTTAAAATTTTCCCTCTGTCTAGCTAGTACATTTATGTGGATGGACTTTAACAAGAATAGTATGCTTCCTATTTTTTAGCAGTTTCAAATGCATAGATGTGAATACCACACACATCCCAAGAAGGGTTGGAATTTGGATTTCTCTTTACATGTCGTGCAATTTTTTTTTACGTTTTGGGTCCTTATGCTACCCATCGCAAAATGTTATGTTTAAAATTTTTCCCTTCAAGAGTGATGTTATCATAATAAATCAACCCTTCACCAATAAAGTTTTGATTAAAAATTTACCCTTCAATAAAATAATTACGTTAAATTTTTTTATATATTTATCCCAAGGAAAAAAAACCAAAATTTGAAAAAACTCAATTGTGTAGGTTTCAACAAAAAGTGTTAACCATTTGAAATTTTCTTATTAAAAGTATATAATTAGTCCTACGTAAAATAATTGATGGCTATCCATTTCATATCTTTAAATTATCATTTAAAACCAACAATTTATATTATGCCACCTTAATATTTAGATGCATAATAAGACTAAGTTCCATGCAAATTGAGAGATAATTTTTGACATTATTTAATACAATGTTTCATACAAAATATAAATATATGACATCCTAAACAAGCATAAGAACATACAACCAATGTACAACCATCCAAATAGTGAGATATATTTGGAAACAAATTATTAATCGATACATATACATACTATTTTGAATGATGGTTTATTAAAAATTCTAGTTACACAAAACTAAAGTCACAACTTACAAGTTTCAAAATTCCATTGCTCCAATGATAGTGAAAGAAATGAAATGAACCTTTCCATGATGGATGGTAAGACCTAATTGGTGAGAACTGAGGAATATCAGACTGCACGGGAAGAGTGGAAGACCAAGGTTGAGTAGTTTCTGTGCAGGATTTTCTCCATGGACAGGGGTAGAGGACGGAGCTCCACTCCCTCCTACAGAGAGGTAGTGGTTAACAAGGGCAAGATACCTCTAGAATTAGGCAGAGGTAACACGATGGTAGGAGGAAAAAATAGGGAAGAGGAAATAGAAAGCAACAAGGAGAAGGAGAATGATGGCACAAAACACAAGGAGGAAAATGACAAAATAAAGGGAACAAAAGATAGGAAACAAAAGGGACCGTGCAAGTTCAAAGCTGAAGTCACTCCCAGAGTAATCTTAAATAACCCAGAGTTGTAGGCCCCTAGGGAGCACATGTAGACTTATGCGATCATATGCAAATCCATGGGACTATGGCCCACCGAAAAGGCTTTACAAACACGGATCAGATACCACTAGAAGCCTAAAGGAAGCATTGATCTTCATCTAGGATCCAAGGGTTTTTTCACAGTGGTGTTCGCAAGCATTGAGGACAAAGACAGAGTGTTTGAAGGTGGGCCCTACTTCTATGCAGTAGCAGGGCTCTATATGCGGCCGTGGATGATGGACTTCGTGCCGGAGCGGGAAACCTTTACCTCAGTCCCGGTTTGGGTAAGACTCTATTCACTACCTCTAGATTATTGGCAAATAGAATCACTAACAGCCATAGGCAATAAATTAGGGAGGTATGTCAAAACTTCTGAAGCCACAAGAAGGGGAAAATATACCTCCTTCGCTAGGATTTGTGTAGAGATGGACCTATCTGGAGCACTTCCAGACGAGGTCATATTGGAGGTTTATGATGAGGAATGGGTGCAGATGGTTGACTACGAGCATATTCCATTTAGATGTTGAAAATGTCATGAACACGGGCACCTTCTTCGAGACTTCCCTCTCAGTAAGGCAGAGAACAAAAGCAAACCTAACACAATGAAAGAAACAGATGGTTTTCACAAAGTAGCTCACAAAGGTAAAAACGGAAAAAAAGGGCCAAAACAACACCAAAGTGGAGACCAAAAAGTGAGGCCAAATCAATTCCATGTTCTTGAAGAGGAGGAAGATACAACAGTTGAAAATCAAGTAATGAAGGATGGATATGATAAGCAGGAGAAGGAAGAAGAATAGGTTCAAGAATAGGTAAAGGAAAAATAAAAAGGGATCATGATGAGTGAAGCAGAGATGGATATGGATCAGGAAATGACCCTGAGCGAGATGGAAATGGAAGACAATGAGTTACAAGAGATCTTGACAGGGAAAACCTAGATCTGGAAGGGTTCTTGAGTAAGGGAGCAACGAGTGGGGTATAATCTCTACCAGAAGAAGAATGCAATCGAATAAAGCAATTATTCTTATGGAAAACTCAGGCAAAGGGCTTGGTAAAAGATAACAACATTGAAAGACAGGGAAATCATGGAATGAAAGCCGTAAAATCAACTCCAGGATTAGATCCAAGAAACCAAGGGAAAAAAAGGGGCAGAAAAAAGCAAAACGAGCTATTAATGGGATGTGGAAAGCTCATGATAGACTCAGGTAAGATGAAAGATATAACCAGTACTCCTTTACCAATCTGTAATTATGAAGTTTACAACTTGGAACATCAGAGGTCTAGGAAGCAAAAGAAAACAAAGAATGTTGAATAATAAAATAAAACAGGTAGCTCTGGATATAATTTTTGTCCAAGAAACGAAATGCTCTGTTCAAAAGATAAGACAAATCCACAGTAAGTGGCTCAACAGATATGAGTTTATAGAAGTCAAAGCAAAAAATACTGTAGGGGGTATCCTCATCCTCTGGAATCCCCAAAAAATAGGTATTATTGATGCGGAGGCATCAAGAAATTATTTATCAGTTGTTATACAGCCTGTAGGAGACAGGGACACTTATCTTGTAACGAATGTTTATGGCCCTCAAAGGTTAGATGAAAAAATCAAGTTTATTGATTCCTTAGTGAACCTTCGAAGTAGATTTGTAGGGCTACCGTGGGTTATAGGAGGAGATTTCAACATGATTAGATCTCTCTCAGAGAAAAAAGGGGGTACAAGAGCACTAAACAAAGATTCCTCAGCTTTCCAATGTTTTTCTGAAAACATGAAGTTGGTGGACATTGAAACTAACAATGGTCTTTGCACATGGAATAACAAAAGAGGATGGGATTCCCAGGTAGCTTCCAAGCTAGACAGATTCATGACCTCTGAAGAGCTCATGCTTCTAGACAAGGAAACAACAACAGATATTCTTCCTTTTGGAGGCTCAGATCACTGGCCGATTCAAATGGAGATCAAGGGCATTAGCACCCCAAGAAACAAACTGTTCAGGTTTGAAAACATATGGCTCTCACACCCGGATTTCATCAGCAACATTGGCAAATGGTGGGCTAAAGACCTGCAGATTCAGGGATCATCTATGTTCCTGCTATAGAAAAGATTAAAACACATCAAGCAAAAGCTAAAGGAATGGAACTAGAACGAATTTGGCAATATTTTCACAAGTAAAACAATTGTGGAAAACAAAATCCTAGACCTCAATAAAGCTTTAATCAAGAATGGCTTTGATAAAGACAAAAATGATCAAGCAAAGAAATATCACCAAGAAAGGGAAATGCTGTGTAAACAAGAAGAATTTTTTTGGGAACAAAAAACTAAGGTTATATATTAAAAGAAGGAGAAAAAAATACTAAAATTTTCCACAGATCTACCATCACCAATAGAACTCACAACAGGATCTCTTCGATCAAGGACGAGAATGGCAAAATTCATCAATCCCATGGGGAGATAGATGCCATGTTAGTAAAGCATTTTTGGGACATGGCCAAGGAATACTTTTCAGGAAGAGAACCTTTCATTAAGAACTTAATTAAACATATACCTAAACTGTTATCCAGATAGGATAATCATAATCTCAACAGACCTGTAACTGAAAAGGAGATCAATGAGGTCCTCAAGGAAATGCAAAATGGAAAGGAACCAAGTCTAGATGGATTTAATGTGGATTTCTTCAAAGCCTGCTGGAATATTTTCAAAAGAGATATTGTAGAGATAGTAGAAGAATCCAGGCGGAACAAGACCATTTTGAAAGCTTCCAATACCTCCTTTATTGCCCTCATTCCAAAACAGGATAATGCTCAAACACCAGAGAAATATAGGCCCATCGCCTTATGCAATGTTGTCTACAAGATAATTTCCAAGGTTGTAACTAACAGACTCAAACCCTGCTTCCCACGCTTATCTCTGGGGAAAAAACAGGGTACGTAGAAGGAAGACAAATTCTAAACAACATAATTCAAGCTCACGAGGTGGTTCACTCGTTAACATGTAACAAGAGAGCGAACATGATCATGCAATTGGACATAGCCAAAGCATATGACAAAGTGAATTGGATATACATCAAAATTGTGCTCACAGCATTTGGTTTTGATCATAATTGGGTTGGATGGGTTGTGGCACTTGTAACGTCATCCAGCTTTTCAATTTTAGTGAATGGATATCCTTTTGAACTTTTTCTCCCTTCCAGGGTCCTCAGACAGGGTGATCCGCTCTCCCCTTTTCTCTTCATCCTTATGATGGAAGGGTTGGGGTGGTCCATCAAGCATGCAAGAGTAATGGGAAGAATTCAAGGACTCCAACTTTCAGAGAATGGGCAAGTTCTAACTCATCAACAATTTTTCGATGATACCATGTTGCAGGGAATTCCCATAGTTAAAGAAGCACTTGTTTACAAAAAAAATTTGAATGACTTTGTGAACGCTACAGGTATGGAAGTAAACCTTTCCAAATCAAAATTCTTTTTCTTTAACACTCATATTTCCATCCAAAGAAATGTCTCCAAAACTTTAGGCTTTCAAAGAGAATCCCTTCCGTCTAATTATTTGGGTGTTCCTCTTATAGATAAACCCCGACACAAGAGTATTTGGGAGACAGTAGCAACTAAAATGCAAGACAAGGTCAGGAAATGGACAAACAGATCTTTAAATTTAGCTGGTATACTGGTTCTTACTAAAACAGTTCTCCAAGCTATCCCAATCTTTATGCTATTAGCCCTCCCAGCTCCAATAGGAGTCTTACAGCAATTTTGGAACATTCAACGAGATTTTCTTTGGGGAAAAGAGGAAACAAGGAAAAAATGGGCTTTAGTCTCTTGGGAAAAGATTTGTAAACCCAAGAACCAAGGAGGCTTGGGTTTGGACAATCCAGAGATTCTCAACAAGGCTCTAGGAGCCAAACTTTGGTGGAGGTGGGTTAAGGATCCCAAAGCTCAATGGGCAAGCATTTGGAAGAAAAAATATGCCAATGCCTGGCTGGCTTCTGATATCATACGTATGATAGGTACAGTCAAAGGCTCCCCCATATGGAACAAGGCCTGGGAGAACAGAGAAGTGGTGCAAAAAAATGGTTTCTGGGAAATTAGAGAGGGAGATCTGGCACTTTTCTGTGAGGATAAATGGCAACAAGAACCTATTCTACTGAAGGAAGAATTTTTAGGCCTCAAACAAGAGACTGATAATCAAGGATTAGTAAAGGTGAAATACGTTTGGGAGAATCCACACAATGCAGGAAAGTGGAGAATTTGAAAAAAAATAGAGGGCAGAGAGGATAAGACCCTCAACAGTAAAGCAGAGTCCCTCAAGAGATTGCTGGATCAGAGAATAATTTTAATAACGGAAGGGCAAGACCAACTGAGATGGGGTAACAACAAAGAGGGAAACTTTAATATCAAGGAAGCTAAAGGTTTTCTCCTTGATCTGGAACCCCAAGCTCTAAATAATACTTGGCAGAAGCTGTGGAGGCATAAAGGCTGGATGAAAATCAAACTCTTCATGTGGTTAGTTCACCATAGAAATTTTTTAACCTGGGACAACCTTAAAAAAAGGGGCATGCTGTGACCCTCCAGATGTCATCTCTGTGGGACCCAAGAGGAGACTATCGAGCATCTTCTCAACAGTTGTATTTTCACTGATAGGATAAGGAATTTTTTTACCAACATCTTCAAACAGTCTGATAAAGACAAAGAAAGCATTGCTAACACTCTAAACAATTGGAGGAATAATTTTTCGGATAATGAAGTTCTCAATTCAGCCTACGATCTCTTGTCGAGTTTCATCATATGGAATGTGTGGAAAGAAAGGAACAAAATAATATTCAAAGAGGTAAAGACTGACTCACTTAGCCTAGTGGAGCTGATCGTAAAACAACTTAAGGAAATAGTTGGCACCACGGTTGGGAATCTCCCTAAGAATCCTCCCTTAGTAGAAGAGTTAAGAATCCTCCAACTGTTAGACATGCAGGGGTTTATTCCTCAAGGTCTAGATAGGAAAGAAAGCTTGAGAGATAGGGTGGAGGAATTTTGGCATCCTCCCCCTGAAGGGTTTTTAAAGTACAACATTGATGGAGCTTCCAAAGGCAACCTGGGGGAAGTAGTCTTCGAGGGAGTTCTAAGGGATTATACAGGTAGCATAATCTCCCTCTTCCATGGTCACTTAGGAAAATCCACTAACAACATGGAAGAACTAATGGCTTTGGAACAATGCTTAGAATTTTTGATACAGAACGATTGCCAAAATGTTATAATAGAAGCGGATTCAGAGTTAGTCATAAACACAGCCAAGAGAATCAGTAATGGAACAGGTTCGGAAAAGGTCACAAAGCACTGGAGGTTAACTTGGGTTCTACATAGAATTCAAGTACATCTACAGGAACTTTGTACTCTCAGATTTAGTCATGTAAGGAGAAAGGCCAACAAATTGGCAAACATTCTAGCCAGCCAAGGTGTCAGTTGCAAGGACAGCGCAATTTTAAGGAGGTGGAACACAATGGCATAGAGAAACCTAAAACAAATCTATCATAACCAGGTGGAGGAGGACAAAGAAGAGTATAGAACCAAAATGGTAGATTCCAACTAGCATTGGACAATGGTCAGAGGGCTTCGCAAGGGTGAACAAAAAGGTACACAATGGAAGGTAAGCCAAGGTTAGTGGTTCAGTTGACCACAAGCAGGAATATGCTCAGTGATGGGTGACAGAGTTTCCCTGACTGAAGAAAGCAACAACCAAAATGTCCGTATCACTCAATTCTTTCAGTGGCTGAAGTCAAAACCACCACTAGGGTGGTTTCGAAGTGATCGCACTGCTTTCATGATTAAAGTGGTTTCCATTTTTTGGCAGTGATGCAATAGAAAGCTTGAAACATGGTGGAGGGCCTGGTCAAGAAACCACTCTCCCCGATCCCTAAAGGTCAATGACTTCGGGTGTGCGATTTTCGGCTCAGCCGTCTGATGGAACAAGGTAGATCAACACTCAGGATCGAATGAGCAGTTTTGTGGGGCCTGTGGGTTAATTTGCTTACCTATCCTTGGCGCAAGAGATAGCTCAGCCGTTAGATCAAAGAAAAGATCGAACGACAGTGTTTGAAAGTTGGGAAGGGTTTTGTATTTGTGGTTTCACAAGGGGAGGGCTCTTAGCACCTGAGCTGCCCGATGTTTTTTCATGGATAGTATGAAAAAATGGTTGGGAGGGTAATTTTTTAAAACGAAGGTTTAGGCTTTAGATTTACAATTGTCTTTGGCCTATGACCATTAGAGTGAAGAAGTTTGTTCATATTGTAAATTTTATTTGGTATAATGATAAGAAGGCACGTCTCTTGCTTTAGCAAAAAAGAAAGAAATGAAATGAACCAAGTTGCATGAAGGTTTTTCATTAAAGCCAAAGAAAGAGGGGAATCAAATATATGTGCAAAGGAATCTCCTTGTATTTAAATGCATCTTGAGAAGCATAAAGGAAGAAAATCTATGTTGTAGTACCAAAATGATCAAATCCAAATGCATCACATATTTTACTGCATTTTCTAAAAGGTATGGTGTGGCCATTTTTCAACCTTGATGGCATTTTTCATGTGTCATCAACCTATAACAACAACACGTGAAAAAAAATTCAAATGGTATCTTCAATTTCTTCTTACATCAGTGATCATCCATGTAATTATTCATGTATGTATTCCACATTCCATCAATACAGAAAGAACACTAAAATTTCATATAAAAAATATAAATATAGTAGAGGAAAACAAAATTCATAAATCCAAATATATCTATATATATATATATATATATATATATATATATGTGCAAAGAATAAACCATATAACTTAATAATTATCACCTATCAAAATGTCGTCTTTCCTTTGCAGCTTTCCAAATCTCATAAACTCATTCCCATTCTGCCTCTGCAGTGTTAGGACCTATTAATGATATAAGCATCAATTCATCAAGAATGTTAATTGATAGTCTTCTTCTCCTTATATCTTTGATCATATTTTTCTTAGAGAACCCTCATTCACATGTGACGATGCTCGCTAGTATGACAAGCAATTCTCGCCATAATTTTAGCATATTTGGATACATAGAGTGCCAATATTTTGTTTGAGAAAATACTTTCCATGCATCTTTAATTGGAATATTTCTCCATTAAAATAAAGCACATCAATAAATTGATATGATTCTCTTTTACAAGCTGTAATATCAAACGTTGGTACATTTTCACCTTCATTACATGTTTTATGTTGCAAATGCAAAAAAAGTATTTCAAGCCAATGCTTTGCATTATTTTATCTGACATAACTATATGATGGATAATGGAAAGGATTAAACAACCTTTCTGCATTAAAAATATGAAGATCCGGTAATCTTGAATTGAAACTCTCAATCAAAGCTTGGACATAATTTCTTATAAGTTGTATGCAACTCTCAAGGGAGCTATCAATGTAAGTTGGCATTGGTTGTTACAATTGTTCATCATGGATTCAAATATAGAACAAATCATGTCTATGGGTATTCCCCTCTTTGTCAACATTTTCAAGGAAGCCATCTTTAGAGTCTTTAAAATTTTTAGTAAAATGTACAACACCTTCTGCAAAAATATATTTTAGGAGTATTTAATGCATGGTCAATAGCTATTCAAATTGATGTGGCATCCACAATATTTTCTTGAAATTTTCTATTTAGATTATTAAACTCCTTCAAAACATCAACAGGTATATTCAAACAAAATTGAACTGAAAAAATTCTTGCCTTATGATACCATGAATTCTTTCTTTCTCTCTTCCACAAGCTCAAAGTAGCAGGCATTAATGTAACTAGTCTTTCAACCACCTTAGAGATCCATCAAATCCCCTGGATTTGAAGAAAATGCAAGGATTCTAATTCCATTATCTCTAATAAGGATATGAGTTCATTATTTCTCTTTGCGGAATTTCCAACCCATGAGTATAACTTGTTTTTTATTTTCTCAACATACAAAAACTATGGTAACTTTTCTGAATCATCTGATGTTGCAAGTGCATCATGATGTGAAACTCAATGAGTACCAATAATATTTGGTAGATAATTCTTTAGCAATGTGACAAATCCATTTCCACATCCAACCATAGATGATGCACCATCAGTCGAAACTACTAGTAGTTTCTCATTTTTCAATTGCCTTGTTTCCTTTAAATTAATCATGGTATCATATATAGTCTTTCTTTTTCCATCATGAATAGTAATCGTTTTCATAAATTTTGAGACTGGAGGGCCCAAACCTTTTAAGTCTAGATATGTAGAATACACAACAAGGTGTTATTCCAAACCATTGTCTACACTTTCATATAACATTAGAGAGAAAAATGGACTTTCTAACATTTTTCTTGTTTGCACATCTTCAAGATAATTTGATATATATTGAGTAAATTCAGTAGTTTCTTTTCTATTTATGTAGGAATAATACTCCACTCGAGAAGAAATATTAGGCCTCTACAAGTGCATTTTAAGATGAGCAAGATGTTCATAAGTAGCAATTGAAATATCCTTTTGTGCAATAAAATATGCTAACTTCATGGTGGTTATGACCCTTTCCTTATTAGCCTCACTTATAGCCACTATGTGTTCTATTATGGATTTTTCCAACCTTTCAGTTTCATACAAATTTCCCTAAGTTGATGTTTGATGAAAAATAGATTTTGCATGAGTTGTCACACCATCATATTGAATGGTATTACATACATCTCCAATAGCCCATGTACCTTGACCCTTGTATTAATCACAAATGTTTCCCTTCATATAAGTCTTTCCAACTTCAACATTGATACTATACACCCAAGGATGTTGTATCATCCACTCTTCTCAGGATTCATGTTTTGAGAAATATTTCCTCCTCAAACTACTAGATTGGCCATCTTGTCCTTCCTTTTAATACCAAAAATTTCTAGGTCAACAATAAACTCTTCCTCCATATCTTCATTAGCATCATCATTCAAATCAGGTATAAATGGAATATCTTTAATATTATAAGTATTTGATGTTTTAGAATATCCATAAATTTTTTCAACATTTGATTGATCCTTCCTTTTTAGAGGAATTCCTTTCTAAATCCTGTACCTACATGCAAAATAATTACAATGAATTATAATTTAAAAAACTTAAGAAAAAAAACTTAACATAGTTATCTCAAAAGATATTATCTACAAATAGAACTCTTAGAAACTTAAAACACTACCACAAAAAATTCCTTAACTGTGCACCATGTCACCATCTAATCTAAATCACATGACATCATTTTTGGCTTCGATTTCACAGGAACTCTAATTATGAAGTTTTGATTTATGTCCACTTTTATTATCTCCAAGTGTGTCGGTTATCCCACTCAGTGTGAGAAGGCATTGTTTTTATCAGACAAAATGGAGTAGGATTTTGGTTAGTTACTTTAAATCCGGTGTTGTCCCTAAAAGTTTATAAGTTAAAATTTAGGAATAGAGTATTCCATTTTGCATGAGATAGCATGGATATTAGTGGATAAACTGTAGTAGAATTTTGATTAATTTGTTTAATGAGTGTTTTTTGTAGAAAGTTATAGGTTGAAATTTAAGAATAAAGTATAGACAACTCTATAAATTTTGATAATCAAATTATTATCAATTGTTGATTATGGAAGTGTGGTTAAACTAATAATCTAAACCTACAATTGTCTATGGTCCAGGTCTCTCTCCAAATCTTCAAACAAAAAAGTGAGACCAAATTTACCTTTTATCTTTTGAAGTTTTACGAAATAATTTTAAATAAATTGATCAGACTAATTTTAAACAGATAGGCATTGGACACTTGGAGATTCCCATATCAGGAATATTCTTGCTATATTTTGGTGGGAAATTCATTTTGGAATTCTTAGAGGGATTTATGTTGCTAAGAGACAAGGCCCTACACCAAATTTTTTCATTAACCAGATTCTAATCATAACTAAAATTTAGGCTCATTGTTATGTGAAAAATATTACATATAAAATAAAAACAAAAATTATACAAAACCAATAACAATGCAAACCTACCTTTACATGGTTTACCTTCACATAGGATAGAACTAGACTTTTAGTTTAGAGGTTATATGACTGAGCTATAGAGTTAGAGACGACTAGAGGTAAGGTATGTTGATAATCTATTGTAGTAATATATTTTGGAGATATTAAAAGTTAGCATGTGATAGGAACTTCAAATGCTTACAAAACTGGCACTCGAATGACCACAACAACCATTATTTCAAGACTCGATGGATGTCAAATTTTTTTTGTTGGTCTCTCATTTCTTAAAATAATATAGAAAAAAAACCAATTTGTTGATAGGATCACTTCTTTATTCAATGGTAGTCATATATTCATAATAATTCTAATCCAAAAAGGGATTACCATTGACAACAAAAGGTGATAGCCCACAAATTTTGTAGTCTTAATAACTTCACATTGATCCATTAGTATAGCAAATGGTTAGGTTGAATTAAATCAAAATGCAGGTTGCGGATCGGGCCACATACAAGGCCAAATGTAAGGCACACATATTACTATTTTATTCATTATTTGATTACTCTCTATTTTAACTTTTACATATTATTATTACAATCATCTTGATTATTTTTAAATGAAGATTAACAGTTAAAAATCGATTTCTATGACCATTATCATCATACTACCACAATTTTATGAAAATTTATATTGAATCTTAATAATTAAGTCATATAAAAAATGAAAAGACTCACAATGCACTATAGATGGTCAAAAATAAAAATATCCTTGAAATATAACATAAAGGTATTTAGAAAATATACTCATCACCAACGAAATTAAGCAAGCAATGTCATCTTAAATCAAAGTATTGGTCCACCCATCACATAGGGGTTTTGTTCCCTAACATCTTAAGTCAAAGTATTGCTTCACCTAATGCATAAAATTCTTTTTCTCTAAGTAAAATTTCACATAATGAAAACACACCATCTGAATGGTCAAAAGTCATTGACCACTCGAAAAAATATGCAAATCAATGTCAATCGATTCTAAAAAATGTGACTACTTGAAAGTTGCACAAACCCATCAAATTTTGCATCCAATCTAAAAATGTATTGGTTGAGGAGTGGGATAGCATCAAAGTATTTGTTGGTGTTTAGCTCATAGATTAACTAGAAAATTCACAACCATGCCTACACTATTGTTTAACATTCAAATTTACAATCATGTACTTACAAGGAATCCCTAGTCTTCACAGCTTCTGTAGTTATGATCTACTCATCCCTATTAGAGAAATCTCTAGAAGAAGAATTCATCTTATTTATAATTAATAAATTACATCGGAGAAAAATAGGAACATGATCAATCCCAACTCTATACACAACTTCTGCATATGGGTTTTGGCATTTGCTTTTGGCAGAGTATCTCAATTACGCTTGACAAGGAATGCACATTGCAGACAAGCAGAAGGGCATGGAAAGGGTAGAGTAATTCCTAGGGAATCAATGGTTAGGATTTCTCAAAAGCAAATCGTACAAGGGAAAATATTATGGATATCTTAACGAGACTGTGTTTGATACCACTATTGGAAGCACATCAAATTAGGTACTAGATTGATAAGTGTGCAACTATGCCTGACAAAATATGCATTTATATGGTTCTATTATATATATATATATAAGAGTAAATCAAAATAACTTATACTAAATCAAACTCAAAATTTCATGTTCACATTTCCAACCTAACTTATGAAATAAAAAAATTTAAAATCTCACAATGACTTAGACCCACACTATATGAAGAAAAAAAAATCAATGCCTAACCAGAGGTGCCAATTCATAGTTTCTTGGAAGTTTCCTCAAAGCCAATATTGCATTGGGCATAATTCTAAATGGGCATATGCCTTTAGGGTGTGAGTGTGAGGGAAGTAGACCACCCGAAGCTCTTTTTCTCCTGTGGAGTTTGACGGTGAAGCCAAACACCAACAATATTAACATGGCTTTACACTGGCATAGTGGTGATGATTAACATACTTTTTGTAAAATGAGGACGGTGTTATGGTGTACTTTCTATAAAAGGGTAGCAGAAATAAAGATGGATTGTGGTTGCGGACTTTCAAAGAAAGGTAACTTTCCCTTATAGCTTTTAATCCACTAGTGAATTGATTGTGGTTTCAGACTTGTAGTTGGGAAGATGCTAGTTGAGGCATTCAGTGAGGAGTCAACTTTCCAAAAAACACACTATTAGATGGAAAATAAAGGGGTGTAAGCAGGTTTGGAATTTGGATTTCTCTTTACTTGTCATACAAATTTTCTTTGATGTTTTGGGTCCTTATGCTTCCCATCAAGATACATTATGTTTAATTTTTTCCCTTCAAGAGTGATGTTATCATAATAAATTAACCATTCACCAATAAAGGTTTTATTAAAAAAATACCCTTCAATAACATAATTATGTTAAAAATTTCATATATTTATCCTATGGAAAAAAAAGAAAGTAAATAAATAAAAAAAAAAAAAAACAAAAAACAAAAATTGGAAAACTCAATTGTGGAGGTTTCAACAAAAAAAGTTAAACATTTGAAATTTTCCTATGGAAAGTCTATAATCAGTCCTAGGTAAAATACTTGATCGTTATCCATTGCATATCTTTAAATTATCATTTAAAACCAACAATTTATATTATGCAACCAAAATATTTAGATGCCTAATAAGACTAAGTTCTATACAAATTAAAAGATAATTTCTGACATTATATAATATAAGGTTTCATACAAAATATAAATATATGACACCCTAGAAAGGCATAAGAACATACCACCAACGTGCAACCATCCAATAAGAGAAAGACATTTGGAAACAAATTATTAATTGATACATATACATACTATTCTAAATGATGGTTTACTCAAAAATCGGGTTACACCAAACTAATGTCACAACTTATAAATTTGTAAATTCCATCGTTCCAATGATAATGAAATAAATTAAATGCCTCAAGTTGCATGAAAGTTAGGCATTAAAGCCAAACAAAGAGGGGAATCAGATATATGTACAAAATAATATCCTTGTATTTAAATGCATCTTGAGAAGCATAAGGGGAGAAAAGTTATGCTAGAGTACCAAAATGATCAAATCCAAATGCATCACATCTTTTACTGCATTTTCTAAAAGGTTGGTAACATGTGGGCATGTTTCAACCTTGATGGCATTTTTCATGTGCCATCAACCTATAACAAGAGTACATGAAAAAACTTTCAAATCATATCTTCAATTTCTTCTTACAATAGTCATCATCCATGTAACTATTCATGCGTATAGTCCACATTCCACCAATACACAAAGAACATTAAAATCTGATATAAAAAATATAAATATAGTAGAGGACAACAAAATTCAAAAAGTCAAAAAGTCAAAAAAGTCTTCTTTCCTTTGCAGCTTGCCAAATCTCATAAAGTCGTTCGCATTCCACCTCTATCATGTTAGGACCTATTAATGATATACAAATCAATGCATGAAGTGTGTTAATTGATAGTCTTATTCTCCTTATATATTTGATCATATTTTTCCTAGAGAACCCTCATTCACATATGACGGTGCTTGTTGGTATGACAAGCATTCCTTGCCATGGTTTTAGCATATTTGGATAGCTAGAGTGCCAATATTTTGTTTGAGAAAATACTTTCACTACATCTTTCATTGGGAACCTTTCTCCATTCAAATAAACCACATCAATAAATTGATATAATTCTCTTTTACAAGATGTAATATCAAATGTTGGTACATTTTCACCTTCATTACATGTTTTACTTTGCAAATGTGAAAAACATATTTCAAGACAATGCTTTGAATTATTTTCTCTGACATAAAGATCTGAAGGATAATGACAAGGACTAAACAACCTTTTTGCATTAACAATATAAAGATCTGGAAATCTTGAATTGAAACTCTCAATCGATGCTTGCACATAATTTCTTGTAAGTTGTAAGTAACTCTCAAGGGATCCATCAATTCAAGTTTCCATTTGTTGTAAACATTATTCATCATGGAATGGAATATATAAAAAATCATGCCTATGGTTATTCTCCTCTTTGCCAACCTTTTCAAGGAAACTATCTTTAGATCCTTTCAAAAACTTTGTAAGACATACAAAACCTTCTGCAAAAGAATCTCGTCTATAAGAATATATTTTAAGAGTATTTAATGCTTGGTAAATAACTATTCTAAGCGATGTGACATCCACATTATCTTCCTGAAATTGTTTTTTTAGATTATTCAACTCCTTCAAAACATCAGCAAACATATTCAAACAAAATTGAACTGAAAAAATTCTTGCCTTACGATACTATGAATTCTTTCTTTCTCTTCTCCACAAGCTCAAGATAGTAGGCATTAATGTAACTAGTCTTTCAACCCCTTGATCCCTAGTGAGCCATAGAATCCCATGCATTTGGAGAAACCGAAAGGATTCTAATTCGATTATCTCTAATAAATAAATGAGTTCATTATTTCTCTTTGTGAATTTCCAACCCATGAGTATACCTTATTTTCTATTTTCTCAGCACATAAAAACTTTGGTATCTTTTTTGAATCATCTGATGCCACAAGTGTTTCACGATGTGCAATGAAATGAGTACAAATAATATTTGGTAGATGATTCTTTAGCAATGTGAAAAATCCATTTTCACATCCAACCATAGATGAAGCAACATCGGTCGAAACTACTATTAGTTTCTCATTTTTCAACTGCCTTGCTTCTTTTAAATTAATGATGGTATCATATATAGTCTTTCCTTTCCATCAGAAACAACAATCATTTTCATAAATTTTGAGAATAGGGGGCCCAAACCTTTTAAGTCTAGATATGTAGAATAAAAAACAAGGTGTTGTTCCAAACCATTTTCTAAACTTTCATCTAACATTATAGAGAAAAATGGACTTTCTAACATTTTTCTTGTTTGCAGCTCTTCAAGGTAATTTGATATAGAGTGAATAAATTTAGTAAATGCTTTTATATTTTTGTAGGAAGAATATTCCAGATGAGAACACATATTAGACATCTATAGATGCATTTGAAAATGAAAAATATCTTCATAAGTAGAAAATGAAATAATCTTTTGTGCAATCAAATATGATAACTTCATGGTGGTTATGATCCTTTCCTTATTAGTCTCACTTATAGCCATTATGTGTTATATAATGGGCTTTGCCAAGCTTTCAGTTGCATACAAATTTATCTAATTTGATGTTTGATGAATAATAGCTTTTGCATGAGTTGTCATAGAAGCATATTGAATGGTATTACATCCATCTCCAATACCCCACAGACCTTGAGCCTTGTATTTCTCACAAATTTTTCACTTCATACGAGTATTTCCATCTTCAATGTTGATATTATACTCCCAAGGATGTTTTATCGCCCACTGTCTTGAAATTTACGTTTTGAGAAAGCCTTCCTCCTCAAACTACTAGATCCACCATCTTGTCCTTCCTTTTCATGGCCAAGAATTTCAAGATCAACAAAAAATTGTTCATCCATATCTTCATTAACATCATCATTCAAATCAGGTATATATGAATTATCTTAACACTAGAAGCCTTTGATGTTTTATAATATCCATAAAATTTGTCGATAGTTGATTGACCATTCTTTTTTGGAGGCATTTCTATTTAAATAATGTACCTACATGCAAAACAATTACAATAAATTAATAGTTTAAAAAAACATAAAAGAAAACAACTTAACATACTTATCTTAAAAGATTTTATCTACAAATAAAACTCTTAGAAACTTAAACCCTACCACAAAAATATGCCTTAACTATGCACCATGTCACCATCTAATCTAAATTACATGACATCAATTTCAGCTTCGATTTCACAGGAACTCTAATTATGGTGAAGCTTCAATTTCTTTCCACATTTATTTTCACCAAGTGTGACGGTTATCCTACTCTGTGTGGGAAGGAATTTCTTTTAGTAGACAAAATGGGGCAGGATTTTGGTTAGTTAGTTCAAATCCAGTGTTCTCCTTAAAAGGTTATAATTTTTAATTTAACAATAGAGCATTCCATTTTCCTGAGATAGCATGGCTATTAGTGGATAAATTGTAGTAGGATTTTGATTAATTTGTTTAATGACTATTTTTTTGTGGAAAGCTATAGGTTTAAATTTAGAAATAAAGTATAGACAACTTTGTAAATTTTAATAATAAATTTTTTCTCAATAGTGCATTATGGAAGTGTGGTTAAACCGATAATCTAAATCTACAATTATCTATGGTCCAGGTGTCTCTCCAAATATTCAAACAGAAACGTGAGATGAGCTCTTTTTTTATCCTCTGAAGTTTTACGAAATAATTCTAAATAAATTGATCATAATAATTTTAAATGGATAGGCATTGAGACTTGGAGATCCAAGAACAATATTAAGTGGGAAATTTAGTTGGGAATCCTTAGAGGGATTTTCGTTGTTAAATGACAAAGCCCTACTCCAATTATTTTGGTTAACTAGATTTTAAGCATAACTAAACTTTAGTCTCATTATTATATAAAACATATTATATATGAAATAAAAATAAAAATTACACAAAACCAATGATGACGTGGAAATATTAGAAGTTAGCATGTGACAGGAACCTTGAACGCTTACAAAACTGGCACGAAAATGACCACAACAACCATTATTTCAAGACTCTATCGACGTCAATTTTTTTATTTATTTTTTGGTCTCGCTTTTCTTAAAATACTATAGAAAAAAACCAATTTGTTGATAGGATCATTTCTTTCTTCAATGCTAGTCATAGATTCATAATAATTCTAATCCAAAGAAGAGATTATCATTGACAACCAGAAGTAATTCTAATCCAAGGAGAGATTATCATTGACAACCAGAAGTGATCCATTAGTATAGAAAATGGTTAGGTTGCATTAAATAAAAATCTGGGTTGTGGATCGAGCCACATATAAGGCTATATGTATGGCACACAAATTACAATTTTATTCATTAATTTGACTACTCTCTATTTTAACTTTTAAATATTGTAATTACAATCATCTTGATTTTTTTTTAATTAAAATTAATAGTTAAAAATTGATTTCTACTATAATTATCATCACACTACCACAATTTTATGAAAATTTATATCGAATATTAATAATTAGATCATATAAAAAATTAAAACACTCATAATCCACTATAGTCGTTCAAAAATAATAATATCCTCGAAATTTAACATAGAAGTATTTAGAAAGTATACTCATCACCAACCAAATTAAGTAGGGAATGTCATATTAAATGAAAGTACTCATTCACCTAACGCATAAGGATTTTGTTCTCTAACATCTTAAGTCAAAGTATTTCTTTAGCTAATGCATAAGAATTTTATTCTCTAAGTAAAATTTCACATAATGAAAACATGCCATCTGAAAGCTCAAAAGTCAATAAACCCTTGGAAAAATATGTCAGTCGATGTGGATCTATTCTAGAAAATGTGACTACTTGAAAATTGCACAAACCCACCATATTTGGCATTCAATATAAAAAATTATTTGGTTAGGAATGGGATGGAATCATAGTATTTGTTGGTGTTTAACTCAAAGATTGACTGGAAGATTAGTAACCATGCATACACTGTTGTTTAACATTCAAATTTTCAACCATGGAGTTACAAAGAATCTCTAGTTGTCACGGATGCCACTGTTACAATCGGCTCATCCCCATTAGAGAAATATCGAGAAGAAGAATGCCCCTTCTTTATAATTAATAAATTACATCGGATAAAAATGGGAACATGATCACTCCCAACTTTGTACATAACTTTTGCATTAACGCTTGACAAAGAATGCAGGTGATAGACAAGCAGAAGGGCATGGAAAGGGTAGAGTAATTCCTAGGGAATAAATGGTCAGGATTTCACAGAGGAAAATCGGACAAGGGAAGATTAGATGGGTATCTTAACAAAATTGTGTCTGATACCACTATTGGAAACACATCAAAACAGAAAACAAACTAATAAGTGGTCATTTGTGCCTGACAAAAGATGCATCTATAGCTATTTTTTCTATTTTATCTATATATTCATATTAAATCAAAATAAATTATACTGAATCAAACTCAAATTTGCATGCCCACAGTTTGAACCTAACTTATGAAATCAAAAAATTAAAATCTCGCAGTAACTCAGAACCACAGTGTTTGAAGAAACATAATAAATGCCTAACATGTGGTGCCAATTTGCAGTGTCCTAGTAGTTTCCTTGGAGCCAATCTTGAGTTGGGTGTAAATCTGAATGGGAATATGCCTTGAGAGTGAAAGTGTTGGGGAAGTAGACTGCCCAAAGATCTTTTGCACCTATGCAGTTTGACGATGAAGGCTGCCCCCAACAATATTAACATGGCTTCATACTAACGTAGTGGTGCTGATTGGCATACTTTCTATACAAGGAAGGCAGTGTCGTGATGTACTTTCTATAAAAGGGTAGCAGAAAGCAAGATGGATTGTGGTTGCAGACTTTCCAAGAAAGGTAACTTTCCCTTATAGTTTTTAATCCACTGGAGAATTGATTGTGGTTTCAGACTTGGAACTTGCCAGTTGCACCATTTAGTGAGGAGTCAGCTTGTCAACAAACACACAATTAGATGGAAAATAAAGGGGCATAAGTAGGGTTGGAATTTGGATTTCTCTTTACCCGTCATACAAATTTTCTTTGATGTTTTGAGGCCTTATGCTTCCCATCAAGAAACGTTATGTTTAAAATTTTTCCCTTCAAGAGTGATGTTCTCATAATAAATTAACCCTTCACCAATAAAGGTTTGATTAAAAAGTTACAATTCAGTAACATGGCTATGTTAAAAAATTTCATATATTTATCCTAAGGAAAAAAAAACAAAATTTGAAAAAACTCAATTGTGGAGGTTTCAACAAAAGGTGTTGAACATTTGAAATTTTCTTATTGAAAGTATATAATGAGTCATAGGTAAAACACTTGATGGTTATCCATTGCATATATTTAAATTATCATTTAAAACCAACAATTTATATTATGCCACCTGAATATTTAGATGCCTCATAAGACTAATTTCCATGCAAATTCGAAGATAATTTATGACATTATCTAATATAAGGTTTGATACAAAATATAAATATATGACACCCTAAAAAGGCATAAGAACATACCACCAACGTCCAACAATCCAATAAGAGAAATACATTTGGAAACAAATTATTAATTGATACATATACATACTAGTATGAATGATGGTTTACTAAAAAATCCAGTTACAACAAACTAATGTCACAACTTACAAGTTTCTAAATTTCATTGCTCCAATGTAATGAAAGCAATGAAATGCCTCAAGTTGCATGAAAGTTATGGATTAAATCCAAAGAAATAAGGGAATAAGATATATGTGCAAAAGAATCTTTTTGTATTTAAGTACATCTTGAGAAGCATAAAGGGAGAAAAGCTATGCCATAGTACCAAAATGATCAAATCCAAATGCATCATGCCTTTTATTGCATTTTCTAAAAGGTTGGTAAGATGTGGCCATCTTTCAACCTTGATGGCATTTTTCATAAGGAATAAGAAGGCATAAGAACATACCACCAATGTCTAACCATCCACTAAGCGAAAGACGTTTGGAAACAAATGATTAATTGACACATATACATACTATTATGAATGACGGTTTACTAAAAATTCCAGTTACACCAAACTAATGTCACAACTTATAAGTTTCTAAACTCCATTGCTCCAATGATAATGAAAGCAATGAAATTCCTCATGTTTCATCAAAATTATGAATTAAAGCCAAAGAAATATGGGAATTAGATATATGTTCAAAATAATATCCTTGTATTTAAATGCATCTCAAGAAGCATAAAGGGAGAAAAGCTATGCCATAGTACCACAATGATCAAATCCAAATGCATCACATCTTTTACTACATTTTATAAAAGGTTGGTAAGATGTGGGCATATTTCAACCTTGATGGAATTTTTAATGTGCCATCAACCTATAACAAGAGCACATGAAAAAACTTTCAAAAGATATCTTCAATTTCTTCTTACATCAGTCATCATCCATGTAACTATTCATTCCTATATTCCACATTCCATTAATACACAAAGAACATTAAAATCTCATATCAAAAATATAAACATAGTAGAGGAAACAAATCACTCACACACACACACACACACATGTATATATAAACTTTGTGCAAAGTAAAAAACCATATAACTTAATAATTCTCACCCATAAAAAAAGTCGTCTTTCCTTTGCAGCTTGCCAAATCTCATAAACTTGTTCCCATTCTAGCTCTGCCATGTTAGGACCTATTAATGATATACACATCAATGCATCAAGTGTGTTAGTTCATAGTCTTGTTCTCCTTATATATTTGATCATATATTTATTAGGGAACTCTCCTTTGCATGGGATGGTGTTTGGTTGTATGACAAGCATTGCTTTCTATAATCTTAGCATATTTGGATACCTAGAGTGTCAATCTTTTGTTTGCGAAAATACATTCATTTCATATTTCATTGGGAATCTTTCTTCATTCAAATATACCACATCAATAAATTGATATATTTCTCTTTTACAAGCTATAATATGAAATGTTGGTACATTTTCACCTTCATTACATGTTTTATCTTGCAAATGTGAAAAAGTTATTTCAAGCCAATGCTTTGCATTATTTTCTCTGACATAAAGCTCTAACAGATAATGACAAGGACTAAAAATCTTGCTGCATTAAAAAGATGAAAATATGAAAATCTTGAATTGAAACTCACAATCAATTCTTGCACATAATTTCTTGTAAGTTGCTTGCAACTCTCAAGGGAGACAACAATGCAAGCTGCCATTGGTTGTGAAAATTGTTCATCATGGATTGGAATATATAAAAAATCATGTCTATGGGTATTCCCTTCTTTGTCAACCTTTTCAAAGAAAGCATATTTAGAGTCTTTTAAAAATTTAGTAAGATGTACAAAAACTTTATGCAAAAGAAGTTGATCAACATAAATATATTTTAATAGTATTTAATGCATGGTCAATATCTATTCCAAGCAATGTGACTTCCACTTCTCTTCTTGATTTTTATTTTTTTAGATTATTCAATTCCTTCAAAACATCAGCAAGCATATTCAAACAAAATGGAATTAAAAAAATATTTCCTTATGATACAATGAATTATTTCTTTCTCTCTTCACAAGCTCAAAATAGTAGGCATTAATGTAACTATTCTTTCAACCACTTGACTCCTAGAGATCCATAGAATCCCATGGATTTGAAGAACCTGCAAAGATTCTAATTCCATTACCTCTAATAAATAAATGAGTTCATTATTTCGCATTGTCAAATTTCTAACCCATGATTATACCTTGTTTTCTATTTTCTCAACATACAAAAACTCTTGTATCTTTTTTGAAGCATCTGATGCTACAAGTGCTTCACAATGTGCAATGAAATGAGTACCAATAAAATTTGGTAGGTAATTCTTTAGCAATGTGATGACATTTTCACATTCAACCATATATAAAGCACCATCAATCGAAACTTATATTATTTTCTCATTTTTCAACTGCCTTTCTTCCTTTAAATTAATGATGGTATCATATATAGTCTTTCCTTTTACATCAAGAACATCAAATTTTTCATAAATTGTGAGACTGGAGAGCATAGACCTTTTAAGTATAGATATGTAAAATACACAACAAGGTGTCATTCCAAACCATTGTCTATATTTTCATCTAACATTATAGAGAAAAATGGACTTTCTAACATTTTTCTTGTTTGCACCTCTTTAAGATAATTTGATATAGAGTGAATAAATTTAGTAGCTGATTTTCTATTTATGTATGAAGAATACTCCACTCGAGAAGGCATATTAGGCATATGGTGGTTATGATCCTTTCCTTATTAGCCTCACTTATAGCCACTATGTGTTTTGTAATGAACTTTGCCAACCTTTCAGTTTAACACAAATTCTTTTGAGTTGATGTTTGACGAATAATAAATTTTGCATGAGTTGTCATATTGAATGGTATTGCATCCATCTCTAATTCCTCACAGACCTTGAGCCTTGTATTTCTCAAAGTCTTTGCACTTGATATGAGTATTACCATCTTCAACGTTGATACTATACACCCAAGGATGTTTTATCATCCACTCTTCTTGAAATTCATTTTTTTTAGAAAGCCTTCCTCTTCGAACTACTAGATCCACGATCTTGTCCTTCCTTTTCATGGCCAAGAATTTCTAGATCAACAACAAAATATTCATCCATATCTTCATTAGCATCATCATTCAAATCAGGTATAGATGGAATATCTTAACATTACAAGTATTTGATGTTTTAGAATATCCATAAATAATTTCAATAGTTTATTAATCCTTCATTTTTGGAGGCATTTTTATTTAATTAATGTATCTACATGAAAAACAATTGCAATAAATCAATAATTTAAAAAACATTAAAAAAAAAACAACTTAACATTGTTAGATTAAAATATGTTATCTACAAATAGAACTCTTAGAAACTTAAAACCCTACCACAAAAGAATGCCTTAATAGTGCACCAAGTCATCATCTAATCTAAATCAGATGACATCAATTTCGGCTTCGATTCAGAGAAACTCTGATTATGGTGAAGCTTTGATTTCTATGCACGTTTTTAATTGCTAAGTGTGTCGGTTATCCCACTCTGGTTGAGAAGCCATTTTTTTTAGCAGACAAAATGGAGAAGGATTTTGGTTAGTTAGTTTAAATCCAGTGTTCTCCCTAAAAGGTTATAAGTTAAAAATTACGAATAAAGTATTCCATTTTCCCTGAGATAACATGGCTATTAGTAGATAAAATGTAGTAAGATTTTGATTAATTTGTTTAATGTGTTTTTTTTGGTATAAATTTATAGGTTTAAATATAGGAATAAAGTATAGACAACTCTATAAATCTTAAAAATCAAATTATTATGAGTATTCAAATTATTATCAAAAGTGGATTATGGCAGTGTGGTTAAATCGATAATCTAAACCTACATTTTTTATGGTCCAAGTCTCTCTTTAAACCTTCAAATAGAAAAGTGACACGAGATTTATTTTTATCTTTTGAAGTTTTATGAAATAATTCTAAATAAATCAACCATAATAATTTTAAATGTATAGGCATGGGAGACTTGGAGGCTTCAAGAACATGAATATTTCTGCTACCTTTTGAGGGAAATTCACTCTGCAATCCTTAGAGGGATTTGCGTTGTTAAAAGACAAGGCCCTACGCCACATTTTTTGGTTAACCATATTTTAAGGATAACTAAAATTTAGGCTCATTATTATATTAAAAATATTACATGTAAAATAAAAATAAAAATTATACAAAACTGATGACGACGTAAACCTACCTTCACATGGTTTACTTTCATGTAGGATGGAACTAGACTTTCAGTTTAGAGGCTATACGACTGAGCTATAGAGTCAGAGAAGGATAGAGCTAGGGTACGCTGAGAATCTATTGTAGAGATATATTTTAGAGATACTAGAAGATAGCATGTGATAGGAACTTTGAATGCTTAAAAAACTAGCACCGGAATAACTACAACAACCATTGTTTCAAGACTCTACAGACGTCAATTTTTTTTGTGTCTCTCCTTTCTTAAAATAATATAGAAACACAACCAATTTGTTGAGAGGATAATTTATTTCTTCAATGGTAGTCATAGATTCATAATAATTATAATCCAAGAATAAATTGTCATTGACAACCAGAAGTGATAGTCCTATAATTTTGTAGTCTTCCTAACTTCACGTTGATCCATTAGTATAGCGAATGGTTAGGTAGCATTAAATAAAAATGTCAGTTGTGGATCAGGCCACCTACATGTATGGCACACATATTACTATTTTATTTATTAATTTGACTACTCAGTATTTTAACTTGTACATATTATTATTACAATCACTTGATTTTTTTTTAATGAAAATTAATAGTTAAAAAATGATTTCTATTAGCATTATCATCATAATACCACAAATTTATGAAAATTTATTTAGAATCTTAATAATTAACTCCTATAAAAAATGAAAACACTCACAATGCACTATAGATGGTAAAAAAAAAATTTATCCTCGAAATATAACATAAAGGCATTTAGAAAATATACTTATCACCAACCAAATTAAGCAGGGAATGTCATCTTAAATCAAAGTATTGATAGAAAATATACTTATCACCAACCAAATTAAGCAGGGAATGTCATCTTAAATCAAAGTATTGATCCACCTAACACATAAGAAATTTTTTCCCTAACATCTTAAGCCAAAGTATTTCTTCACCTAACGCATAAGAATGTTGTTCTCTAAGAAAAATTTTGACATAATGAAAACATGTCATTCGAATGGTAAAAAGTCAATAAACACTAGAAAAAATATGCAAATTGATGTGGATCGAGTCTAGAAAATGTGGCTACTTGTAAGTCACACAAACCCATCAAATTTGGCATCCAATCTAAAAACGTATTAGTTGAGGAGTGGAATGGCGTCAGATTATTTGTTGGTGTTTAACTCATAGATTAGTTAAAAATAATGGAGAAATGGTTATATGGTTGTAATGCATCTCCTTAGTTTAGGATTTGTTCCTAGAGTTTAGGAGGTTGTTCACAACTACCTAATTTTCAGTGATGTATTTAATATTGTAATATTCATTTGATGTAATGTAGAGTGAACGAGAGAGAGAGTCTCCTCTTTGTTTGAGTGCAGTCTCCAGGTGCTATACACACCTGTGAGCTACAACTCCTTCATTTAATTCAAAGTTTGATTTTTATCTTGGTATCAGAGCTTAGGGTAGAGATAGCCTCAAATTTTTTTTAGGGATGTATCATTAGTTACATATCTGTAGTGGTAGGAGAGCATGTAAATGTATCTGTATGATCAGGTGGAACTGCAGTAACACCTGGAGCGAAGGGTCTCAGATGACTGATCATCTCTGAGCCGAAGAAAGGGTTGGAGCACAATTTTTTTTCTCAGAAGAAGCAGCAGTTGGCGCGGATTTTTTGCAGAACAGAACAAGCGACTGGCATGATTGTTTTGTGAACAGATGCACCCATTGGTGCAGGTTTGAGTCTGCTAAGCGCGCCAGGTAAAAAGTAACTGAATTGGCGCGGATCCGTGGCTGTTAATCGCGCCAATTTCGGTGCACTGTGAATTTTTCTTTTCTGCAATTGGCGTGGATCCGTGGCTGTTCAGAGCGCTAAAGAGCCAACCACTTTCTCTTTGAGAAATATGCAATCTTTTGCAGATTAGTCTTTCCCGGTGGTGGCCCCTGGAGATTTCTTCTCGGTGGCAGCAGATTTGATTTGCCTAGTGGTGGCGAATTGAGGTTCCTTGATCCGCTCAGAGGTAGCAGATCGGACCTGCCCGGTGGTGGCGAATCAGAGCTCTGTGATCTGCTCGGTGGAAGCAGATCGGTTTTTTGCCCGGTGGTGGCGCAGTGCAGCTCCTTGATCTATTCGGTGGAAGCAGATCACCTTTGCCCGGTGGTGGCGTGTTGGAGCTTGTTTGTTGATCTGTTCGGTGGTAGCAGATCGGTTTTGCCCAGTGGTGGCATAGTGAAGTCCCTGATCTGTTCGGTGGTAGCAGATCGGACTTGCCCGGTGGTGGCACAGTGAAGTTCCTGATCTGTTCGGTGGTAGCAGATCAGACTTTCCCGGTGGTGGCCGATTGGAGTGTTCAGTTGGGCGAAAATGAACAACAGTTTAGAATCATACCTCCATGAGTCTGGCAAGCTCGATGGAACGAATTTCTCCAACTGGAAGTTCAAAATGCAAACTTTGTTGGAGAGCATAAATGCATGGTCGATCATCATGGGAGATGAGTAGAGATCTGGAACAGTGACCCAAGAACAAGACTGGGATAAAAGAGAAACGAAAGCCAAAGTCATACTGAAGATGTCTGTTAAAGACAATATTATCCCTCATATCAGAGAATCCAAATCGGCCGCTGATATATGGACAACGATCAAGAACTTGTACGAGACTCAGAATACAAATCGTGTTCTGGCACTCAAGGGAAAACTGTTTGCATTGAAGATGGATGAGAATGAGTCCATTGCTGGATTCATGGCCAGAGTCAAGGATCTGAGTGACAAACTAGGAGCTATTGGAGAAAAGGTGTCCGACTTAGATCTAGTCACACTCACATTGAACAGAATGAATAATGAATATCAGACATTTATCTCAGGGCTGTCAGTGAGGGAGAAAGCCCCTTCATTTGATAAGCTGACAGTGATTCTGCTCCAGGAGGAGGAGCGACGACAGAATCTGAAAACTCAGAGCAATGACCTTGCTCTGATGGCGAAGAGGCGACAGTACAGAGGAAAGCAGCACCAGCACTAGCACCAACACCAGCAACCGCAGCAGCAGTAGCAGAAAGGAGCCAACTCTTTTCAAAAGAGATCATTCAGAGGTATGACTGATAATTATGTTAAGAGATGTTTTTATTGTGGGAAACCTGGTCATCAGATTAAAGAATGTTATAAGCGGCAGGCGGATGAAAGAAGAAGCAAACAGAGGAAACATCAGGGGTGTTTTGCTGGAGAAGAGGAGGACCACAGCCATGATCTTCGACTATTCACAGTCGATTGTGCTCTTTCAGCATCAAAGGGAGATGAGGACGACATATGGTATGTCGACTCTGGCGCATCCTCACATATGACCGGTAAGAAGGACTGTTTTGAATTTCTTGAAGAATCTGCATGTGGATCAAAAATTTATCTAGGAGATGACAGTGGGTATGAGATCAAAGGATATGGAGATATTCCTGTGAAGCTACCTAGTGGCGACATTAAACATCTTAAAAATGTATTATATGTTCCAGGAATTAAGAAAATCTTGATCTTTGTCTCAATGATTACAGACCAGGACATGCAGGTGCAATTCTTTAAGAATGGTTGTGTCATTAAGGATAGCCAAATGGAAACAGTTGCAACAGGAGTGCACGTGGGGAATTTGTATAGATTATATGCAAAGAGTATGCCACGACAAGCAATGGTTGCAGCTGGATCAACAGTCGAAAATCTCTGGCATCAGAGATTTGGACATCTCAATTTCCAAGACCTCATCTTACTTCAGAAGAAAGGTATGGTTGATGGACTCCCTGTTTTTCATAATGTCAAGCTGGAATGTGATGGATGTGCATTAGGGAAAATGCATAGAGAAGAGTTCCCTTTGCATGTCAACAGAAAGGAAAGAGACATCCTAGAACTAGTGCATACAGATATTTGTGGACCCATGCAAACTAGGTCCTTAGGAGGTGCATATTACTTTCTGCTATTTACAGATGATTGCACTAGGTTTTCATGGGTGTATTTTTTAAGTAAAAAGAGTCAAGCCTTTCGGTACTTCAAAGAGTTCAAATCTATGATAGAGAACTAAACAAGAAAGAGGATAAAGATTCTCCGCTCGGACCAAGGGGGAGAATACAGGTTAGGAGAGTTCATGAACTTCTGCAAGCAGCATGGGATTATGCAGCAATTCACAGTGCCACACACTCCACAGCAGAATGGAGTAGCAGAACGCAAGAACAGAACTCTTTTGGAGTGCACGAGAAGTATGCTTCAAGGTAAGGGTCTATCGAATGGTCTTTGGGCAGAAGCCATTAATACTGTTGTTTATTTAAAGAATAGGAGTCCTACTAAATGTCTAGGCTTCAAAACCCCCTTTGAAGCATTTTTTGGACTCAAACCAGCAGTTAGTCATTTAAGAATATTCGGATCTAAAGCTTATGCTCATATACCAAAAGCAGATAGAAAGAAGTTAGACCCCAAAGCCTTGAAATGTATATTTGTTGGATATGGCACAGAGTATAAGGCATACAAGTTATATAATCCTGTGACTCATAAAGTTTTTGCAAGCAGAGATGTTATTTTTCATGAACAGGCTGAAGATGGAAAGGAAGACTCTAACAGTGATAGCCACATTCCATTGCTGATAAAAATGAACAGTGACGAAGATGAAGAGTAGGAGCAGGAGCAGGGAAACAGGAAGAAGTAGCAGCAGATAGTGTAATAAGTGATGATGCAGGCCCAGAAAGTGCTGAAACAGATAGACTTGAGGTAAGTCCTCTACCTAGAAGATCAGGTAGGAAGACTAGACTACCTGCAAGATTGAAAGGCTATGCTTTAATGTCCAAAATTTTAAACATTGTAGAACCTTCAAACTATGAAGAAGCAAGCAAATCAGATGAATGGAGGGCTGCAATGCATGAGGAAATTGAATCAATATATAGAAACCATACTTGGGATTTAGTTGAGTTGCCTGAAGGAAAAACCCCCATAGGATGTAAGTGGCTGTATAAACCTAAGATAAATGCAGATGGGAGTGTAGAAAAATTCAAAGCTAGACTAGTAGCAAAGGGTTACTCACAACAAGAAGGAATAGATTTCAATGACACCTTTGCCCCTGTAGCTAAATTAAATACAATTAGAATGCTAATTTCTTTAGCAACAAAACATAAATGGAAGCTACACCAGCTAGATGTTAAGTCTGCATTTCTGAATGGTGAATTAAAGGAAGAAATCTATTTAGTACAGCCTCCTGGTTTTGTGAAAAAGGGGCAGGAGCATTTAGTGTGTAAATTGCATAAGGCACTTTATGGTTTGAAACAAGCACCCAGGTCATGGTATGAGAAAATTGATTCATTTTTTATACAGCATGGCTTTCATAGGAGCCTCAACGATCCAAACCTGTATACCAAGTTAAATAAACAGAGGTAGATTATTTTGATTTCTTTGTATGTGGATGACATGATCATAACAGGAAATGCAAATAATTTGATCAAAGAAATCAAGCAGCAAATGTCACAAGTATTTGAAATGAAAGACCTTGGAGATCTTCATTATTGCCTAGGTTTGGAGGTATGGAAAGAATCTGGTCAAACTTTTCTTACTCAAGGGAAGTATGCCAGAACCCTATTGGAAAGATTCAGAATGGAGCAGTGCAAAACAGCAGCAACACCATTGCAACATAATTTAAAGTTAAGCAGTGACGATGGCACAAAACAGGTGGATGCCACTTTGTACAGATAGCTAGTGGGAAGTTTGATATATCTCACGACAACTAGACCTGATCTGGCATATTCTGTTAGTGTGCTGAGCCAGTTCATGTCCAAACCACTTGAAAGTCACTGGATTGCAGCAAAATGTGTGTTGAGGTACCTTAGTGGTACTTGTAATTATGGTATTTTATACACTGACATTTCTAATGTTACTTTAGCAGGTTATTCAGATTCTGATTGGGCAGGTGACCTAGATGATCGTAGATCCATCACAGGTTACGCATTTAGTATTGGATCCGGGGTTATTTCATGGAGTAGCAAAAAGCAAAGTACTGTAGCATTATCATCATGTGAAGCTGAGTACCAGGCATTGTGTGCAGCTACATGCGAAGCCATCTGTTTGAGGAGATTGCTTAGCGATGCAGGCAAAGGACAGAAAGAAGCAACCAGCATCAAAACTGACAACCAAAGCACAATAAAGCTTGCATATAATCCAGTTTTCCATAAAAATACTAAACATATTGACACTCAGTTTCACTTTGTTCGAGAAAAGATACAGTCTAAAGAAATATGTGTGGATTATTGTAACACTTGTGATAATTTAGCTGATATTTTTACTAAGCCTCTAGGGCGAGTAAAGTTTGAGTTATTTAGAGGGATGTTAGGAGTGCAGAATAACCCTTTCTCCATTAAGGGGGGGAGTTAAAAATAATGGAGAAATGGTTATATGGTTGTAACGCATCTCCTTAGTTTAGGATTTATTCCTAGAGTTTAGGAGGTTGTTCACAACTACCTAATTTTCAGTGATGTATTTAATATTGTAATATTCATTTGATGTAATGTAGAGTGAACGAGAAGCCTCTTAACCAGACCCCCTTCAGATAAAAAGCCTGTTTCTGATACTGGCTCCCAACCCCTTTCCCCGGGGAAATTTGCTTCAGAGCACACTCAGCAGCCCTTGGAAATGGAGTTAGATGCAGCTCTCGCCCTCAGTCTACAGGACCTTGCAGATGTGGAAGATCATAATTCCCCTTCTATCATGGAAGAAGATCCGGTGCATGTCAATCTGGATGGTCTTGACATCCTCAAACTAGAAACGACATGCAAACAGAAAGAATACAACTCAATACCCCCTTGGCAAATTGACAGACTTGAAGGAGTCCTAATCAAAGCTCAGCGCAACAAAAGTCTTGGTATACAAGCCGGTAGTCCTTGGGATGGGAAAAAAATTCTCAAAGAAACAAAGAAAAGAGGGCACAAGACAGACCTACAAAGGACAATCATAGTCGGAGAAATACTTATGGAATCTGGACGGTTCCCTAAGTTGACAAAGTTTTATAAACCCAAACCCCACTATCCATCATGAAGCTTATCTCATGGAATGTGAGAGGGCTCAATAGCCCCTCAAAACACAGAATGATAAAAAACTTGATTCAGCAAGAAAAGCCATCACTAGTTTTTCTTCAAGAAACAAAAAGCACTAATACTGCTATAGAAAGAATTCACAACAAGATCTGGTCAGGCAGCTGCTCAGTTTCAGTAGATGCCTCTGGAGCTTCAGGAGGATTAACCATCTTATGGAATCCACAGGTTCTCACTCTATACGACTTTCATGCTACCCATCACCTCATTCAAGCGTCCTTCCATCTCATCGGCACAAACATCCATGGGCACCTCTCAAATGTGTATTTCCCACAGACTCTTCAGCAAAAATTAGAACTTCTGGACACTCTCACTATTCTCAATGCAAACAGGCAGTACCCTCTCTGGATCGGTGGTGGGGATTTCAACATTATCAAGACAATGGAGGAGAAAAAAGGAGGTAGAATCAGGTTAGAAAATGACAGCATCGGTCTCAAGGATTTCATTCAAAATAATCAATTAATGGACATTCAAACCTCCAACGGAGTCTTCACTTGGACAAACAAGCGCAGGGGCATTCAACACATCGCTTCCAGGCTAGACAGGTTCCTAATCTCGGATAATGCTATTCATCTGGGAGGGGACTTTCACGCCTCCATAATGCCCCAAGGCGGTTCCGATCATTGGCCAATAATGTTACAATGGTCTAGGCCAGGCACAAGGAGCAATAGACCTTTCCGATTTGAAGCCTTCTGGCTCTCAAATCCCAACTTCAAGACAGTGGTTAGTGAAGCATGGCTATCTTTCATCCCGCCGGAAGGTGCAAAAATGTTCAAATTCCAACAGAAATTAAAAAATTTAAAACAAGTCCTCAAAGTCTGGAATCGTACTCAGTTCGGCAACATTTTCGAGGACCGCAAAAGGCTGGAGCAGCAAATGAATGCGCTGCAACAGACTCTCATTTTGGAAGGCAGAACAGATGAGCAGGCGCAACAGGAACAAAATCTTTGGAATCGAATTGAAGCCCGCAGGCAACAAGAGGAAATTCTTTGGCGGCAAAAGTCCAGAATTAGGTGGCTCAGGGAGGGGGAGAAGAATTCCAAATTCTTCCACAGAACTGCCATCCAAAGAAGAATGCACAACAACATAGCGTTCATAAACAATCAACACGGGGAAAGACTAGAAGCACATGAAGACATGGAGAAGGAATTTAAAGATCACTTTCAGGAAATACTCAGAGAACCTCCAGGAAACAGAGACCACGCAATCAGAACTATCAAGCAGCATATTCCCAAAATCATAACGGAGGATCACAACAACAAACTGCTCCAATCCATTTCACTCAAGGAGGTAGAAGAAGCGATGGCCCAACTCAAGGACGGCAAGGCACCTGGGCCTGACGGTTTTACAGCCAATTTTTTTCATGAGTTTTGGGAGCTCATCAAAACAGAGGTATGGGAACTAGTTGAGGAATCAAGAATTATGCACTGGATTCTTCCCTCCCTCAATGCAACTTTCCTAGCGCTAGTACCTAAAGGTGAAGAACCCAATAAGCCGGATAAATACAGACCGATTGC
The DNA here is from genome assembly GCA_031772625.1 of Pinus tabuliformis. NCBI lineage: Eukaryota > Viridiplantae > Streptophyta > Pinopsida > Pinales > Pinaceae > Pinus > Pinus tabuliformis. The sequence goes on along the minus strand of CM062818.1, from coordinate 153,681,665 downwards.
ACTGTGCAATGTCATTTACAAGCTTATCTCCAAAGTACTAGCGAACCGGCTCAAACCTCTCCTTCCTCTTCTCATCTCTCTGGAGCAGACGGGCTATGTAGAAGGGCGGCAGATCATGGACGGTATCATCTTATCGAATGAGGTAATCCACTCTTTAAAGCTTCTAAAGAAACCAGGTATGATTCTAAAGTTGGACCTTTCCAAAGCGTTTGATAAACTTAGCTGGAATTATATTCATCAAATGTTATTGGCTTTTGGCTTCAACTCCACATGGACTAGATGGATCATGAATCTCATTTCATCTCCCAGCATCTCTGTTCTGCTTAATGGCTCCCCGTCATCGCCTTTCCGCCCCTCTCGTGGTATCAGGCAAGGGGACCCCCTCTCACCTTTCCTCTTTGTCCTAATGGCAGAAGGGCTCAGTCGACTGCTTAAATCCGCCATCTCCACCCATGCTCTAAAAGGCATCTCTCTCCATGGTCTTCATCCCCAATCCCATCAGCAGTTTGTAGACGACACCATGCTATTTGGTCATCCTTCATCTCAAGAGGCCAAAGTTTTCAAATCCCTGCTCTCTCTTTTCTCTGATGCCTCTGGCACTACCATCAATGCTTCAAAATCCCAGCTCTTCTTTTTCAACACTCCCACCTCCACTCAAAGGAATATTGCACGAATTTTGGGGTTCTCCATTGCCAAGCTTCCTTCAAAATACCTGGGGGCTCCTCTGGCAGACTCCGCCATCAAACACGCTTCATGGAGAACTCTCCTCGACAAACTCTCATCAAAGCTTTCGTCTTGGACTTTCCGCTCTCTAAACATGGCTAGCAGAATCGTCTTGATCAAATCGGTTCTCCAGGCCATGCCGCTATATCTCTTTTCCATCCTAGCAGCGCCAAAATGGGTCCTCAAAGCAATTCGCAATCTTCAGAGAAATTTTCTATGGGGCTCCTCTGGTCCAAACAGGAAATGGGCTCTCGTCAATTGGAAAGAAGTTTGTCAAACAAAATCAAATGGTGGGCTAGGCCTAAGGGATCCTCTCCAAAGCAACAATACAATGGGCGCACGTATATGGTGGAACTAGATCTCCAAACCAAATTCACCATGGGCGAGGCTCTGGCAAGCAAAATATGCCCCGGGCAGCCATTGGAACGACCTCATCAGAATCAGCACTACAACCCAAGGTTCTCCGATATGGAATGCAGCAAAACTTCACAGTGCCTTCGTTCAAGAGCACAGTTTTTGGGAAATTCACTCAGGTACTACTGCAAGGTTCTGGGAGGACTCATGGCAACAACTCCCGAAATTGGCGACCCTATTCCAAAAGCCAATATGGCAAGCTTCCATGCAACAGGCAAATCTCACACATGTACATCAATTCTGGCAGCAGCACACGCACCAAGACTTCCAAATTTGGAAACCTGCTAGCTCCTGGCAGGCGGATTGGCAAGGGGAGACGTACAATGAAATAGATCAGGAATTAAACCACAGAAGAATAAAATACTCAAATCAGCAGGACAAACTGCGATGGGGACACACACCAAAAGGAACTTTCACTACTAAGGAAGCTCATCAGCTTCGCTACTCAGTCCCTCAGACAGACAAGGATCAGATATGGGAAAAGGTCTGGCAACCGGGAATATGGCCCAAGGTCTCTACTTTTCTATGGCTTTTAAGCAAGAGGCGCATACTCACATGGGACAACCTGCAGAAACGAGGATTCATTGGCCCATCAAGATGCCCCAACTGTAATCTCCATTCTGAAACCATCAGACATTTAATGGAGACTTGTTCGCTCGCAACTCAACTATGGGAGAGAATTGAAAAATGCAATAGGAGATCGGAAGATCGGATGGAAGATATCTCAGAAACCATTAGAAAATGGCCAAAAGACCCCTTCAAAAGCCAGCTTCTAAACCACCTATGGATTTTAATACCAGGCTTTCTCTATTGGATTCTTTGGAAGGAAAGAAATAGCAGAATTTTCAAAAACACCAGTAGGCCAACTGATGCTCTGTGGCTCCTCCTGAAGCAAAATTTTCAAGAAACTCTTGCCATCAGACTCTGGCATGACACGGATCTGCCAGACTCTCCTCAGGAATGTACCATTCTGAAAGCCTGGAATCTGGACTTAACTTTCTTAGCCCAGGTCAAAGCCCGTCCTCCAACCTGCTCGGTCTCTCCCCTAATATGGTCTCCTCCGGCAATCAATTACTTCAAACTGAATTTTGATGGGGCTGCTAAGGGTAATCCAGGGCCAGCGGGGTTCGGAGGAATCTTCAGGAGCCACACGGGGGCCATACTGCACATCTATTATGGATCGATTGGCAACGACACAAACAATGCAGCTGAGCTGGAAGGACTATGGAAAGGGATCTGCATTGCAGATCAAAACAACTTCTTCCCGTTAGAGGTTGAAGGAGATTCTCTTATCCTTATAGTAGTAGCAAATAGAATCCAAGCAGGCACCTTAGTAGTCAAGATAGCATCCAGCTGGAGATTGCTCAGTAGATTGGAATCCATGGAGGAAAGGTTGAGGAAACCCCAAAGCATTACCTTCAAGCATGTTAGAAGAACGGACAACAAAGTTGCAGATAGATTAGCTAATCAAGGAGTAACCCAGCAACCTCCTTACTTCTCAGGACCCCTCGAAATCGTAGATGATGAACAACTCAAACAGGAATGCACTTCTCTGGTGCAAAAGGATATCTCACTCCCGGATGCGGGTGTTTGAAGGCATTGAAGGCTGGCAGGTGGTGTGTCACATGGGCAGGTGTCCGCCCAAGCATGCCACTGGGTTCAGCGTAGGACAAGCGAGCTGGCCTCGCACAAGGTTATTAATGCGGGCTCTTAACTCCTCCACCCGCCTCATGGTGAACTGTGCAATGGTGCACCACATATGCCACATTCCCGCGGCTCCATCACTCATTTCTGCTGCTTCATGGATCACTGTGGTCTGTGTCATTCTTAGCTACTCCACAATCGTGTCTGAGTTCGACCCCTTTCAAGGTTCAAGCACGTTATTCAAACGTCGAGCTCAGGTTCCAGGGGCCTGCGACTTAGAGGGAGTTCGGTCTCAATCTGAATTGGGTTCCAAGGGCCTGCGACTGAGTTGGAGTTCGGTTGCAATGCCACAAGAACGGCTCAGGATGTTAAGCAGGCGAGGAGGCTCCAAAGGACATGCCATCTCTCAGCGGTCAACCCCTCCGACACACTCTTTCACGGAAGTGTTGGAACCAGGGCGCAGCAGTCCCCCTGCTACCAGATCTAGTCGAGGCAGAGGACGCGGGCGTGGTAGGAGGGATGATTGCGAGCACGCAGCCCACCCCACGGTTCACTATCGCATCCCTTGTACTCTTGTTAATTCCACCTTTATCGTCTCCGTTACGATTGAAAAATGCGAAGATCTCAGAGGCCAAGGAGAAGCACTTCCTGAAGTTCCGGTTGATCAGAGGAGGGCGCCTCCAATTGACAGTCAGCATCCAGTAACAGGAAGCTCCTCTATGGCGAATCAGGCTGTCTCTGCAGGTCCAAGCGAGCCAGCTCAGAGAGAACCAACAGGCTCCGTGATTCTTCACTCCGACTCGGATGACTCATTACAGTTTGGCTGCAGGGTCGTTGAGGAACCCTATATCACTGACGATGATTGACCTTGTCCGGTTTTCCGCTCTCGGCAGCTCTAGAAGTAGGAACACTACTCTGTTTTGTGTCTTGAATTATGCGAGTGTCAGGTCTCTGCATGTCTTTGTGTCGTTTGTGCATCGTGTTACTTTGTCTATGTTCAACAACGTTTCGAGTGCTATATTGTCTAGGTTCAACAATGTTTCAGGTCTTATAAGAGGCCAAATTTTAGATGGCGGTCCACTAAGAACTGAGAATATGAACATTTGTGCAAATTGCCAACTTCTTGGCAAGATTTTCAAGGCCAAGGCCTTGCTCTAACTTTTTGCTCCTTTTTGTATAATAATAGAAGTAGATAGATTGAGAAAAAAAATGTAGAGTGAACGAGAGAGAGAGTCTCCTCTTTGTTTGAGTGCAGTCTCCAGGTGCTGTACACACCTGTGAGCTGCAACTCCTTCATTTAATTCAAAGTTTGATTTTTATCTAGATTAACCAGCCAATTAGCAACCATGGCAACACTGTTGTTTAACTTTCAAATTCACAACCATGCAGTTACAAAGAATCTATAGTTGTCACAGTTGCTACAGTTAATATTGGTTCATCCCCATTAGACAAAATGGGAACATGATCACTCCCAACTTTATACACAGCTTTCGCATTTTGGCTTTCACGTTTAGATTTTGGGTTGAACTTTTTGTAGAGTATCTGAGTAACGCCTAACAAGGAATGCAAGTCATAGACAAGAAGAAGGCATGGAAAGGGTAGAATATTTCCTAGCGAATAAATGGTCAGGATTTCTCAAAATAAAATTGCACAAGGGCAGATCTGATGGGTATCTTAACAACACCGTGTCTGATACCACTGCTGGAAACACATCAAAATAGACAAAAAATTGATAAGTGTGTGGTTGTGCCTAAAACACGATGCATCTATCAGTTCTGCTAGTTTATCTATATATTAAGATTAAACCAAAATAAACTATAATGAATCAAAATCAAATTTTCATGCCCATAGTTCAAATCTAACTTATGAATCAAAAAATTAAAAGCTCACAACAAATCAAACCCACAGTGTCTGAAGAAAAAAAATCGATGCCTAACCTGAGGCCCCAATTTGCAGTTTATTCAGAGTCAATCTTGAGCTAGGTGTAAGTCTGATGGGCATATGCCTTGAGAGAGTGAATGTTATGGAAGTAGACTACCCAAAGCTCTTTTGCGCATGTGTAGTTTGACGATGAAGCCAACCACCAACAATATCAACACAACTTTACATTAGCGCAGTGGCACTGATTGGCATACTTTCTATTAAAGGAAGGCAATGTCGCGACGTACTTTCTTTAAAAGGGTAGCAGAAAGAAAGATGGATTATGGTTTCAAACTTGCCAAGAAAGGTAACTTTCCCTCATAGTTTTTAATCCACAGTCGAATCGATTATGGTTGCAGACTTGCAGTTGGGAACTTGGGAGTTGCATCATTCAATGAGGAGTCAACTTGCCAAAAACCACATTTTTAAATGGAAAATAAAGGGGCATAACCAGGGTTGGAATTTGGATTTCTCTTTTCCCGTTATACAATTATTTTTTGACGTTTTGAGTCCTTGTGCTTCCTGTCAAGAAACGTTATGTTTAAAAAATTTCCCTTCAAGAGTGACGTTCTTATAATAAATTAACCTTTCACCAATAAAGATTTGATTAAAAAATTACCCTTCAATAACACAATTATGTTAAAAAATTTCATATATTTATCCTAAGGAAAAAAACCAAAATTTGAAAAAACTCAGTTGTGGAGGTTTCAATGAAAAGTTTTGAACATTTGAAATTTTCTTATTGAAAGTATATAATAAATCTTAGGGAAAACAATTAATGGTTATACATTGCATATCTTTAAATTATCATTTAAAACCAACAATTTATATTATACCACCTGAATATTTAGATGCCTAATAAGACTAAGTTCCATGAAAATTTGGAGATAACTTCTGACATTATATAATATAAGGTTTTTTATAAAATATAAATATATGAAACCCTAAAAAGGAATAAGAACATACCACCAACATCGAACCATCCAATAAGAGAAACACATTTGGAAACAAATTGTTAATTGATACATATACATGCTATTTTGAATGATAGTTTACTCAAAAATCCAGATACACCAAACTAATGTCACAACTTACAAGTTTCTTATTTCCATTGCTCCAATGATAATGGAAGAAATGAAATGCCTCAAGTTGCATGAAAGTTATGCATTAAATTCAAATAATGAGGGGAATCATATATATGTACAAAAGAATCTCCTTGTATTTAAATGCATATTGAGAAGCATAAAGGGAGAAATGATATGCCATAGTACCAAAATGATCAAATCCAAATGCATCACATCTTTTACTGCATTTTTGAAAAGGTTGGTAAGATGTGCGCATTTTTCAACCTTGATGGAATTTTTCACGTGCCATCAACCTAAACAACAACACATGAGACAATTTCAAAAGATATCTTCAATTTATTCTTACATTAGTCATCATCCATGTAACTATTCATGCATGTATTCCACATTCCATCAATACACAAAGAACATTAAAATTTCATATAAAAATTATAAATATAGTAGAGGACAACACAATTCATGTATATATAGATATATATATATATATATATATATATATCTATATATATATATATATATATATATATATATATATATATATATATAATATTTGTGCAAAGAAAAAAACGATGTAACTTAATAATTCTCACCTATCAAAAAGTCTTCTTTCATTTGCATCTTGCCAAATCTCATAAACTTGTTCCCATTCCACCTGTGACATGGTAGGATCTATATATATATATATATATATATATATATATATATATATATATATATAGATATAATATTTGTGCAAAGTAAAAAACCATATAACTTAATAATTCTCACCTATCAAAAAGTCTTCTTTCATTTGCATCTTGTCAAATCTCATAAACTTGTTCCCATTCCACATGTGACATGTTAGGACCTATTAATGGTATATACATCAATGCATCATATGTGTTAATTGATAGTCTTGTTATCCTTATATCTTAGATCATATTTTTCTTAGAGAAACCTCGTTCACATCCGATGACGCTTGCTAGTATGACAAGCATTTCTTGCCATAATTTTATCATATTTGGATACTTAGATTGGCAATCTTTTATTTGAGAAAGTATTTTCCATGCATATTTTATTGGTAATATTTCTCCAAAATTGATATAATTCTCTTTTACAAGTTATAATATCAAACGTTGGTACAATTTTACCTTCATTACATGTTTTATGTTGCAAATGTGAAAAATGTATTGCAAGCCAATGATTTGAATTATTTTCTTTGACATAAATATCTGATAGATAATTACAAGGACTAAAAAACCTCGTTGCATTAAAAAGATAATATCTATCTATCTATCTATCTATCTATCTATCTATATATATATATATATATATATATATATATATAACCTTTATCCAAAGAAAAAAAACCATATAACTTAATAATTCTCACCTATCAAAAAGTCATCTTTCGTTTGCATCTTGCCAAATCTCATAAACGTGTTCCCATTCTGCCTGTGACATGTTAGGACCTATTAATGATATATAAGTCAATGTGTCATCTGTGTTTATTGATATTATTGTCCTCCTTATATCTTTGATCCTATTTTTCTTAGATAAACCTCATTCCCATGCGATGATGCTCGCTAGTATGACAAGCATTGCTTGCCATAATTTTAGCATATTTTGATACTTAGAGTGACAATATTTTGTTTGAAAAAGCATTTTCCATGTATATTTTATTGGTAATATTTCTCCATTCAAATAAACCACATCAATAAATTGATGTAATTCTCTTTTACAAGATGTAATATCAAGCATTGGTACAGTTTTACCTTAATTACATGTTTTATGTTGCAAATGTATTTCAAGCCAATGATTTGAATTAATTTCTCTAACATAAATATCTAACGGATAATTACAAGGACTAAACAACCTTGTTGCATTAAAAATATGAAGAGATGGAAATATTGAATTGATACTCTCAATCAATGCTTGGAGAAAATTTCTTGTAAGTTGTATGCAACTCTCAAGGGAGCCATCAATTCAAGTTGCCATTGGTTGTGACAATTTTTCATCATGGATTGGAATATAGAAAAAATCATGTGTATGGGTATTCTCCTCTTTGTCAAAATTTTCAAGGAAACCATCTTTAGAGTCTTTCAAAAATATAGTAAGATGTACAATACCTTCTGCAAAGAATATGTTCCGCAGAAATACCTTTTGAAGTATTTAATGCATGGTCAATGGATATTCCAAGCGATGTGACATCAACATTATCTCCTTGAAATTTTTTATTTAGATTATTCAAATCTTTCAAAACATCAACAACCATATTCAAACAAAATTGAACTGAAAAAAGTATTTCCTTATGATACCATGAATTGTTTCCTTTTCTCTTCCATAAGCTCAAAAAAACAGGCATTAATGTAAATAGTATTTCAACCACTTGAACCATAGAGATCCATTGAAGCCCATAGATTTTAATAACCTACAATGATTCTAATTCCATTATCTCTAATAAAGAAATGAGTTCATTATTTCTCTTTTCCAAATTTCCGACCCTTGAGTATACCTTTTTTTATATTTTCTCAACATACAAAAACTCTAGTATCTTTTTTGAAGCATCTGATGCTGCAAGTGCTTCACGATGTGCAATGTGACAAATCAATTTTCACATCCAACTATAGATGAAGCCCTATTAGTCGAAACTGCTATTAGTTTCTCAATTTTCAACTGTCTTGTTTCCTTTAAATTAATGATGGTATCATATATAGTCTTTCCTTTTCCATCACAAACAGTAATCATTTTCATAAATTGTGAGACTAGAGGGCCTAAATGTTTTAAGTCTAGATATGTAGAATACATAATAAGGTGTTGTTTCAAACCATTGTCTATACTTTCATCTAACATTATAGATAAAAATGGACTTTCTAACATTTTTCTAGTTTGCACCTCTTCAAGGTAATTTGATATAGAGTGAATAAATTCAGTATTTTTTTTTCTATTTACATAGGAAGAATACTCCACTTGAGAAGGCATATTAGGTGTCTGCAGATGCATTTGAACATGACAAATATCTTCATAAGTAGCAATTGAAATATCCTTTTGTGCAATCAAATATGCTAACTTCATGGTGGCTATGACCCTTTCCTTATTAGCCTCACTTATAGCAAGTATGTGTTTTGTAATGGGTTTTACCAACCTTCTAGTTTCATACAAATTTCTTTGAGTTGATGTTTGATGAATAATTTATTTCGCATCAGTTGTCACAACATCATATTAAAGGATCAAAGTGTACAGAGTGTTATAGACATTTTTGTGCCTTACATCACTGAGCATGAAATGTCAATAATTAAGGGATCCAAAGTCCCTAAACATGTTGTTCCTACCCCTAGAGGAACAAGGCCAGCAAACCACAGCAATTCACAGAAGTTCTCCACCTGAAAACACTCAAAAACAGGCCAATTCTGGATCATGTCAACTGCTCCACTGAGCATCTGTGCTGAATGTCAACTGCTCCACTGTCTACCTGCGTTGAATGTCAACTGCAAAGAAGGCTACCTGCGCTGAGCGTAACTGGACAAGTGGCAGACTCGTTTCTCAAGGTGTCAATGCCCAGGAAGCTTCCAAAATGACACTTGGGTCAGGGAATTCGACTGGTGATGAGTAAGAGGTTCAAAATCTCCAAGTGGAAGCAAGAACCTCCAAGTGGACTCAAGAACTGAAGTGGGAAAGGACACTAGTCAGTTTCATACCAGCCTCAAGCTGACTCATCCTCTCTCCAAAACTCCTTTATATAGATCTCTCTCCATGAGGTCAAGGGAGGTTGGAATATTGTGATTGCAAAGAATTGCTGTTGGATTGTGGTTAGATCATTGGGTGCTTATGCTTTGAAAGGGGCTGAAGAAGGGATTCCATTCTGCTGGGAAGGAGATGCTGGCCATAAATATCTCGACTAAACCAAATGTTGTAGAGAATATTTATGTCGGCAAAGGTTGTTCCCCTTCAGAACTGGAAGTATATAACGCTCTTTTTCGCGAGTTCAGAGATGTCTTTGCTTGGTCATATGAAGAAATGCCAGGCATTGACTTGAGTATTGTTGAACATGAAATTAAAATGTATCCTGATGTCAAACCAGTAAGACAACGGCTTCGGCAGGTGCACCCCAAGAAAGCCGCTGCCATTAAGGCAGAAGTTGAGAAACTTCTCCATGCTGGTTTCATCTACCCGGTTCCTCTAACCGATTGGGTATCTAATATTGTCCCCGTTATGAAGAAACAAGGGACGATTAGAGTGTGTGTCGACTATAGGGATGTAAACCAAGCTTGTCCGAAGGACAACTACCCTACACCCTTCATCGACCAGATAATTGATGAATGCGCCGGATGTGAAATCTTTTCCTTTATGGATGGATTTTCCGGGTATAATCAAATAAATATCCGCCCACAGGACCAGTCAAAGACTGCATTTATTTGTCCGTGGGGCACATTCGCTTATCGGAAATTAACCTTCGGTTTAAAGAACGCAGGGGCGACGTTTCAGAGGGCAATGAATTATGCCTTCCATGACATCAAGAACATCGTTCAACCATATCTCGACGACCTTTCGGCTCATTCGCGAAAGCGGACTGATCATCCGCAGCATTTAAGAGTGATATTTCTACGTTGCCGACACTACAAGATAAGACTCAACCCGCAAAAATGTGTGTTTTGCGTCAGTTCTAGTCGTTTACTTGGCTTTGTAGTCTCTAAGGATGTGATTCGTCTCGACCCTTGCAAGGTTCAGGCAATCATTAATTTGCCTCCACCTTCAAATTTTCTTCAGATTCAGAAACTCCAAGGGAAAGCAAACACTCTGAGGAGGTTCATTCCAAATTACGCAGAACTTGCTAAAGGTTACACTCGTCTTTTGAAAAAGGATGTACCTTTTGTCTGGGATCAGGTGGCGCAAGCTTCCTTTGATGCTCTGAAAGATTCTCTAGTAAGAGCATCATTAATGTATGCCCCAGACTATCAAAGAGATTTTAACCTGTATCTGGCTGCAGCGGATACGACCATTGCGATGCTTTTAGTACAAGAAGTCGATGGAATTGAACATCCTATATATTATTTAAGTAAAAACTTAAATGATACAGAAAGTAAATATTCTTATGTTGAAAAACTAGCGCTTGCAGCTGTTCAAGCGATTCAAAGGTTTCGACATTATGTCCTCTTTCGGAAAACTACCATTTTATCAGATTGCAACCCCATGACTTACATACTGTCGCGACAGTTGCTGGGGGGCAAGTATTCAAAATGGATAGCGATCCTTCAAGAGTTTGATCTGGAATTTGTAAAATCCAAATCAAAGAAAGCTCTAGTTTTCGCGGAATTATTGTGCAATCTCCCATTGTCGTCCAACGATGAAACATCAGAAGAGTCAATCGTGGACGAGAGTTTGTTTCTGATATCTACAAGCGATGAGTGGTATGGAGATATCATAGTTTATCTCCAAACCCAAAAGTTCAGGCCTAACACCTCTCACTCTGAACAGAAACGTATACGATACCAAGCTAAAGACTACATGATCGTCGGTGATACGCTTTACCGTCGTGGCATCGATACAGTTCTGAGGAGGTGCCTTACCCACGAGGAGGCCGAAAAAGCCCTGAATGAGTGTCATTCAGGCGCGTGTGGGGGGCATCAATCTGGATATGCAACAGCACAAAAAATCTTACGAGCAGGATACTTCTGGCCAACCATGTTCAAAGATTGCATAATCGCAGTCAGAAGTTGCCATGCATGTCAAATTTTTTATAGCAAAACCAGAAGACCACCCGCACCTTTACAGCCAATAGTTGTTGTTGGGCCTTTCGCCAAATGGGGCATCGATTTCATGCAATGTAACCCCACCTCGACCGGGGGGCATGGGTATATTATAGTCGCTGTTGCATGGGTATATTATAGTCGTCGTTGACTATTTTACCAAATGGGCCGAGGCGATGCCTACATTGGATAACACTGGTGAAACAGCTGCCCTTTTCTTTTTCAATCATGTAGTCGCCAGGTTCGGCGTACCGCAGGCTATAGTTACAGATCATGGATCGCATTTTCGAAATCACATGATGGTTGAATTAGCTACCAAGCTAGGGCTATCTCACGACAGCTCTACCCTGTATTATCCGCAAGCCAACGGACAAGTTGAGGCAATCAACAAGGTCCTGAAGCGTATGTTGCAAAGGATGATCGGGGTTCACAAAAGAAGGTGGCACCTAATCCTGTACTCAGCCTTGTGGGCTTACCGAACATCGGTAAAAAATGCCACTGGGTTCACACCGTTCCAATTGGTGTATGGCCTGGAGGCAGTCTTACCAATCCAGTGTGAAATTTCGTCTCTTAAACTCGCAATTGACCTCCTCCCCGGAACTTCAGAAGAAGAGGCCCGTTTCTTGGAATTAATCCAATTGGATGAAACCCGTCGTGACGCTGCTTTGGCTAACAAAGCCCATAAGAAACGAGTCAAGGCGCAGTTCGACAAAAATGTCAAACCCCGTGTCTTCTCCGAAGGTGACTTGGTCTTGCTTTACGACCAAGAATCCGACAAATTGGGAGCAAGAAAATTTAATTCTTTATGGATGGGCCCCTATATTATTAAACGAGTGTTAGCAAAAGGAGCCTACGAGTTGATGGATTATGACGGAATCCCACTGGCGCAACCCCGCAACGGATTGTACCTCAAGCGTTACTATGCCTAAATAGTAACCTGAGTGCTTTTGTTGTATTTTGTTTTCGCTAAAGTGTTTGTTCCGGTAGAGTAATCCACCTTTTTTCATTTGTTGCAGATGTCGAACTTTTCTGAGACATGTGTGGGATATGTTGACGGAGCGAGTCGTAGTTCGCGGAATCTATCCTCCGTAGCCTGGGCCATTTTTGATCCAAGCGGCGAGTTAGTGAGTTTCAGGGGTGTGTGTATTGGGCAATCAATGAATAACATCGCTGAGTATAGCGCGTTGATAGAACTCCTCTCTGATGCCATCGCCCATGGTATACGCCGACTAATCGTCAGGTTAGACTCACAACTTGTGATATTACAACTCAATGGTATATATTCTGTCCGCAATCCAGCTATTTATCGTATGTTTCTAAGGGTTAAGATTTTGGAAAGACAATTTGATTTACTTCAATACCAACATATTTCCAGGAACTTAAACACATTAACCAATTCATTAGCAAACTATGTATTAGATAGACATTTATGACATTTATAAAAAGAAATGCATCATTGTTATGCAAGTGGATCACGCAAATCAACCGGAATAAACCTCGAAAATCAAAATATATAAAAGTTGTTTATCATTTATAAATAATGTTCTGTAACCAAGACAAAAATTGGTCGCATGACCCAAAAACTCAAAAGTGATAGGGGGCACCCTAGCCTAGTGGTGCTCATGATAGCACGTCACGGCCTGTGCAATCATGCGCAAGAGACGAGTCCATCGTCTAGGCACACCGGTAGTATGCCACTGCAACTGTAAAGGTAACTCATCGATCCGTACATCCGGAATACCGAGAGTAAGGCTCTCAACCTGCTCCTGCACAGCTGTAAGGGTCTCAGCGTCGTCAAGGTCGCGAAGAATAACTCTCCCAGCAGGCTCCACTGCCGGGGCAGCAACTGGCGGTCTCGGACGAACTGCTGGACAAACAGGACCAACATCTGCATGCACCCAAGAGTTTAATTAAAAGTCTTGACAGAATAAAGCACAACAACATTATGAATAAAAAACAGTAGACAGTGATATGGTCAGAGATTTTACCAATAGCGCCCCACTGTTCGCCATCCGGTAACACCAAATCCGGATCACCTCGGAAATCCATACCCGCATATGGATACTCGAAGAAGACCATCTCCTGGCGCTCGAACCACCTAAAGAAGGCATCAGTGAAAGTAATCTGAGGTTGACCAGCATGCCTAGACATGTGATCGACCCACCTCTGCATGCGTGGCTCGGTCGGAGAAGGCAAGTCGAGTACAATATACTGAGGCTGCATCAGTGGGATTTTCTCCAAGGCGAAGGCAGTCAGAATAGAACCAAATCCAAAGTTCTTCAGCTTCCCGTCCTTTACCTTGGTCAATTGACTTTTCATCTGAACAAGTACTGCATCACACCAGTTGAATACTTTCGGTTGGAGACACTCCAAGGCGTGCTGCACATAAGACCTGTTGGCAACATGTAGAGATGCGCTACCGGCCATCCTACCAATAGTATACAGAATGGACCTGAGAGACCTATCAGTAATCTCACGGATAACAACCTTGCCGTCTCTGCTCGGCTGGGAACCTTCCCTACAGTACTGGCGAACATAGTCTCTCACGGAGTCATTCCCCCGGGCCGAACCTGACAAAGAAACGGGGGCACCCCGCCTTGACAACCCTGTCAAGAAGTAAATGTCTACTATGGTCAAGGGGATGGATTTTCCCCTAATCTGGAATACTTGGTTGATGGGATCCCAAGCATCAAGCATATACTGCAGCAAAGAAATCTGTGCTCTCATGCTAGAGATACGGAAGAACTTCAGCAGGCCACAGTTCCGCAGCGCGTTCACCGTGACAGGGTCATGGAGAGCAATCATATCTTCTTCTTCATGTTCTCGTTCTCGCCATGTAAGGGACATTTTGCTCAAATGTTCCTGCAAAACAAACAAGAGAATGAGTAAGATCCTGGATTTGATGAGAAACTGGCAAAATTTCATCAAAAACTGTGCATAGAACTGCTTTTCTATGATCAACGCAATTGGCAAGTGTCCTACCTGCGTTGAAGGTCAAACTGCCTTAAGGCAGCTTGACATTCAACGCAGGTTTCGAATGGACTGCCTGCGCTGATGGCAGAGCGCCCTAGCAAAACCCCAGGGGCTCAGGAGAACAAGAAAACAGGCACAGAATGGAAAAATTAAACCATGAAAAGAAAGAGCTAGGGTTTAGCTCCTACCTGGTCCAAACGGCGCCGAGAATCGTCCACAGAATCTCCCGAAATCAGCTGATGAAAATCGAGGGGGGGGAGGCACCCCCAAAGCTCCAACAAACCAAGTTCAAATGAAATGGTAAAATGAGAGGTAAAAAAACACTTTTTAATGGCTTTTTACGTAGATCAAAGAAAAATATTAGGGTTTTTATCTCATGTTATGTATTTCTAACTAAGTTTGATGCAGCAATTGAAATGCAGTACTACCCTTGAAAAGAGAAAAGCTAGTAATGGTAAAAAATCAAGATTTGACCATATAAACGAGCAGTTTTAGCATAAAGTTCATGCTCGTTAAAAAATAAACGCAAGATCCGAGCAGTTTTAGCACATAGTTCATGCTCGTTAAAAAATAAACATAAGATTGAGCAGTGTTTTGGCGCATTCAAGCTCGTTAAAAAATGAACCCATCCTGGTAAATAACCATTAAGAATGTAACCTGATCAACCATAAAAGCCTTGGTCGTGTTCGTGCACCATCACCTCCACTTTTCATTTGGCCGATCGTTTACCTCCATATGATTGTTTACCCATTTTGAGGAACAGCTGCAAAGAGTGATTTCACCTAGCCATCCTTGTGACACTGCCGTGATTGGAAAATTCCAACCTGTACCTGGAATCAGCTGCTATCCCTGTTCATCACTCATTCCTCAAAAGACGAGTCTTCTTTAAGCTCTTTTCAACTGACTCGTAAAATATGAAAAGATTGCCGAGTTTTGGCCTTCCAGCTCGTTAAACGACCGGAAGAGCTATCCCTCCTCTAGATTTTAATGTTTTTGGACCTGAGGGATTATTGCACAAAAAGATCGAGCGCTTGTTTTGTTCGGCTCGTTAAAACTATCGGAAACTCATCCCTTCTGTATTGTTTTATACTTTTTCGGACTTAAGGGATTTGATGACGAAAAAGGAATTTTGGAGTAAACTTTATGTACCTTTTCAGACTCTCTAAAAATGAAAAGGTCCGAGTTTTCCTTGTCGTTAGACTCGTTAAAATCACTAAATAGCGACAAACTTGTCTTTAGACGAGAACGAGTTTCACTATCGCTAGGCTCGTTAAAACATAGCGATGGGCTTGCCCGAAGGGCAGGTTATAGAACAAGCATATGTTATCCTCCTCAAGCTTGACAAAAATAAAGAGGTACTGGTCAGTAATGACTGGGGAAAAATTGGGAAAAATCAAGAAGTCTTTTGATGGTAGCAGGTCGCTCTTGAACATGACACTTTTCCTCCGTACCACATCGGGTTGGGTTATTTCATTCACCGGTCACATCACCGTGGTCTTTGCCACACCATCCATATTTGGGGTAATGCTACCAATCCATCGCATCAGTGTCGCCAGATGTTCAAGAGAAGTCGTTCAGAAAGAGTCAACCAGGTCCCATCCACTGCCATACATTATCCTTCATCCATTCATGACTGCCACCCTGAATCATATGTCACAGATTGTTTTCACCTCCATTAAAATCATTAGCTCCGTTCCGTGTCACTGATGTGGGATTCATTAAGGCCCTCCTTTGATGGATCGCTTCTTGTCGACATCAGCTCATTATCCAAGAAGTTGATCTAGGAACAACCCCTTCAGTACTTTGAAGCTTGCATGCCTCAATGGCAGGTTTCTCACTTCCGGCGATAGGTATACATCAATGACCTTCGACCAGAAGATTTTGCGTGGTGTTCGACGCCAAGTCCTTTATTCACACCATGTGAATTGTACTGCAGTACCTTGAGGGTCATTATCATTATCGGTGATTCCTCTCGCGCTTGTTAACGGTTTACATCATTGACCAGTAATCAAGCGATGTCTTTCCATGTTCGACTTCAGCGCAATTCTCACATGGATCGACTTGTACTTAGAGTGAAGATCGAACGAGTTTGAAGACCCCGGATCTAGTTTCATCCATCCGGGCTACGATATATATTCAGGAAAAATAAAGACATTTGACATGTACATCATTGCAGCAGATGATCATCCTACTCAAAGGATGATAGTTTCGCCAGAATTATCAGTCTACCATCAGACGATCATCTGTTCTATGTACCAAAATGTATTTATAAAGCTGAGCATGGGAATGCCCGCCTCAGCTAGATCATGAAAGCAGTATGAATCATAATGTATTGTATTGTATCTTATTACAGGTCTCCTCCCAGCAAATGGATGAACTTCGGACTCCCCTGGATAAAGCATTTCACCCGATAAACGGCCTCATACTTTAGGGGGCAACTGTTATAGACATTTTTGTGCCCTACATCACTGAGCATGAAATGTCAATAATTAAGGGATCCAAAGTCCCTAAACATTTTGTTCCTACCCCTAGAGGAACAAGGCCAGCAAACCACAGCAATTCACAGAAGTTCTCCACCTGAAAACACTCAAAAACAGGCCAATTCTGGATCATGTCAACTGCTCCACTGAGCATCTACGCTGAATGTCAACTGATCCACTGTCTACCTGCGTTGAATGTCAACTGCAAAGAAGGCTACCTGCGCTGAGCGTAACTGGACAAGTGGCAGACTCATTTCTCAAGGTGTCAATGCCCAGGAAGCTTCCAAAATGACACTTGGGTCAGGGAATTCGACTGGTGATGAGTAAGAGGTTCCAAATCTCCAAGTGGAAGCAAGAACCTCCAAGTGGACTCAAGAACTGAAGTGGGAAAGGACACTAGTCAGTTTCATACCAGCCTCAAGCTGACTCATCCTCTCTCCAAAACTCCTTTATATAGATCTCTCTCCATGAGGTCAAGGGAGGCTGGAATATTGTGATTGCAAAGAATTGCTGTTGGATTGTGGTTAGATCATTGGGTGCTTATGCTTTGAAAGGGGCTGAAGAAGGGATTCCATTCTGCTGGGAAGGAGATGCTGGGTTGGAACCCTATGGGTTGTATCTCTTCCTGAACCTTGTTTATCAATCAATAAAGCTTCTTGGTTCTTTCCTATATGCTGGTGTTTATTGTATGATTTGCATTAGTGTATTTGATTTACTTCTAATCCTAAATCATTTATGAATATGTATATTTGCCTTTGTGTTGTGTCCTTCTCTTGTTGCAAGTAGCTGTTCTCTTGTCACAGGTAGTTGTTCTCTTGTGATCTCATAAGGAGGCGAGTAGCTGTGGACACCCAAAGAGGAGAGGATCTAGATCGAGGGACAACCGGAAGATAACGGTAAGTCTACCAATCTCCTCTCTTTCATATTTCATAAAGGAAGAAACTGAAGTAGCTGTATTCGTTTGTTGCTAAGGTACAGTCACACCTTAGGTGGATAGGATCGTCCTGCATAGGCATTTTTCCCCACAACACAGAGTTATACTCAGGAATTCAGAAAGAGAGCTTTAACTCTTGGTATATCCTTAGATTCCCCTGAGACTTTATTGAAGTATATAGGTGGTCTTCATAGCTATTTAAAGCATACTATTCTCATGTTTAATCCCACTAGCTTAGATGATGTATTAGTTCAAGCCACACATCTAGAAGCTAGAGGTAAGAATGTAAACCCAAAGGTTGGGGGATCATCTAAATATTCTGTAAGCAAGAGCAAGGAAAAGAAGAAACTAAAATGGAAGGAGAGGAAAGCAAACACTTTAAAGAAGGATAAACCTTCATGCACTCATTCCAAGAAAGAAGGACACTATGAGGCACACTGCTGGTCTTTGCATCCAGAACAGAAACCTAAGAAGTTCGGTGGTAAGAAGAAAAAGAATGTTGTTGCTATTCAGCAGGACTTCGGATCAGATTCAGGTGATGAAACAACAGTTGCAGCCACAGGTATTAAAGGTAAAGATTCTGAAGCATCCACAAGTAATTCTGCACAATCTATTGATAATGAAAGTAATAAGAGGGAATGAAATGAGATTTTTCGTATTAGAATAATTTCCAAGCACAATAAGATTGATACTTTATTTGATAGTGGATCACAAGTAAATTTGATTTCTGAAACATTTGTAAAGAAGTTGGGATTACAAACAAAACCTCATGAGAAGCCATATCCATTAGGTTGCGCATGTGATAAAACAAAGCTACAAGTAACAAGACAATGTAAACTTAGGTTTGCTATTGGATCAACATTTGTATATGAGGTTGAGTTAGATATAGTTCCATTGGATATATGTGGTATTGTTTTGGGAAGCCCATACTTGTATGATAGGAAAGTTATTTTCTATAGAGCTGAGAATAGGTATTAGCTCACTAAAAATGGAATAGAATACATTGTAAGAGCTCATAAAATCAAAGATAACTATTCTCTCATAAACTCAGGATAGATGAAAATAATTGTGAATTCAAGTAAGCAATTTTTACTAATGGTTATAAAGGCAAAGGATCCTGAAAAATCCAATGCATTTGAAGGCTGTGATTCTAAACAGAAAGCTGATTTAGTTAAAGTTGTTTCAGAGTATGATGTTATATTTCAAGAACCAAAAGGTCTGCCACCCAAGTGAGAAATAGTACATGATATTTATTTGCAACAATATGCTCCATTACCTAACATTGGAATGTACAAGTTGTCAGCTTTAGAGAATGTAGAGATAAAGAAGTAGGTACAGGAATTGCTCAATAAAGGGTTTATATGACCAAGCACATCACCATGTGGATCTCTATTCGTGCTGGTGAGAAAGAAAGATGGTTCACAGAGAATGTGCATTGATTATAGAGCGCTAAATAAAATAATGGTCAAGAATCATTATCCTCTTCCTCGTATTGATGATTTATTAGATCAATTGAAAGAAGTAGTTTACTTTTCTAAGTTAGACTTGCAAAGTGGTTATCATTAGGTCAGAGTTGCAGAATAGGATGCATGGAAGTCTGCTTTCAAGACAAAGCAAGGACTTTATGAATGGTTGGTTATGCCTTTTGGCTTAACTAATGCTCCTGCTACATTTATGAGAGTTATGAATGATGTAGTCAGACCGTTTATTGATGATTTTGTAATTGTTTATTTACATGAAATTCTTGTTTTTAGTAAGACATGGGAAGACCATATAAAGCATGTGAAGCAGACTTTAGATGTTTTGAAAAGACAAAATCTCTATGTAAAACTGTCAAAATGTGAATTTGGAAGAACATCTTTAAATTATTTGGGTTATATTGTAGGGGGTGGTGAATTGAAGATAGATCCCTCTAAGGTTGAAGTCATTGTGAACTAGCTTAAACCCAAATCTGCTACAGTGGTTAGGAGTTTCCTAGGGGTAGCACAATACTAGAGAAAGTGTATTGCTAACTTTTCTTTGATTGCAGCTCCATTACATGCTTTAACAGGATTGAAACAGGTGTTTAAGTGGGAAGGCAAACATCGGAAAGCCTTTGACACCTTAAAAGAGAAAATCAGTACAGCACTAGTAGTAGCACTTCCAGATCTTCAACATCCATTTGAGATTGAGACAGATGCCAATGACTATGCCACGGGAGCAGTGTTGATGCAACACGGAAAACCCATATGCTATCATTTTGAGACATTCACTTCTGTAGTAGTTAATTATCCCACATATGATAAAGAATTGTATGCATTAGTACAAAGTGTGAAAAAATGGAAAAATTACCTAATGGGTAAAGAAACGATCATACATACAGATCATCAACCACTTCAATATTTGCACTCACAAACTAAATTGCAGCAATCAAGACATTATAGGTGGATGGGTTTTCTATAGCAATTTCATCTTGTCGTCAGATATAAGAAGGGAATACACAATAAGGTTGCAGACATGTTATCAAGACCAATGATAAACGCATCTACTATACTTAAGCATAACTCAGTAATGCATGAAAGTTACATTGAACAATATGCTCAAGACATAGATTTTAAAGATATATATGCAACTTTAAGTCATGGCAAGAAAGTAGAAGAATTGGATTATTATGTAAAGGACCAACTCTTATATCATTTAGGAAAATTATTCATTCCACAAACTGAAAGAGTTAACATAATCCGAGAAGCACATACTTCTATCATATCAAGTCTTTTTGGTGTATGTAAAACAGTTGCACAATTGCAAAGGTTCTGTTATTGGCCAAGAATGCATGAGACAATTTCTAGATATATCAAAGGGTGTACTATGTGTGCTACAAGAAATTCCAATAATTGGAAGTTAGGCTTGTACACTCCACTTCCAATTCCTTCTTGTCCTGGTTAAAGTGTTTCCATGGATTTTGTTAGGGGATTGCCAAAATCTAGGAAAGGTCATGATTATTTGTATGTTGTTGTGGATAGGTTCAGTAAAATGTGTATTTTGATACCATGTAACAAGCAGGTTACAGTTGAACAAACAACAAAGTTGTTCTTTCAGAATGTATGGGTTCATTTTGGGTTACCCACTTCTATTGTATCTTATTAAGATTCTCGATTTGTTGGGAAGTTTTGGTCAAATCTATGGGAGTTGATGGACACCAAGTTGAAGAAGAGCACAATATTTCATCCAAAAATAGATGGTCATACAGAAGTGGTCAACAGGACAATGATCTAGTTGCTCAGAGGCTATTGCAGCAAGCATCCCAAGCTTTGGGATGAGCATTTGCGTTATGTGTAGCATGCTTACAACCGTGCCAAGAACTCTTCTACTCAGATATATCCTTTTGAGAATTGTTTTGGTTTTATACCAAAGTCTCCCTTGGATTTTGTCTTTGGTAAAGACATAGCAGTTGATGGACACAGTGATGTGGACAAAGCAACCAAGTTCATTAAACAAATCTAGGAAATTCACCAGGTAGTATAAGAACAGCTGGAAAGAAGTCAAGCCAAGTACAAGGCAAGACATGACAAGCATCGAGTTGAGCATAGTTTTCAAGTTGGTGATCAAGTCTAGCTGTACATCAGCAAAAACAGAATGCAAGGTGAAGGGAAGAAGCTAAAACCAATAAGGTATGGACCTTTCAAGATACTTGATAAAATTGGTGAAAATGCTTTTTGCCTTGATTTGCTAGCTTATATGAAAATCTATTCAGTCGTTAATGCAGAAAAATTAAGATTGTATGAACCTTCATTGATTGAAGATCCTGAAGAGCAAAGTCAGTTGCCTTCTATTGGGGATTTGTTGCATGAGTATCTCAATGAGTTACAGGAGGACACAGTTCTGGACAGGAAGGTAAGAATTACACGTCAATGGAATGTTGAGTACCTCAGAGTGGGACTCAAAGGTTCAAATCCAAGCAACACATGATGGATAGAAGTTAGACAGGTGAAGGAGAAGTATCCTCACTTGATCGAATGCTAAAACCAACTTTTGGTGGTCCAAAATATTTTTAGTGGGAAGGCATGATCCAAAACGGATCTTGAAGCCTCTAAGTCTTCAAATATCAGAAAACAGAGATATCAGAGGAAAACATTAAGGAATGGTGGAAAACAAAGTGAAGCAGAGCGTAAAGTCTCATTGCATAGGAGCCGTCAGATTAGACATATCAACGACCCATATTAAATCAAGATATTGCATCGGGAGAGGCCAGTGGAGTATATCAGAGGCGGCCCTAAGGGAAATTCGATCGCGATCTTGCGACTTAACGTGGACCATTGATTGAGCACACAGATCAACGATGGAGATGATGTTTATCACATCACAGATTCCAAAGGGGAGGACTTAAACCGCATGCCCGAAGACCATGCAATATGTGATTTACAACTTATCACATCGCAACACAACAAAGGGAAATGACCCGAAGCAATGCGGCAAATCAATGCGTGATTGTGATTGGCGATTGTGATTGATGATATTGATCGCATTGCCATAATACAAAGGCTATGGACCATGACTGTTGGTGCTGTGACATGCGACTTATGATTGTGATCGGCGATTGTGATTGCATCGCCATAATACAAAGGCTATCGACCATGATAGTTGGCGCTGCAACATGCGACTTGTGATTGTTATCAGCTATATTGATCGCATCACCATAATACAAAGGCTATGGACCATGACCATTGGCACTGCGACATGCGACTTACGATTGTGATCAAGGTGGACTCGAGAGGATTATAGGGTGAACATTTTATTGTTTGAAGTCCGGATTTGACGTTTTGGTCGGATTTTCCACTGTTTCAGTGTATTTTCGTGTCTTCCCTATGTAAATGGAAAAGTGTGTTCTCAGAGATTTTCACCCGCGCCCAGTACTTCCGTTAGTAAATAGGTGGCCTCAATGCCTTAAGCGTTTTTGCAATGATTGTTTAAATGCTCAGCAGAGAGATGAAGGGACAGTGCCGGGAGCCAGAGAGCCCAAAATGGAGGTGAACAGACAGCGCCAAAAGGCTTAAAAGCCATCCAATGGCAGAACAAGTCAGAGGAGAGAAGTTAGTTGAATACAGTCACAGAAAGACAGTCAATGAGTCAGACTGAGGAAGATTGAATAGAGGAATATGACAGAGGGAGAGTCTGTGCACTCTTTTAGACTCAAGGTTTTCGAGCGGATCCCTCTTTGATGTCACTATTGGTTGAGACTCGGTTTTGAGCTCACTCTTGTAATAATCTGTTCTTAAACACTTAATATAGAGGTCGACATTGAAAGCTAGACCAAGAGATGTAGAAAGGAAGTCTGGTGAACTCCTTTATTATTTTGGTTGTGTTGATTTGTGTGTCTGTTATGTTTTCTTGTTAATTGCATATATTATTCGCAATCTTTTCGATCCGTTGCACTAAGTAATATAGGCATTTTCCTAAACATGAGTCTGTAATACCTTTTCCTCCTGATTTATTATCCATTTCGGATCATCCACTCTTCTCAAAATTCACATTTTTAGAAACCTTCCTCTGTGAACTACCTGATCCACCATCTTGTCCTTCCTTTTCATGGCCAAGAATTTCTAGATCAACAACAAACTCTTCATCCATATCTTCAATAGCATCATCATTAAAATCAGGTATAGATGGAATATCTTTAACATTAAAGTCTTTGATGTATTAGAATATCCATAAAATTTGTCAACAGTTGATTGACCCTTCCTTTTTGGAGGAATTTCTATTTGAATAATTTACCTACATGCAAAACAATGGTCATAAATTAATAATTTAGAAAACTTACAAAAAAAAAAAAACTTAACATAGTTAGCTTAAAATATATTATCTACAAATTGAACTCTTAGAAACTTAAAACCCTGCCACATAAAAATGCCTTAATAGTGCACCATGTCACCATCTAATATAAATCACATGACATCAATTTTGGCTTTGATTTCACTGGAACTCTAATTGTGGTGAACCTTTGATTTCTGTCCACTTTTATTATCGCCAAGTGTGTCGGTTATCCCACTTTAGGTGACAAGGAATTGTTTTTAGTAGACAAAATGGAGCAAGATTTTGGTTAGTTATTTCAAATCCAGTGTTCTCCCTAAAAGGTTAATAGTTAAAATTTAGAAATAGAGTATTCCATTATGCCTGAGAAATCATGCCTATTAGTAGATAAATTGTAGTAGGATTTTGATTAATTTGTTTAATGAGTATTTTTTTTTAGAAAGTTATAGGTTTAAATTTAAGAATGAACTATAGACAACTCTGTAAATTTTATTAATCAAATTATTATCAATAATTAAATTACTATCAATAGTGGATTATGGCAGTGTGGTTAAACCGATAATCTAAACCTACAATTGTCTATGGTCCAAGCCTCTCTCCAAATCTTCAAATAGAAAAGTGAGCCCATCTTTTTTTTTTAATCTTTTAATGTTTTACGAAATATTTCTAAATAAATTGATCATAATAATTTTAAACGGATAGGCATTAGAGGCCTGGAGACTCCCAGAACAAGAATATTCTTGCTATCTTTAAGTGGGAAATTCACTTTGGAATTCTTAGAGGGATTTGCATTGTTAAAAGAGAAGGCCCCATGCCAATATTTTTGGTTAACCAAATTTTAAGCATAGCTAAACTTAAGGATCATTATTATATATAAAATATTATATACAAAATAAAAAGAAAATTTATACAAAGCCAGTGACATCCTAAACCTTCCTTCACGTAGGATAGAAGTAGACTTTCAATTTATAGGCTATACGACTGAGCTATAGAGTCAAAGACGGCTAGAGGTAGGGTATGTTGAGAATCTATTGTATAGATATATTTTTGGATATATTAGAAGTTAGCATGTGACAGGAACTTCGAACACTTACAAAACTGGCACCAGAATGACCACAACAAACATTATTTCAAGACTCTATGGACCTTATTCTTTTTTTTGGTCTCTACTTTCTTAACATAATATAGAAAAATAACCAATTTGTTGATAGGATCATTTATTTATTCAATGTTATTCATAGATTAATATTAACTCTAATCCAAGAAGAGATTTTCATTGACAACCAGAAGTGATAGTCCAAGAATTTTGTAGTCTTCATAACTTCATGTTGATCCATTAGTATGGAAAATTTCTAGGTTGGATTAAATAAAAATGTGGGTTGAAGATTGGGCCACCTACAAGGCTACATGTAAGACATACATATTACTATTTTATTCATTACTTTGACTACTCTTTATTTTAACCCTTACATACTATTATTACAATCATCTTCATTTTTTTTAATGAAAATTAATAGTTAAAAATATATTTCTATTATCATTATCCTCATACTACCACAATTTTATGAAAATTTATATTGAATTTTAATAATTAACTCATGTCAGAAATGAAAACACTCACAATGCACTATAGTCGATTAAAAAAAAAATTATCCTCGAAATACAACATAACGGTAATTAGAAAATATACTCATCACCAACCAAATTATGTAGGAAATGTCATCTTAAATCAACGTTTTGATCCAACACATAAGAATTTTGTTCCCTAGCATCTTAAGTCAAAGTAATGCTTCACCCAATACATAATAGTTTTGTTCTCTAAGTAAAATTTCACATAATGAAAAGATGCCATCCGAATTGGCCAAAGTCAATAAACACTTAAAAATTTATGCAAATCAATGTGGATCAATTCTGTAAAATGCAACTACTTGAAAGTCGTACAAACCCATCAAATTTGGAATCCAATATAAAAAAGGATTGGTTAAGGAGTAGGATGGCATCAGAGTATTTGTTGGTGTTTAACTCATATAATAATTGGCAGATTAGCAACCATGCCTACACTATTTTTCAACTTTCAAATTCGCAACCATGCAGTTACAAAGAATCTCTAGTTGTCACAGTTGCTGTAGTTACAATTGACTCATCCCCATTAGAGAAATCTCAGGAAGAAGAATGAATTTTCTTTATAATTAATAAATTACATCCAAAAAAAATGGGAAAATGACCACTCCCAACTTTATACACAACTTCCTTGTTTGGGTTTTGGCTTCTGCATTTAGCAGAGTATTTAAGTAACCCTTGACAAGGAATGCAGGCCACAAACAAGCAAAAAGGCATGGAAAGGGTAGAGTAATTCCTAGGGAATAAATGGTCAGGATTTCTCAAAAGAAAATTGTACAAGGGAAGATCTTATGGGTATCCTAACAAGACTATCTCTGATACCACTACTGGGAAACATCAAAATAAATAACATATTGATAAGTGTGTGGTTGTGCCCGACACAAGATGAATCTATATCAGGTTCTTATTATTTATTTATATATTCAAATTCAATCAAAATAAATTATACTGAATCAAAATCAAATTTTCATTCCCACAATTTTAACCTAACTTATGAAATCAAAAAAGTAAAAGTTCAAAACAACTTAGACCCACAGTATTTGAAGAAAAAAAATCAATGCCTAACCTAAGGGGCAAATTCACAGTTTCCTAGTTGTTTCCTCAGAGCCAATCTTGAGCTAGACATAAGTCTGAATGGTCATATGCCTTGAGAGTGTGAGTTTCAAGGAAGTATACTTCCCAAATCTCTTTTGCACCTGCGTAGTTTGACGATGAAGCCAACCACCAACAATATTAACATGACTTCAAACTTGCACAACATGTTGATTGGCATACTTTCTGTAAAAGGAAGATGGTTCCGCGGTGTAATTTCTGTAAAAGGATAACAAAAGAAAGATGGATTTTGGTTGTCGACTTGCCAAGAAAGGTAACATTCCATTACAGTTTTTAATCCACTAGTGAATCAATTGTGGTTGCAGACTTGTAGTTGGGAACTTGGGAGTTGCGTCATTCAGTGAGGAATCAACTTGCCAAAAAACACAATGTTAGATGGAAAATAAAGGGGTTTAAGAAAGTTTTATAAAAAGTTTTAAATGTAAAAAATACGTCTTCCATCATTCCAGGCACGTCAAAAAAACCAGCACCCACAAATTCCAACAATCAAATACGAGCAAAATGCCCTATGATGGGAAAAATTCCCGTCAAATTCCATCCTTGGGCATAAGAAAGTTTTGGAAAAAGTTTGAAACATCAAAAATATGTCTTCCGCCATTGCAAGTTTGAAATGAAAAATGGGCATCCACAAATTCCAACAGTCAAATACGGGCAAAATACCCTATGACGGGAAAAATGCCCTTCAAATTCCATCCCTGATCCCAAGTGACAATTGTGTCAATTTATCGAATTACTAATTACACAGTCATATTTTAGATATGTTAAAAATGAAAATGAAAACAATGCAGAAGAAAAATAATGATGACAACAAAATATAAAATATAAGAATTTCATAATGGAAAATTAAATTTTTATTTATTTTTTATAATTTGAAAAAATTACAGCAAAAATAATTTCTATCAAAATATTTATTTAGAATGAATTCATAACCATATCGGTAGAGGCTTGCAATGTTTTTTCAAGTTCTAAATTTTCTCAATAGCCCCTGAATGTTGTGATATAATCTATTCATCATAATGGACATATTATGGATTTTTACTTAATTTAACATATCAAAAATATATGCATGTTTCAAGAACATACATGTATTCTTAGGAGTATGCACATGTTCTTAAGAGTGGACATATGTTTTTAAGCATGCATACTTTGTGTTGATTAGACATCTTTTGTGTTGATTCGAGGCACATTAATTTTAGAAACTAGTGAATTCCTGTGGATTTTTACGAACACTAGTGCATTCATCTATGATCACCTCCTTAGGCACCTTATTGGCACTTTTATGATTGATCCAGGAGGATCTCGTCAAATCAGTTACACAGGTTCAGATTCGTCGTCAGCATTCAGTGTCCGGTGTTGTCATCTTTGACAGTGATGTTTATGGTTTAGGTTATCCAATAATGTATATCGTTTTCATGGTGATATGGTTTGGTACCTAGTCTTCGACATGTGATTGTCGTCAATTCCGCCAGGATATGGTCGTTGACATGTGGTTTCCATCCACCTCACGGGATTCGGTTGTCAACATGTTAGTTTTCATCAGTCTACCAGGATATGGTTTGTTGTCATGTGGGTTTGAATGTCACTTTGTGACATTCAGTTTTAAATGGGTTTTTATTTGATGTAAATACTAAGCCCTAATACACCTTAATCCTAACGAAAACCTAAAACCTATGTATTAAAAATACATTAAAATACATGAACCCTAAGTCTACAACCTCTCGGACCCTAATACAGAACATTACAATGTATTAAACATACATAACCCTATGTTTTCAACCATCGGCCTATTGTATTACATTGAAAACATATTAAAACATAATAAAACTATAATATCAGTCCCTAACCGCAGGCCTAAACCACGCGGAGAAGACCACGAGGACTGTAACCATGTGAACAGGTGAAATATTAACGTTAACCACAGCGGGAATCCTCCTAACTATAACTGCCTCGGAACTATGCCATGTGAACGAACAGAGGAACCCTCAGGGGTTAGCATAGGGTAGACCACGCAGAGAATTGTATGCAACCATGTCATGTGAATGTGGTAAGTTGCCAAGGTAACAACGATTGTGACCACCACATCGAAACCACCAGAGGTAAGCTGTAAATAGACGTGTTCACATACCAACCACCGGAGCACCGTTAGCGGAACCACTGAAGAGTGGACTATGAGGTGTCCACCAGTGGTTAGACCACAGCCTATTCACATGGGTGGTCAACCAATCTCCATGCAGTCAGCTGAATGCCAGCGGTGATTCGTTAATATAAAGTCTATTTTGGGTTTTCGTTGGTGTTTCTTGGATATTTAATTAAAACAACCATGCATGTTAACCCTAAGGTGTCATTTCATGACAAGATCAAGGGAAACAAACCCAATTTAGAGAAAATTAATTCCTAAACTCAATGTGAGGGAGATCGAATGCATCTAGTAGGTTATAAATGTATTTTTGTTCATGAAGAGGAAAATTAGAGTGGTTTTGAGTTTCATGTGCAAGTTTTGGAGGGATATAGGTTGTTCTATTTGCAGTGTAACAGGAGCACCCAGAGTCAGAATTGGGAATTGTGATAGGTGTTGGAAAGATAGTTCAGAGAGATTTCTTATGACAGTGACCAAAAGTTCCTATGTGCACATTCATTCTGGTGAAATTGCTATGTAATCGACCTCTTCGGTTTCAATGCTAATAAAGCGGTTGCCCATCTTGAAAGTTGACCCAGAGACGTAGTCCATCAGGGATGAACTCCGTAATCAATCTTGTTGTCTGGTATCAATGTGTATTTGTTGTTTTCACTTCTATTTTGCATCTTACTTATGTTTTATCAACTTTCGTAAAGTCATTCTTCTCAATCAATTCTCACGATTTCAACACTTTAAGTTAACATTCATTTCATTGTTGGCATAATCAATTCTACTTCAGTCTTAACATATGATCATTTCAAATCATATAATTTGGTATCAGAGCAGGTTGCGTTTGTAGAATTTTCAATTGAATGTTACCTAGGTAGTGCCACCTCTACCCAAAGAATAACAACCATCCTTATGCTTGCTCCTCAATTTAGTTGATTCATGCTTCTATTCTCATGCAATTCAATCAACACAAATAGACACATTTCTTTCAAAGAATGATCTTCCTCATCGAGTCACTTCAAAGAAAATTGTCTTGCCATCTAGAACAAGTGTCCAACATACAAATGTCCATATACATCTAGCATGCATCCAATACATCCACTACATTTTCCATCTTTAATCATACCTCATTAATCCCTAGATCAACATCATTCATAGGAGATAGACTATTGAAACCAACTTTCTTCAAGGCACAAATTTCCCAAGCATAACTCTCTTTTCCCCAAGAACACTCTCTCTTTTACACTACTTCAATCCAAGCAACATGATGCTCTAACCAAGGTTGAATCCAGACAATATTATTGTTTCCAAACATAATCAATAAGCTATTTATCTTGTTCCAAAAGCATATACGCCGTATATCTCTGGCCCTCCAAGCCTAGTGTTTGAACCATAGCTTTGGTACCTTGTAACATACGTCACCCCCTGGATCATCTTAAGGAGGTGAGGTTAGAATTTTTTCTTTCTTTTATTCACCTTCAAACTCCTTTTTGAGACTACCATTATCTTCTACTCATCAAAAGCTTTCCAACGATATAAAATTCATCAAAACCAAGCTCTAGAAGAAAATTTATGGCATTTTGAAGATCTACCCTTTCCAAGTCCCACATCAACATCTATAAATTTCCATATGGAAATACTTTTGCCCCCATTTCCCCACTTACAATGTGACTTCAATTACATATGTCCCCATAAGTCGCAACGTGGAGAAGGAATCCTCGAGCAGATTGATCCAGAGATTAGAAAGCGAAGAGTTGTTCATAAGTTGACCATGACAGGACCTTATGTAGGTGAAACCCTAGAAACTAAGATGAGTGATGAATAGTTTTAGCAAGAATTCTTGAATATGCAGCAGATGTTGGGAGAACTATACGAAGACAAGAAGGCGAGAGATGCAGCCTCTTCTTCAAAGAAATCAAAGAAGGAAAAAGGTAAAGGCAAGGATGATAAACCTCCTTCACTCTATCATCTCCATCATCATCTTCTTCTTCTTCCTCTTCCAGTGTAGAATCTGAAACAGAAAATAAACCTAAGAAAACATCTCTTTTGAAACTTGATGTAAATTTTGAGTTACCTATTTATGATGGCGAAATGAATCTTGAAAAGCTAGATAACTGGATTAAGCAGTTAGAATTGTATTGTTGTATTCAGAATATTTATGACGATAAAATGAAAATTCAGTTAGCTACACTTAGAATGGAGGGAACAACTTTAATCTGGTGGGAAAGTAAAACTCAAATAGATGTAAAGTGAAAAGTAAAAGTCATCTCTTCATGGTCTAAGTCTTTAAAAGCTCTTAGGAAACAATTCTATCATTTAGGATACATGAAACAAGCTGTTATTGATTGGTAGCATTTGAGGCAAGGTAAAGGGTAGAGTGTTCAGGAGTTTACTCAGGAGTTCAGAAAGAAAGCATTGGCACTTGGTATTTCATTGGATACACATGAAACTTTATTAAAATACATCGGCAATTTACATTCATATTTTCAGAATACATTATTTATGTTTAATCCTAATGATTTTGATGAAGTGTGTGTTCAATCCATACATCCTGAATCAGGTGGTAGACCATTCAAGTTTTCATCGCAATCATCTAAAGAGTTGGAAATCAAAAATTCCAAAGGCAGTAAAGGGAAGAACAATTTGAAGAGAAAGAAATCAGTGATAGCTCATAAGGAAATACCTACTTGTTCTCATTGCCAGAGAATTAGTCATGATGAATCTAAGTGTTGGAAACTTCATCTAGAACTTAGGCCCGAAAATTTCCTTAAAGAGAAGGATGAAAAGAAAGCAATTGCAACAGTCTAGCAAGATCTAGGTTTAGATTCAGGTGATGAAAGGAGGATAATTGCCATAGTTTTGACAGGTAAAACTTCTGACACTGGTTCAAGTTCAAATACTATTGCATCTTCATCAAACATAAATCCTTCAAATGGGAATAAAAGAGTTGAATTATTTAACATAAAGATAACTTCTAAGCACACAAAGATAGATACAATGTTTGACAGTGGATCACAGGCCAATCTAATATCTAAATATTTAGTTAAGAACTTGGGTTTGGAGACACGGAATCATCCAAGACCTTACCCATTAGGATGGCTAAATAAATCAACTTAGATAAAAGTCACAAAACAGTGTCGATTAAGATTTTCCATTATAGCTAATTACATTGATGAAGTGGAATTATATGTGGTTCTAGTAGACATATGTGGAGTTGTCTTAGGAAGTCCTTATCTTTATGATTGTGATGCAATATTTTATAGAAGGGAGCATAAATATCACCTTAAGAAAGATGGGGTTGAATTTATTGTCATGGCACATCAAAACAAAAATCACTTGAATTTAGTTAATGCTAATCAGATGAAGTGATTAATAAGTTCAAATAAGAGATTTGTAATCATGTGTGTAAAGGAACAACATAAGAATCGATATGATGTTTTTTCAAGTTATGAGTCTTAGCTTAAAGATGGTTTGATCAAAGAGGTAGAAAATTTTCCATTTCTATTTAAAGAAACCAAACATCTTACTCGTAAGCAGGGAATACAACATGAATTATAGTTTATGCCTAAAGCTCCTCTTCCTAATGTTAGAATGGATCAATTCAGTCCAAGTTTGGAAGTTAACAGTTACAGGGATGCAGGTCAGTACTGGGGAAAATCAGTTTTAAATTTCTCTTGTATTGTGTCA
This sequence comes from Pinus tabuliformis, assembly GCA_031772625.1. Classification (NCBI taxonomy): domain Eukaryota; kingdom Viridiplantae; phylum Streptophyta; class Pinopsida; order Pinales; family Pinaceae; genus Pinus; species Pinus tabuliformis. Next base: position 153,649,434 of record CM062818.1, on the reverse strand, counting down.
CCAATTCATGTTTCAAACAGTTTGGAAGCCTCTTTTCAAGTGGAGAGGAAGCCTATTTGTTTTCATATCAAAGCCTTTTCTAAAGAAGTGTCAAAGTATCCAATACATCTAAGGGAAACTTATGCATTAGGGGAAAGTGCTAATCAATGGAAACATCATTTAATGAATAAGGAAACAGTGATTCAAACAAATCAACAGCCATTTCAATACTTTCACAATCAAACTTAGTTGCAGCAGTTTTCATATTACAGCTTGATGGGCTTATTGCAGCAAGTTCAATTAGTAATCAGGAATCAGGAAAGTATATCAAGTCAAGTCTTTGGTTTGATGTCAAGAATATCTTTGATTGTCTCTGTCATTCCACAATATAGATTGTTAATACATGTCAATGTTATTAAACAATATCCTGTAGATATTGTTTTCAAAGATGATTATGAATCACTAACTCGTGGTATTTTGTGGAAAGAAATCAATTGCCATGTTCATAGCATGTTGTTTAACCATCTTTGCAAGTTGTTCATACTGTAGATGGATGGAACAGTTCATAGATTCAAAGTGTGACATGATCAGCATCATCAAGGTCATCACTTTTAGGTGGTTGATCGAATGTATTAGTACATCTTCCGTACAAGGAGGAGAGTGAGGGAGCTCTACCCTCATTTCCTATCTATCTAGTCAAACTTTTGTGGTCCAAAATATTTCAAGTGGAGAGGATTGATCCAGGAGTATCTCGGCAGATCAGTTACACAAGTTTAGTTTCGTCGTGAGCATTCAGTTACCGTGCCATCAGCTTCGGCAGTGATGTTTATGGTTCCGATTATCCAGTAATGTATATGGTTTTCATGGTGATATGGTTTGGTACCTAGTCTTTGACATGTGGTTGTCATCAGTTCCACAAGGATATGGTCATCGACATGTGGTTGTCATCCACCTCACAGGATTTGGTTGTCAACATGTTGGTTGTCATCAGTCCACCAGGATATGGTTTTTCGTCATGTGGGTTTGAATGTTGCTTTGTGACGTTTGGTTGTAAATGGGTTTTTATTTGATGTAAAGACTAAACCCTAATACACCTAAATCCTAACCAAATCCTAAAACCTATGTATTAAAAATAGATTACAATACATGAACCCTAATTCTATAACCTCTCGGACCCTAATACAAAGCATTGCAATGTATTAAACATACATAACCTTATATTTCATCCCTCGGGCTATTGTATTACATTGAAAACATATTAAAACATAACAAAATTATAATATTAGTCCCTCACTGTGGGCCTAAACTGCGCGGGAGAAGACCGCAGGGACTGTAATCATGTGAATAGGTGAAATGTTAACATTAACCGCAACGAGAATCCTCCTAACCATAACCACCTTCGAACTATGCCATGTGAACGGCCAGAGGAACTGTCAGGGGTTATCATCAGGGTAGACCACATGGAGAATTGTATGTAACCATGTCATGTGAATGTGGTAAGATGTCAGAGTAACCACGACTGTAACCATAGCATCAGAAATGCCATAGGTAAGCTGTAAATAGACGTGTTCACATACCAATCACCAGAGTACCATTAGCGGAACTTCCGGAGAGTGGACCGTGAGGTTTCTGCCAGTGGTTAGACCACAGCCTGTTCACATGGGTGGTCAACCAATCTCCATGCAGTCAGCTAACCACTATCGGTGATTTGTTAATATAAAGTCTATTTTGGGTTTTCATTGGAGTTTTTTGGATATTTAATTAAAACAACCATGCATGTTAACCCTAAGGTGTCATTTCATGACAAGACCAAGGGAAACATACCCAATTTAGAGAAAATTCATTCCTAAACTAGATGTGAGGGAGTTTGAATGCATATGGTAGGTTATAAAGGCAATTTTGTTCATGAAGAGGACAATTAGAGTGGCTTTGAGTTTCCTGTGTAGGTTCTAGAGGGATATAGGCTGTTTTGTTTTCAGTGTAACAGGAGCATCCAGAGTTAGAATTGGGAATTGTGATAGGTGTTGGAAAGCTGGTTCAGAGAAGTTTCTTATGACAGTGACTAGAAGTTCCTACGTGCACATTCATTGTCATCAAATTGTTGTGTCATCGACCTCTTCGGTTTTAATCCTAATAAAGTGGTCGCCCATCTTGAAAGCGGACCCAAAGATGTAGTCCATTAGGGACAAACTCCGTAATCAATCTTGTTGTCTGGTATCACTATGTATTTTCTGTTTTCACTTCTGTTTTGCATCTTACTTATGTTTTATCAACTGTCGTAAAGTCATTCTTCTCAAGCATTTCTCACGATTTCAAACTTTAGTTAACATTCATTTCACTGTTGGCACAATCAATTCTACTTCAGTCTTAACCTATGATCATTTTAGATCAATGACTAACATATTCATGTGAGCACCCTAGACCTATCTACCTAAATTATCCTTATGCATTGAAATGATACTAGTATTTCACACATTAATTAAACTAGTAAGTTTATAAATATTATTAATTACTAATGTGAGTAAAATATTGATGCACCATGTTTATTTCAATGCACCATTACTAGAGTGCCATTATATTTTAATTATAACACTATGCAATGCATATGTGCATTTTTTAGCATATCAAATAAGTGCACTCATAATGGTGCACCTCCCATGATGCAATCATACATTCCTTTGTGCATCAAATAGTTCAAAAAAATCAATGGGAAAATCTCAACTCTTTATAGTGTGGTTATAATGTATACGAGCATCATTCGATGGTCTAGATCCTATTTAAGCATCATAAGTAAATGTAGGTGATTATAATGTGCTTATAAATCAATTTTCACATTATCATCCTTTGAAATGTTTAAAAGGATGCTCATTTCTCTTAAACTTTATTGGATCACTAAGGGTGGTGTTCTTGTGAGTCTATTAGCACACCAAATATCATAGAAAATATTTACACTTTGAATATAAATCTATTTGATACATGTATAATGTGTTAAAGCACTAGTTATTAGGCAACTTATAAGGATATTGATGGACAATTCAAGTTGAGCATTATGGTGTAAGGTACCCATCCCACTTAATGCATAATTACTATTGTGGGGTATATGGACCTAACCTCCAATGTCAAATTATCGAAATGGGGTTAGAAAAATTTCTACTTTCTCCAAACTCCTCAAAATTCAATTCTGATATTGTTATTGTCTTTTTCTCATCAAGAGCTTTGCAAGATAAACCTCCTTGAAAATAGATTTATAGATAATAAGTTATGTTTCTTTAAAGGTTGTCCCTTCAGGCAACCTTATCCTTTGTACTTCTATGTGTCCTCATCTTCAGTGGTCCATGTGGAAAAACGTAGCCAACATGGTCTCACTACATTGAAGTCTTTCTTGCAACTAGGTAACCCTAAACTAGATCCAATGCCTTAAGAAAGTCTCATTTAGGGTTATTCAAGATTATAGTGAAATGGTAAATGTTGAGGTGTTAATTTTAGGTACGTTCTATGCTTAGAGAAATTTATTTCAATTTTCACACTTAGCTCCATATCTTTTCCAGATTAGCAATCACATCAGCATTAAAGTAAATTACAGATAGAACATAAACATAAATCGCATAAGACAAGACAAGACAAGAGGACACAAGATGTGGTGCTAGCCAGTGACAAACCCCAATGTGGGGAGACCCTTGATAAATTCTACTTCTATGTTCTTCAATAGTTTAGCAAAGAGAGAGAGAGATAGTACATTTACAACAGAAGTCAACAGTTTGACTTTCTATATCTATATGAGATCAGTTGAAGACATGTTGCTTCAACTGATTCTCTAAGGTGACTCCTTCACCTATCATACAGTTTCATATTATCCACTTTCTACACCTCTCCGTGCTCCACCATGCTGCACTTATCATCACAGTGCTGGACCTTAATGACCATGCTATGCACTTCATGTTGCTGATCCTGTCTTTTAGCTGCTCCAATCATTGAGCTACTCTTTATCATGGATCTACAACCAATGTTGTACTCATTTCTGATCTGCACTCAATGACTTCTATGATGCAATCGTCATACAGCATCCATCATCACTTTGCTGCCCCCATCATGCTGCAACCATCACCATGTTTCATCCTTGTTATCTGACTAACCCTCAACATAGTAGCTCTGTCCATTTGATAGGCAATCCTGAGAATAGCCTTGTTGTTGGCTATGGCCTGTGGCCTAGCCTAGCAACAAGAAAGGACTCCAATACTTTATCTTTCTAGTATCCAAGCATCATAAGGACTTGTTGTGCTATCAGCCCTTTCAAACACCTAGTTTTTTACATAAGCTGATTTAGAGAAGATGCATTCCTTCACTATGTAACAATAACTTATCACCATGTTGTCACCTACAGCAATCCGATTTTATATGATGTCCTTTCAGACCTTCTGATATTGTGAATGCTACAGATGAGTATTATCTTCCCTTGCTATGTATAAGCTTTCTTGGCTACTAAATGAGGGTTGCACTAACAGTGGCAAGGCACCATTCTTAACTGTGTCAAAGGCCTTTCCTTGACAGCGTCAAGAAGAAGCTTCTTCGGGCAGCGAATTGGTCCTCCATGAATGTGATTTAGTCTCCTACAGTATTGCAGATTAGGGCACTTCAACAACATATAGATCAAGTCTCCTTTACCAACGTTTAGACCTCTTTGATGCAGTGTATAGGAGCCTCCTTCAACTATGGGATAGAGCTACAGCTGGACCTTCTTTTGCTGAGGAGTAAGGCCAGTAGTTAGGGCACAAGATACTGCGTATTAGGGTCTTTCTTTTAGCTATGAAGAGTCTTCATTTACTGTGGCTAGATCTCCTTCTTAGGATAGTGTATAGCAGCTTATTTAATTTGCATATAAGTCTCCTCTTTTATGCATGTAGATCTCCTCATAAGCCTACGACTAGGGTATATTATGACAGCAGATTTAAGGCCTCATAGATCTGCATCAGAGGGTCTCTTCTAGACCAATGTTTAGCCTCTCCTTGCTGCAATTCCAAGACTGCATTAAAGCCTTTATAACAGCATAAAGGATTCTTCATCATGACGGTGATTAGGGCTTATTTCATTGACTGTAAATTAGGGCAGCGTAGGATCTTCAAGAAGAACCTTTTTCTTCCATATCTAGGGCACTTCATGACAGCATTAGGGCATCATTAGGTTCTTCCCTTTACTGTGGATTAGGGCATCATTAGGCCAGCATATATCCTAGGGCACTCCCTCTAGATCTCTTCTTCATCAAACCCAAAACAGAATGAAGAGAGATCATAAGAGTGTGTGTGTAACAAATGACTTGAAGACCTTATCCTTTTATATTAAAACGTTGAGGTTGAATAGACATGACTGTTGGGCTTCTAAACCTACATAAGTTTGTTGGCCGACCTTGACAATTTGTCCATAATCAAAATAAATTCATATCTTCACAAATACTTATTGGAATCGGATGATCTTTAGATCAATCCTACAGCTCTCGACGAGAGGAACCTAGGAAAAATATCAGCAGCCATAAATAAGGTGACCCACATGGAGTTGGGCCCTAGTTGCCAATTTTAACAAGAGGCCACTCTCCTTCACTTACAATATTAAGGAAACACACTTTAATGGATCAATTAAGGGCTCTTAATATGTTGAAATAGGAGCATTCAGGGCCTACATGGAACAAAAGGATCCCTTCATTGATCTTGTAGTCCCTTAATGCTTTTCTTCTCTAGTGCCATATGTGCTTCAGTTGGGAAAAAATGTTTAGACTTGTTCCAAGTGCTATAACTCAATGAATGTTTCTCACTAATTACTTGTCAAGTTCACTTCAAAATTCACCTCCACATAAATAGGTTATGACTCAAAGGTTCCCAGTCACCTAATGCTTAGAGTCATCTCTATTGCGAATACATGTGGGTTGAGTCTATTCACACAACGCAATATTTACAAGCTCTCTTAGGCATACATTGTCTCATGTTATCTTCTCTCTATTATGTTCCTCATATATGTTTTCTAACCCCCATGAGCATTGCTACTAACATGAGAGTATCCATGGGTTGCATGGTCAATGTTTGGAAGGTTTTAGATGGGATGTTTCCCATACCTCTAGACTATCTAGTAACTCTTCCCCATTTCTCATAACTAGTCAAAGTTTATAGCCCAAATATGAAATTAAGAAAACAAGGCACAGTTAAATTAAGAATAGGAAATTTCCCAATCCCATGACATCTTTCCCGAAGTGAAGCTTCTATCCAGGCATCAAGATCCATATAGGTTGTCCTCTCCTCTAGTTTTAGCTATATATACACACACAAACACACATATACACCATGATAAACTATGGAATCACATCCATGCTAATTATCCAGGATTAAAATCTTAGTTATATTTCCAATATTGGGAATTAAAATGGGACCTTACAATCCCCTCCCCCTAAAGGGAACATGGTCCTCAGTGTTCTATCATTCACTATTTTTTTACACATAAAAAAAAAAAATGGATTTTTCCTTTTCATGGAATCCTCCAACTCCCATGTGGCTTCATATACTTGGAAATGCTTCCATTATAATTTGACTTGTCCTATGGCTCTATTTTATAGCATAGTCTCCTTCCTTTCAAGTATGCACTAAAGTTCTAGATATAATTATCCTTCTAGTTTCACATATATTAAAGTGTAAACAACAATGTGATTAGCATCATGCATATGCTTCTTAAGCAAGGATTTGTTGAATAGATCATGTGCCTATAATGTGGGAGGCATGGAAAATATTTATGCTACTAGCCCCCCTCTCTCCAAAACCTTAAAGGGTCCACAATACCATGGTGATAACTTGGCACATGACCCCAATTTTGCTGAGCTCCTCATGAGTCTAATTCAGAGATACACACATTGACCCAACTTAAACTCCATACTAATTCAGCCCTGATTTGCATAACTCGTCTATCAATCTTGATCCCCCTTCAATTTTGTTTATTTATTTTTGGCCACTTCCTATGCCATTTCTTTTAACATGTCCCAAGTGTGATTCTATCAATTGGATTATACGAGTTGATGGGAACATTGCATTTCCTACCATATAATTCTTCAAATGGGTTCATCTCTAGGGATGTTGATAGCCATTGTTGTAATAATATTCTACTGGAGGCAAATAATCTTCCCACCTCTTTACCTGGTATATAACATAAGTTCTCAACATGTCTATAAATACCTAAGTTATCCTTTTTATTTACCCATCTATTTGAGGATGACAGGTAGTATTAAATGTCAATTTTGTCCCAAATTTTATAAATAAATAATTCAAAAAGTTGAAGTAAACTTGGCATATCAATCCAACAAGGTCTTCTTGGTCATGCCATGCAACGTGGAAATTTCTTTCATAAATATCTAGGCAATGTCAATTTGTTTATAAGTGTATTTAATAGAAATGAAGTGAGCTTCCAATCTCAACTTATTTGCTACCATCATGATTGTATCATGTTGTTTGAGGGTCCTTGGCAATCTAGTGATGAATTCCATAGAAATAACTTTCCACTTCCATTCTAGGATTGTGTTATATAGAATTTATACCTACAGATAAGTACATCTTCCCTAAGTGGGTAGCTACACTTAGAACAATAGAAGGAAAGATGTTTAACCTTTTCCTACAATAGACAGATAAGATAAAGGAACCTACTTGTGATCCTTCGCTTCCATTGATCTCCTTTGAATTGTTCCTGTCAGTCCTGCTCAAACTGAATTCGCTCAATTGGTACCTACCAACATAAACAGAAGATAAAAACAATCAAAGCATATGATCTATCTACTATAAACAAATGGAATCAACAACATTTGAACATACATTCATCATAGATATGGACAAAATTATGGGAAAATTAACAAACAACTTTAGTGACTGATAGAAGGAGAAGTTACACCCAATGTGGTCCCATGTTAATCATCCAGCTTAGTCCAAACCCTCATCACACCAATAGAACATCAATCCAACAACATAACATTACTTGAAAATGATTTCAAGTCTCAAACCAACAGTATTTCACTACAATATCTAAATTCCAGGCACCTCATCACTATGATGAGTGGTCAATTTATACAAAAATGCAAGTCGTTTTGTCATAAATTTGGAATTGAATGGTTTTCCATAATTGGATAGTTAGTTTCCATGGAGAAATGGATGAGAGGATATAGAGTTGAATGATCCATAGCCTATTCAAAATTAAGCTCATAGGATGAGATAAGAGTTGGGCATCCTTCTAGAATGCTCTAGAATCAAGGAATATTCCCAGAATCCTATGTTAATTTCGCTCATCCTCAACCAACGCAGGCTAAACTGGGCCTAAGTGCTCTACAACACATGCCTGAATGGGCCTACTTGCTATGCAGACTAGTTGAACTTGACCAAGGCTGCGTTGGTGTCCCAAAGAGGCATTTCAGCAGGGTTTCAAATTGAAAAACTTTCATGGATGAAAACATTCAATATGATGACTTGTCTAGGGCATGTAGCAACTGAATTAGGGTTTGATAAGCCCTATTTGTACTGATCTGATCGTCAAGAGTGATGTGCCAAAATAGACCTGTAACAACTTCCCCCTAAAGCATGAAGTCAAAAATGATAATGTTGAGTGATATTCTTTATGTTGTGATGAGGAGGATCTGAAGTAGATGGTGACCTGCATCAATTACAATACATAATATCATGATATCTTTGAATTTTTCATGAATTGCTGAGGGAAAGCATACCCATACTTAGCATATAAACTTTTCATTACATGTACATAAATCAGATAGTTGTCTACAAATATAGACCCATGATAGGATGACCATCTATGTAAGGCCATCACACAGATGATTTACTACTCTCCTGAAATCACAACCTAGATGGATGAAACTAGATCCAGGGTCTTCTATCTCATCCAATTATTCACTCAAGTATGAGCCTAACCATGTGAAAATGTGATCTGAATTCGAATATGGGAAGACAACGTCTGATTACCAGCCAATGATGTAAGCTGTTAACATATGCGAGTGAAATCACCGATAATGATAATTATTCTCAAGGTACTATAGTACATTCTGCATGGTGTGAATATATTTTTTGATGTCGAACACCATACAAAGTCCTTCGGTCGAAGGCCTGTGATGTCAACCTGTCGCCAGAAGTGAGAAACTTGCCATTGATGTATGCAAGCCTCAAGGTACTGAAGGGTGTTTCTAAGTCAACTTCCTGGATAATTTGCTGATGTTGACAAGAAGTGACTCATCACAGGAGGGCCTTGATGTATCCCCCATCAACAAAATGAAATGAGTGTAATGATTTTGAAGACAGAATGTTACGAACAACACAATGTTTAGGAATGGCGGTCATGAAAACGAAGGTTTATGTGTATTGCAAAGGATGAAGTTTATTGAATGACTTCTCTTGAACATGTTGGTGACACTGAATGAATTGGAAGCATTGACCCAAAACCAAAGTGATGGATGGTGTGATATACCATAGGTATGATAACCATCAAGAAGATAACCCAACCCAAATAGCCACAGAGATGAAGTGAAAGTGTCATGTTCAAGAGCAACTTGCTACCATAAAGTGATTTATCCCTTTTCCCATTTTCCTCAATCATTGCTAATGAGTACCTCTTTATTTTTTTAACAAGCTTGAGGAGTATAACATATTCTTGATGTATAATTCCACCCTTTGGGTGAATCCATCACTATGTAATGTTTTAATGAGTCTAGCTAAGGTGAAACTCGTTCTTGTCATGATGGACAAGTTTCTCGTTATTTGATGCTTTAACACATTTAACAACAATGAGAACTCAGTCCTTTTCATGTTTATAGAGTTTGAAAAGGGACAAAAAGAAAACTCACAAGTTCTTTTTCATAAATTTGTATCTCAAATCCGAAAAAGCGTAAAATAATACAAGAGAGAACCTATTGACCATGCTCGATCAACGTATTCCTTTTTCGTAAGTAATCTATCTTATTCCGGAAAAGGGTTAAATTTATACTAAGTAGATGTCGTATCCAATCCATTTATGAGTTGAAAAGGACAAGCGCTCAACAATCTTTCCATGTTTCAAGAGTCAGAAAAGAGCTTAAAGAGGACTCCACTTAGAGGAATGAGTGGTGTCTAGGATAGCAAATGGTTCCGGTGATGTTTGAATTTCTCAAAACATGTTGATTTATGTGAAGACGCTGGCTAATAAGACCACTCATTGCAATTGTTCCTCAAAAAGGGTAAAAAAACCAAGTGAAAGTGTATGATTGGCCAAGCAGATAGTGATGATGGAAGGAGAAAATCCAAGGCTCATTTGATGGAAGAGGCTGATAGAATGGAAATCACGAGGGTTAAAATGGAGATGGGTTCATTTTCACAGAATCTTGAACCATAGGGAACTATGCTTGGATTCAGTTTCATGTTTACACAAGCTTGAAATGAAAAAATATGCTTGGATTCAGTTTCATTTTTACACAAGCTTGAACCATAGGGAACTATGCTTGGATTCAGTTTCATGTTTACACAAGCTTGAAACGAAAAACTATGCTTGAGATTGGTTAACATGCCCCCAACATAATGACTCGATTCTAGGTGCATGCCCCCCAAGCTTCATTATATTCACCTAAGTAGACTACTCATGGCTATCAGGTGGATCGAATGAAGGTTCATTTGCAAGATCAAGTGAAAGACTCGACTAGGATTTTACGAGATCTAATCATAGACTCAAATTGGAACTTTTCTCCAGGGGACCTTGTTTCATTTTTTAATGAGCTTGTCACAAGACAAGGGACTCTGCTTAGATTCCTTATTTCATTTTTTAACGAGCTTGACACAAGACAAGGAACTATGCTCTTGGACGTGTTTCATTTTTTAATGAGGTTGACATAGTAAAAGAATTATCCTCATATTCCCTGTTTCATTATTTAATAAGCTTGACACAAGACAAGGAACTATGCTCATGATTCCTTGATCACGACCCATAAGAGGTCATGACTTCCAAGAGGTTCTCATCAGATGAGAGAACAATGTTCTGGAAGGGATACGTAGCAAGGAATCCATTAGAGAGATTTGGTTCCAATGCCCCCAGTACATAATGCACAACATCATGGAATTGATCGTCAGTTGATGTAAGCATGGAACGAGTTGCCACATAATTGACCCGTGGCAGGGAAGATACCATTGGGTCAAAAGGACCATTTAGGGAAGATGGTTGATTAGAAGCCATATTTGGGCCGAGAAATGAAAGCTAGTCAACAGTGACAATTTTTCCTTCATGCGGGAAACACATCACTTGAAAGAGTGTTAAAACAATAGCTCCCATGTCATAAACATGGTCACACCCAAGAAGTAAATTGTAATCTAAAGGGCGTGGGACTACCATCACATTGACATAAACAATTTTTCCTCCCAAAGTAATAGGCAACTGACGAAGGATCCCTAATGGTTAATTGGTTCCTTTGTTAAAAACCAATAGATTCTGGGTAACAGGCACAAGTGGCGGAAAACTAAGCTCTTGCCAAGTAGTGGAGGAAAGGATACTCACATATGCACTTTCATCTATAATAGTGCCAGATACAAGCATATTATAAACCTGTACTATGATCTGGAAAGGCACATAAGAAGGAAGACGACATCCTGCTAGTCGATTCCAATCAAATGAAGTGACCAGACTACTTAGAGCGGGTACTGTAAGAACAAGGGAATTACCCCCTTGAGTTACGAGAATGGGAAGATTTTCCTCCTGTCTTGATGGAACAGGACGGTTACCTCCAAGCTCATTGGAATCTGAAGAAACGAAAAGAACCTAAGTGGTATCATACTCACTCTCTATGGGAAAGGTACGATTAACTGAAGGTGAAATCGGTTCAACTGTTTCCTCGACCTGTGATTGGTCAGGTATAGACTCATGGGATTCAAATTCAGAGAGAGTGGGTTTGACTGATAGCTAACTTAGGTAAGTCATTTCATCAACTAGTGAAGGATTAAGGCAAAGTCTCATGTAATGAGATGGAAGTCGATATGGAGAAGTAGGACAATTATCCAACAATTTTTGGGCTTCATCTAGATAGGGACAAAGGTGAATGGGGTGATTCCCTTCGCATAACATACAGGGAAATTTAACTTTACCTTTCTTTCCATGAATTTTACTACCACTAGTTGATGGTGTGTCACCAGCATGATCTCCAGAAGTTGATGACACAGGATGATGTGAATGAGAAGATCATTCTTCTAAGACCTAAGGAATACCAAAACAAATTTCGAAGACTATGGTCTCTCGTACAAAGTTTGCAAGGATATCGAAGTTTGTGATGCTTATCGAATGGTTTCTCATAAGAATTTGCATTCGAAGCAATGGTTGCTTGGTTGTCCCCCCACTAAATTTTCTTCTTCTTCTTCTTATCGACCTCATTACTAATGGCAATACTTTCACCAGGTGAAGAGGAAGAAGGGGAGGAAGAAACAACTAATGAAGAAGGTAAAGGGTCAACTTTAGGATCAATTGGAGGTTGATTTTGTCCAGTTGTAGGAATATTCAGTTGTGGCGCTAAGGAGGTTGAGAAAAACCATACTAGGAAGCCGATGGTAAGTCCCGGAAGGGACAATGTAGCCATATAAGGAGCACTAATATCTCCGAAAGGAGGAAAAGGACTATGATTCCCATCAAAAGGAATTCCTTGATCAGTGGACTCTGTAGTTGTTGCCATATGTCTCAACCTAGTATCAAATAAGGAGTGACGTAGAGGATGTTATCCATGGTCAACTAATTTTATTTTAAACAAAATAACATAACAAAACAAAAGAGGGATAATCTAGGCAAAAGATTACCAAGTAACTGTGAACTGTAATATACTACCTCAGTAAACCAAGGACTTAACATATGTGCAGGAAATATCTCTGAATGTTGTTTTCGATGTGTCAAAGTATACAAGGCGACTGAATTGGTTACCTATGGATGGATAGAAACCTAATGTAGTCCTCCCAAATATACCCAAAAGTAAGTGGAGGCCCAATCTATGTTAGCATTTTCTAATGCGAAACTGCACAATGAGAGCTTTCCTTTATACTTTCCGTACAATAAAACCGCCTGATATACCCGAAAGTACGTGGATGAGCTATGATATACTTACGTACGTGGAATGAGGTATCACACTTGGAATGTATCACAGACCATTAGCGACAACTACTATATTTAACAATGTTGGAACACTTCTCTAGCCTAGACCTCAAAATGTTATGTGTTAAGTTACAATGCTCCATTAGGTTAATTGAGATAAATTTTAGTTGATCTTGCTTAAAAGTTTGCCTTTCAAGTTCACCGCATGATGTTTTTAAAACCCCTAGAATGCAAATAAGATGAGAAACATTCTTTTCATTTGATTTAAACAATTAAAACCATAACTAAAAGGGATAGAGCAATCAGAATCTCTAAACAAAGAGCATAGAGCACATCTAATGCAACTTTCCCTATACCATTCCTACAAGGATACACAAACTTCTAAATGCACAATGCAAGTTTTTCTTGTTAGTCCCTTTAGTGTTTAGATGAAAAAGAAGGAACTAAATGCAAAAACTATCAATCACTACTTTTCACAAGAAATGAAGACTTTACGACAGTTTCTTTTTCAAAGAAATGACGGCTTTACAACAATTCTTTTTCAGAAAAGTAATGACTAATCAATGTAAGCTAACTTTGACAATGAACTGATAATGATAAATAAATCTCTTAAGAAACGCTAAACAATCAAGGTCAAAGTAGGGCTAGGAAAGGAAATGCAAATTTATTTCAGAGCCATAGAAAACATTGATGTTTCAGCAAACAACATCAGAAGCAACTTTGGAAAAAAATCATGCAAAATATGGGTTTTTTGGCTTGATAGGGATCAACACAGCCCTGAGTGCGAGACAGTGCATTGCAAAGCATGGTCTCTAAGCCAAGGGTGCTCTGCAGTGCACTACCCCTGACCAAGGGTTCACTAGTAATAGAACATTCCTAGAGTAGGCATTCTAATACAAGTTTTTGACCAAAAAATCTTCAAAATGACTTAAAAGAGATCAATGAAGTCAAGTAAAGTCTACTAGGATGTAATATCATAAGGGTTAACTACTAGGAATGATGGTTCTTCCCCAGTGGAGTTGCCAATTTGTTATACGAAATTTATACCTAAGGATAAATACATCTTCCCTAAGTGGGTAGTTACACTTAGAACAAAAAAAGTAAAGGTGTTTAACCTTTTCCTACAATAGATGCATAAGATGAAGGAACTTACTTGTGATATTTTGCTTCCTTTGATCTCCTTTGAATTGCTCCTGTCGCTCCCATTCAAACTGAATTCGCTCAATTGGTACCTACCAACATAAACAGAAGACGACAACAGTCAAAGCATATGATCTATATACTATAAAAAAATGGAATCGATGACATTTGAATATACATTCATCATAAATATGGAAAAAATTATGGGAAAGGAACAAACAACTTTATTGATTGATAGAAGGAGAAGTTACACCTAATGTGGTTTGATCCCTTGTCACTCATCTAGCTTAGTCCAAACCCTCATCACACCAATAGCACATCAATCTAGCAACATAACATTACTTGACAATGATTTCAAGTCTCAAACCAACAATATTTCACTACAATATCCAAATTCCAGCCCCCTGATCACTATGATGAGTGGTCAATTTATACGGAAATGCAAGTGGTTTTGTCATAAATTGGGCACTGAATGGTTTTCCATAATTGGATAGTTAGTTTCCATGGAGAAAGGGATGAGAGGATAGAGGGTTAATTGATCCATAGGTTATCCAAAAATGAGCTCATAGGATGAGATAAGAGCTGTGCATCCTTCTAGAATGCTCTAGAATTAAGGAATATTCCCAAAATCCTATGTCAATTTCACTCATCCTCGCCCAGTGCAAGTTAATGTGAGCGTAAGTGCACTGCAACATGGGTCTAAATGGGCCTACTTGCTATGCAGAGTAGTTTCCCCTGACCAAGGCTGCACTGGTGTCCCAAAGAGGCATTTCAACAAGGTTTCAAGCTAGGAAACTTTCATTGATGAAAACACTTAATACGATGACTTCCCTAGGGAACGCAACAGTTGAATTAGGGTTTGATGAGCCCTATTTGTAATTATCTAATCATGAGGAACGATTTTCCCACAAGAACGAATAACTTTTTTGATTGATAGAAGGAGAAGTTACACCCAATGTGGTTCGATCCTGTGTCACTCATCCAGCTTACTCCAAACCCTCATCACACCAATAACACATCAATCCAACAACATAACATTACTTGACAATGATTTCAAGTCTCAAACCAATAGTATTTCACTACAATATCCAAATTCCAGCCCCTGATCACTATGATGAGTGGTCAATTTATAGGGAAATGCAAGTGGTTTTGTCATAAATTGGGCATTGAATGTGTTAGGTTCCTATACCAATAGGAGTCATAATGTTTGAATGGCTGAGATTAAACTTGTAATATGTACATACCTTTGCTTTTTGCAAATGTTTTCCATTCAAGAATTAAAAAAAAAAATGTGAAGAGGGTATGTCCTAAAATAAAAATCGAAGGACAAAAAGAATTAAAAAAAAAGGTCAAAAAAAGATAAAAAATGAACCCCAAGAAAAGAAAAGAGACCATGAAAGTGTGCAAGTCAAAATGCCACTACTATTTCCTTTTGATGCAGAATAAAAGTTTTTCTGCAGCTTGTTATATTTGCCACAATCCATGATAATCAAAATTTTTAAACTTGACTATTTCATGTTTTCAATTTTATGCCTATAGATAGAGAATAAAATCTGACCAAAATCTTTAATCTTGGCAGATAATTAGATTAGGTAGGGTAAATAAAAGGATCTCAACTGTTTAATCTGGGCCCTTGGATGTAATAAGGTTAGACTTATATAGATTACTCTTGTAAAAGAAAAGAAATGTTTTGATAAGGGTTTTCCAGCTTAAGTGCACCCTAATAAAGAGAAGTAAAAATGGTAGGATGAGTAGGTGGGTAAGTAGAAGAATGGTTGCAGAATTATGATGATTGTTAGATAAAATCATATTATTTGCCTTCATCATCAAATTCTAAAGTATGGGTGAAAATTGGGCATGTATCAAGTTCACAAAGTCAAAAATGATTAACTTCCCTGACTCATTACAGCTTTCACTTAATTAATTTCCAATAAAAAGTCTTAAAGTACCTAAAATCTTAAGTCAAAGGGGCTCAGAGCATTTGTCTAACTTTTGGAGGGATCTGACCCTCGGCTCAATGACTTATAGGTCCTAAGTACTAAAAGTCCCCTCATGAACATTCAACCCCTTCAAATTCACTCATATTTCCCAAACAAATCCCTTTTCCTAAGAAAAACACCATTTTCCTAAAGAAAAGTCATTTTCCCCTAATAAACCCCTTTTTCTAAGAATAAAACCTTATTATCTTAGAAGGAGTGATCATCCCCCATGGAAACACCCCTTTTCTCAAAAAAACCCAAAAAAAATACTTCAAGCCTAAGTATAATGTGTTATGACAATGATAAAATAGACAACATTACACTTAGCACTTTCATTTCCACATTAATTTCTAACTTATATATATGTTAAATCCCAAAAAAGAAATATAACCCTTCCCGTATATAGTTGTAAAAAAAACCCTTATATTAATATCCTACCCCAAAGTTTGAAACATAAAATTTATAAAACCCCTATCCCAATAAAATGAATTAATTAACCGATCTGCAGTTAATTAATAATTGACCTTCGCCAATGAAATTACCCCTTTCCTGCCATAATCCATCATTTAATTTAACCCACCACTATTAAGCCTTTGCCAGGGCCCTCCATTAAATTGATACAAACATCCCGCCCCGATCACCATATGATCGGCTCCCATTAATCAAATGGCAGACGATCATATTGGGTGGCCTTCGAAGGCCGACCTTTACCCGGTCGATATGGGTGGTTTCCTTTTGGACCCCAATTCTACATGGCACCTGATTAGCGGCATCAGGCAGCCTCTCCCCAGAAACCACTCCAGCCCAAAAGCGGTGCAATCAAACCCACTTACCGGCTCCCACTAGATGACAAGACGTCTCATCTCCCACTAAAAGCTAAATGTACCTTTTTCTCATGTACCTGCCAAACAGTTAAATTTGAAAATATAACTAGAAAACTCATTGTTTTGGTTTTATCGTGGAAAAGACACTCAGACCTTCATGCAAGCGATAGACTACGTGCAACTGTCAACCCACATCTAACCGCCAACCTACAGAAGCTGCTAAAACTTCCAGTCCACCCTTCAGTCACCTACACCTCCTGCAACTGTACACAGTCATCCATCGACCCATTCAGGGCCAAAAACCAGGTATTTATTTGAATTCACCAAGAAACCCTGTCTCATTCCCAAACCTGTTACTCAATTGCTTTAAGTTATTAAGTAATTAAGTGAAAGAATTTCCCAGCAACCCCAAACAGCTCTTAATTGAACCAATTTTCCCCCAATTTAACTAAAAACCCTTTTTCCCCATTCTTGAATACACAAGAACCAAAAATGGCCACTCCAATTGCTATGGATGTTTGACCACTTTCAATTCCCCTTTGGGACTTAGACCATCTCCCTTTGGCAGACAAAGACTTCCAAATCAAGGACACCTCTGTCCATGAATCCCCACTGAAATTATGATGCCGGTACAGAGACCAATACTTAGACCATGTAGATAAAATAGGTCTTTTGGAATCAAATTTGCCCAAGTATCAATTCCCTAGAGTCCATATCTTCCCTGACGTTGTCCACTATTGCCATATGAACTATAGTCCCACCCAAAGAGCAGTGATGTCGCTTGACCATACTGTACTTTTTACCATCACTATTGAATCCATCAATGAAATGCTGCAGTTGCAACCAAGACAAAATATGACTCCCATTTCCATTGGAGACCTGCTAGAGAAATTCCCTAAGATTTCCCCTGCCAGACTTACTGAAATGTTCTAGAACTTTATTATGGAAGAGAAATATATTCCAAAGGACCCTCCCCCATACATGTGGACCATATTTTCTAAACTTGGCTGAGACATTATATCAATGATATCTAGTGTTTTAAGCTATACTACTAGTGAGTATGTTGATGAAATCATTATTCCCTTCATGTCCATTTTCACTCTTGGACAACCCCCTGTAATCATGTTTGATTATGCCAAATTCATATCAGATAAAATGCATGATCAATTCATGAGAATGGACAATGAAAGAGTATTTAAGTACTCTTCGATTTTGTATCACCTTTTCCTATATTATCAAGATGAAAAATTCCCATTCACTCTTCGGAAGATTGATACCAGAGGAAACCCTAGATTAGTAGTCTTCTGGACTCCTTTAATCCACCAATATGAATCTCCATATACATTCATAGATTTCATATACTTTTTTGTGCATCATGTAGCGACCATGCTATTAGGAATCCCTCCCCCAAGGATCAGTGCAAATATCAAGAGGATCATATAGCTGTCTAAACAACACAAACTAGGAGATTGGTACTTGTACCAAAATCACATTGAAATCAGAATATATGGTTGTGAGTTAGCAGCTTACAAATTACCAAGATACCTCCCAATGAGGTTATTTTCGCTGGAGTACTACAGACAAATAATCAACTCATATGAGGTACATTTTGTAAAGGCCAAGAAAAAGGCCCAACTCAGAATAAAAGACTAGCTAGGCCCCTTTATATGCAACAGTAGAGAAGCTGGAAGAGAATCAGAAGAACTTCTTCAAAGGCTTAGACTGAAACAAAGCTTCATGTGGAGATATGACCCCTTTGATTTCATCTGCAATAGAAGACAAAAGAACAAATTGTCTCCCTATATCCACCATAGAATTCCTAAGATAGAACAATATGAAAATTAGTTGGAATGGGTGGAAAATACTCTAGTAGATAGAGATAACACAGAAGTTGTTGTTGATAATTCATTAATTGATCTAGAGAGGAGACTTGATGAAAGTTATTTCATAAAGGTACCAGGAGAATTCCCAGCCCAAAGGGAAAAACAGGAACACACTGAGCAACAAGCAGAAGAAGGACCTCAGGAGCAAGAAGAGTCATAGCAACTAGACATATCAGAAGAGCTGGCTCAGACAAGACAACCAGAACACACTATGAGTACTCCTCCTATTATGTAGACTCCTCTAAATGAGGAGAAGAATCCCAAAAGAGATAGGGAGGAGACCACTCCTTTTGGAAGACCAATTACACAGACCTATGTCAAGAGACAAAGATTAAACCCTTTCTCAGAGCAAGAATACACAGAAGAAATAGCTGGAACCACAGGCACAGAAAGACCAGAGACCAGTCAAGCTACTCCCTCTCAAGGAACACAAGAACCTTTCACAACACCTACTTAGATGCTAGAAAGACAACAAAGTGTGGAGGTATCCCCATTCAGGGCTCTAGCTGGCCAAGACCAAGATATCAGAGAAAAATACAAAGAGATAAAGGCCAAAAATGAAATGCTGGAGGCTCAAAGATATGAACAGTACCTCAAAATGGTTCCCACCAATCAAACAAGGCTTATGTTAGCCTTTGATGTAAAAGAAGGTAAAATGTAGATGAATTTCTTGAAGCTTACCACTTAGCATCCCAGGTCAATAGCTGATTACTTGAAGACAGAATTTGAAGTGCTAGCAAAGGATATACATCCTATTGACCAGATTTAATTGCATAAACAGACCTGAGAAATGGTCTATTCTACATTGACTAGTAATGCCATTGCAGCACATCAGTTACAAAATTCTCTTAACAATATATTAGTGCAATTCCAACTAGAGAAGGCCTCTTCACAGGCCAAGGGTACCAGGATAAACTCCTTAAAAAGCTTAACTATAGAGTTGGGACATGATCCCAAATATGTCAAGGTTGTAGAAAGGCTAATTAAAAAGAAAAATGATGACATAGCTACCTTGAAAAAGTAGATTAAAATTCCACATCTGCATCAACCACAAACAACTGAAGTATTAGAAACTTAGAAGGGGCAGGAAGAGCTTATGGACTTAGTCCTTAAGCTAAATGAACAACTGAAAGAAATAGAGAAGGATTTGGACAATTTGATTCAGTATAAACAGAGTGAGTTGGCCACCACTCCACAGAGTGTGATTCCTACAGTCTCTACAGCAGTTCCCTCTACATTGGCAGCTTCTTTAGCACCAACAGCTCCACCTACTACAGCATTTCCAATCACAACCAAGTCCACAGGTGCAGGTACATCTACAGAGAAGACAACAGAATTAGTGAAAGCCTTGGAGGAAATGACCATCCAGGCTACAAAGCTTAAAAGACTCAAGGAAAAAGTGTCAAGCTTAGAAACTGACTGCAAGCTTGCACAAATACAGCAAAAAGAAGAAGCACAAAAGAATCAAAGGATGGGTGAGAGGATGAAATTCCTTGAAAATGACTTGACATTGCAACAACGACTAGGAAAAATAAAGTAGATGCTCTGGGCCAACATCATTGACTCTGTCAATGATGTTTGGCCATCAATTCAAGTAATTTTTGAGCAAACAGAACTCGTGAAAGTGGCCACTGAAGCAATTCAAAAGACAAGAGAAGACTTGGGAGACCAGCCCGAAGAAGCCAACCAATTTATCAAGTTCTTGAACAGTAAGAACAGGTATCAATTAGATGACCTTGGTGTAGAGGACAGAACCGAAACCATCATAGAAATAAAAAAGGTTCTAACTAAAAGGAACCTTATGCTCAACCTAGAAAAATGATGCAAAGGTATGCAAGCTGATATTAACAGATTCATGGCAAAGTTTGGAATTTTGAGGGAAAAAGGACTTCCCAGTCCTATGGTCATCCATGACAAGCTTATGACCAAGTAGGACTACATTGATAGATTAAACAAGTTAACCAAAGACGAAGCTAGCACTTCAGGAGTTAAAGCATTGCCCACAGGAAATGTATTGTATGACAATTTGGAAAATCTGTTCTTCCTGGAGCATGAGATAAAGCACTAGTTTGTCAATAAGCCAAATTTTGCCAAATACACCGAAGCAGATGAGATATGTGGAAAGATGCTTAAGGTAAAATTATCTAAAGATGAATGGTGGGTAAAATTGACAGATTTACTATAAAGTTACTACAGTAAATCTACATGGCAACTGAATGAAAAAGGTGAAACAAGGTCAAAGAGTAGCAGGTAAAGTGTATCAGTAGGTTGAAGACATGAAGTGATTCCAGCACACAGATATCATTCAAAATAAAGATCTAAATTCGAACAGCAAACAGTCAACACAATCACAATAAAAGGGACAGCAAGAAGTAGTTTTCCATCTGTCTCTATCATCATGCTTGAAGATATTTTTAATTTCCTAGAATAATTCTCAAACTATTGTGAGATATTTTGTAATATCTTTTGTATAAATACTTCACATTTCGCAGTAGTTAGGGTGGATTCAAAGACATTTCTATAGACATTTTCTTGCCATGTTAAGGAGCTATTGTAATCAAGATTGGACTGGCTTGTTGGATCAAGGAATAAAGTTAAAGATATTTCACAGGATTCTTGTGTAAAGAAAAAATCAAATAAGTATTATCTCTCAGGTTTATTATTGTTTTCTCTTCATGTTTATGAATAATCATATGTGTCTATGAAATTTGAATGGTAAATTAGGAATGATATTTTAGAATTAGCTTTAATGCTCTCTGTCTTGATTGTTTACATTCTCAATGTTTTTTGCTAAACTATATTGGTCTGGGAATTCTTAATTTCTCCCTTACTTCTGTAGTTTCCCCCTTAGGTCCATAGTAAAGGATTCTTAGTTGCCCTTTGCTATTGATCTCCTCCTACTCTTCATCTTGATCCTGGTCTAAGGATTCTTAATTTCCCTTTCACCCTGGTTGGAACTATCTCACCCATTTGAACATGTAGATTTTCTTTTTGCTTTGCTAGCCTACCCTGTGAACTCTTCCTTTAGTGATTGCTCTGATCCAGTTAAGCCATTCTTTGATTGACTCCATAGCCCAATGGCTTGAAAGCCTTGTTTTGTCCATCTGTTCCTAGAATTCCACCACCCAATCAAAATCAAAACCTTATGAGCACTAAGAACTAGCCTAAAATCCTACCAAAACAAAGTTAAATTATAAAGAGAGAGCCCTCTCTAGACTTAGGTTGGCTAGAACCCGAGTATAAAAGATTAGGTTTATGGTTACCTCAGATTATTCCTTCTTTTTATAACTTCTAGGGAAGACTTTTGAGTGATAACATAGTGGCGACTCCATTGGGGACTCAAACCCTTAGTCTTAATAAACCTTTGAGAAATTTCAAATTTTTATTTCAAGCCTCTTAAAGGGTTTATTAGAAGTTATTTATAAAATTTCATAAAAAATAAATAATTAAAAAAAGCTTGAAATCTGGCTTCAAGGAGAACTCATTATACTAGGGCCAACCTAGATCCAAACCCTCCCCCAGTATTTGACAATCCTAACCTTATTTCGAGAATATCCAAAAGACAAGAAAGTTCAGTAAGCCTAAGACCTTTAATCAAAGTAGATTCCTGTCCTGATGAGTGGCTATTTTTAGAAGACGTCCCTTTTGACGAGTCATTTGATCTCTCACTATTTAGAACCAAGTTAGAAAGTGCACTTGATAACATAGTTCTAGATCCAAAATTCATTAGATATCTTGAGGTCCAAAGGGCAAACCAGTCCATTGATCAGTACAGTATAAATTCCCCTCAATCATCCCTTACTACTGTTAAGATCCCTAAACTTTCTGAAACAACTTCAACTTCCTTTAGTTCACCATTATTCCCTCATATTTCTGAAGTTCATTCCACACCTCCATTCATACCTTCACTTCCCCATCAACCTATCACTACCCATCAAACACCTAGTACCCCCAGTTCCTCATCAACCACTGAAACTCCCCCTGTTACCCCAACTCCAGTTCTCAGTCCTACTCAACTTAGAGCCATGGCAAATAGATATGCCCCTCTTGTGTTACCTTATCCACAAGGTGTCATGCCACAAGAATACCAGAGTAAAATAGTCCTATTTGATGGCACTAGATCCTACACAACACAACAACACACAAGAAAAATGATAGATCATTTCGAATTGCATGAAATTGACATTGGAGATGTCCAAATGAAATTTTTTGCCCAAACTCTAGTTGGAGAAGTGAGAACATGGTTTAGATATCTACCTAACAATAGTATAGATAGTTTAGAAGTTTCTTACCAACAATTTTTAAATAGATGGGAAAAGAAAAAGAACCCTCTTCAAATTCTTTCTGAATAGGAAAACATAAAGAGGGGAACAAATGAAATAGTTCAAGACTACTGTACTAGATTTAACAATGTGTATAATGCAATACCAACCGACCTTAGACCCCAACCTAGCTTAGCTCTGATAAAGTTTCCAGATGGGTTTGACATTGATATGGAATTTTAACTTAGAGAGAGGAATCCCCCAACACTAGAAGATATGCAGAGTGTAGCGGTTAGTGTAGAAGCTAATCTACTTGCCAAAAGAGCTAGGGTGAGAAATGAAAGGAGAGCACCCTTGAAAGATGAAGCTTCACCCTTTGATCAAGAAATGGATGCTTTAGCCAAAGGAATGGAAAAATTGATGGTTAGGATGGAAAACATTGAAAGGAAGCCTCACTAGGACAACCAACAGGCATCTCCAGTAAGAAATCCAAACTTTAGGAAGAACTAGAACCAAAATTCTGGGAAAAATGGAACAGATTAGAATATTAGACACCCTTTCCAAGAAAACAATGTTGAAACTTCCAATTTAGAAGACCCTGAGCAGGACACTCAAATTAATTTGATGGGATTAGATGAAGAAGAAACTATGTTTCTGACTCAAGATGATCAAGAATTACACATGCTTCTGCAGTTACAGACCCAATCTGGAGAATCCTTCAATTACAAGCAAGGGTATGATTCTGCTATTTTTGAGGTGCATAAACAATACAATTTAAGGAGAAAAAAGAATAATGGTGCTCCAGACCAAAACAAAAAGCAGTACCTAATCAGCCTAAGAAAATTAAAGCAGCTCCAGTTACTAAAACTCTCCAAATCCTCTCTAGACCAAATCAGAACCCTCCCATTCATAGCATTGAAGATGTAACCAATGACCAACCTTCTAATGAGCAACCTTCAACTTTAGTGCCCTCTGAGGAAACAGTCGAATAGCCTCCAGAAATTGTATTAGAAAATCCACTAAAAAGACTCCAAATACTGAAAAAGAAGAACAAACTACTCCAAACCCTGTTGTTAAAATTCCAAACGTTCAAACAGAGAAATTCCCTTTGCCTTTCAATTTGGGAGCAGAGGTGGCCAAACTGCAAATCTCAGTTCCTTTAACAGAACTGATCAAGCATGAAACTTGCAAATATCAAATAAGAAAATCTTTAAACTTCGTTGAGAATGAAGACTCTGTTAACTTATTTGATGATCAACCTAAGTTAATTTTCGGTCCTGATGTTAATGGAAAACTAGTGGAAAGAGAGATACCACCCTTCTACATAAGCCTTAACATTCATGATAAAATCCTGCTCAATGCTATGTTAGACTTTGGGGCTTCACACAATCTAATGCCTAAATCTATTATGGAGAAGCTAAACTTGGATATCACTAGGCCATACAAGGACCTGTTTTCATTTGATTCAAGTCAAGTGCCTAGAACTTATTAAAGACTTGTGTGTTTCCCTAGTGTAGTACCCTGCTAAGACCATTCTTATAGACATAGTTTTTGCCGATATACCACCTAAATATGGAATTCTCTTGTCTAGATCGTGGGGCACCAAACTCCAGGGATCTCTGCAACTTGACATGTTAAATGCTACCATATCAGTCTTTGGATATCCTAAAAGATTGTATAGAGAGACTCTGATGAAGTATGTAGTGAGTAGCCATAAGAGACCTCAAAAATTTCCTATATATTTGATGCATTCTATATCGATTCTTTCATTCTTTACAATGATGAAACAAACCAAGAAAACACTTCAAATAACATTATTTCAGAACCAAAAGAAATTGTAGTAGCAAAAGAAAATCAAATTGTCCAAATTCAAGAAATTTCAAATAATAAAGATGACATAGATACCTTAATCAAAGAAGATTTTGTTCCCCCAGACATTAAGAATTATGAACATGAAATTATATGGCATCTTGAATTCGATGGGTCAGTGAACAAACTAGGTGCAGGAGCAGGAGTATGGATTTACAATTTAGAAAATGATCATTCAGAGGGTCATGCCTACATATTGAACTTCAAATCTACTAACAACATGGCCGAGTACAAAGCACTTCTTTTAGGTCTCAAATTGGTCAAGAAGTTAGAAGCCATAAGAGTCTCTATCATGGGAGATTCTGAGTTGGTTATAAAAAAAATCAATTTTGTATATATGACTAGAGATCCTAGGCTAGGTTATTATACAGGAACAGTTTTTGAAATATTAAATACATTTTTAGAAACTAAGGTTGCAGTCATTCGAAGAAAACACAATATGCAAGCTCATAGTTTAGCTATGTTTTCCAGTACTTGCAAGTTACCATTTCAACCTAACCATCAGTACACTGCTGAGGTTAGGCATAGACTTGCTATCCCTGACAACTTAAAAAACTAGCAAGTATTTAATAATGATCAACAAATAAACCATTTTCTAACTTTAGATTAAGAATTTGTAAATAGCAACATAGATACTGACATAACATTAGATCTTGATTTCACAGATAAAATTGAAATTAACAAGTTAGAAGATAAAAAAAATAGATAGATTCCATCTCACAAAGTTTACAAAATCAGATATTCAAAACCTAAAGCAAATGAAATTGATGAGATAATTGACGAAGACTCTGAAATCATCAATCTCAAAGATAATTTTTTGCGAAAGGATTAACTCCTTTGGAGGACTTGTTTGATTCAAACGATGTCCCTAGAAAGCCGAAAATGGAACCCTTAAAGTCTGACATTGAGGAGTGTAACATGGGCTCTGAAGAAGATCCTAAATTGATAAAACTTCCAAAATCTATACCTCCTCATGAAAAAGTAAAATATATAGAACTATTGAAGGAATTCCAAGATGTTTTTGCTTGGAGTTATGAGGACCTTATGTCCTATGACACCAGCATAATACAACACACCATCCCCTTAAAAGAAAACCACGAACCTTTTAAACAGAATCTTAAAAGAATTAATCCCATTCTATTGCCTTCTATTGAAAAGGAAATCAAAAGAATGTATGAAGCCAAGATCATTGCACCAATAAGATTTTCCGATTGGGTTTCTAATTTGGTACCCACAAGAAAGAAGACCGGTGAAATTAGACTGTGTGTTGACCTTAGGAACCTAAATAAAGTTTCACTAAAGGATAACTACGCTCTTCCCAAAATGGATCACATATTACAGAGGGTAGTAGGTTCAACCAGAATCTCACTGTTAGATGGGTTCTTGGGTTATAACCAGATTTTAGTCCACCCAGATGACCAGGCAAAGACTGCATTCACCACTCCTTGGGGAACTTTCATGTATGTGAAGATGCCTTTTGGGTTAAAGAATGCAGGGGCCACCTTCCAAAGAGCTATGGATATAGCTTTTGCTAAGGAAATCCATGACTTCCTTGTAATATACCTAGATGATATCACTATATTCTCTAAATCTGATCAACAACACCTGGATCATCTAAGGCAGGTCTTCACCAAGTGTAGGAAGTATGGAATTTCTCTGAATCCTAAAAAGTCTTTATTTGGATTGGAAGAAGGAAAATTGTTAGGCCACATAATCTCCAAAGATGGTATCTGGATCAACCCAGCAAGAATTGAAGCCATTTTACAGATACCACATCCTAGGAGCATCAGAGAACTACAAGCCTTTTTAGGTAAAATAAACTTTTTGAGAATATTTATCTCTAACTTAGCTGAACTAATTAGATTATTAAATAACATGTTAAAGAAAGATTCGACTATTAAATGGACACTTGAGGCTAAAAGGTCTTTTGAAGAAATCAAGCTAGCCTTAACACAAACACCAATTCTAATCAGTCCAATGTTTGATAGGGATTTCATCATATTCTCTTTCACCTCAGAACACACAATTGCTGCAGTCCTACTGCAGAAGAATGATCAGGGTTTTGAACAACCTATAGCTTTCTTTAGTAAAGCCCTGAGAGATGCACCTTTAAAGTACAATATAATGGAAAAGCAAGCTTTTGCTCTAGTCAAAGCCATCAAAGATTTCAGAGTTTACATCCTATATTCACATGTAATAGCTTATGTTCCCAATGTTGTATTCAAGGACATCCTAACACGGGATGGTTTAGATGGAAAAAGACGGAAATGGATAGCTACTATATTAGAATATGATTTAGAAATTAAACCTACAAATTTGATCAAAGGCCAAGGTTTAGCCAAGCTCATGGTTGAATTGAACTGTCAGGATCTAGACATAATTTTCATTGCAGAATTAGAAAATGAAGAGGATATGGAGACTCCACCGACCAACCAGGCCTTCACTGACTCGCCATGGTATGCTAAAATTATATACGTTCTACAAAATCTAAAAGCTCGTCCAGAATTATCTCGAACTAAAAGTAGGTTCTTAAAAATGAAATCTTTGAAGTTTTGCATAATTGAAAATGCTTTATTTTGGAAAAATCAGGAAGGAATCCTTCTTAACTATTTATTAAAAGAATAATCTGACAAAATATTACAGGACTTTCATGCAGGTGACTGTAGGGGACATCTTTACTGGAAAATCATAGCTAACAAGATCTTAAGAGCTGGGTTTTACTGGCCCACTCTATTTTCAGATGTAAAGAAATTTGTAATCTCATGTCACAAATATTAGATCTTTGAAGGAAAGAAAAAACTTTTACCATTAACCTTGAAGCCAATATCTGTTGAAGCATCATTTCAATAGTGGGGTCTTGACTTCATTGGTGAAATCCATCCCCCTTCCTCTGCCCAACATAAATGGATCTTGACTGCTATAGATTATTTCACAAAGTGGATAGAAGCCATACCCTCAAGACAAGCCATTGATACTGTCATAATAGGTTTCCTTGAGGCCAACATTTTGTCTAGATTTGGATGCCCCATCAAAATCATCACTGAAAATGCAGCAGCTTTCAAATCCAAAAAAATGATTGATTTTTGTAACAAATATCATATAACCCTGGGTCACTCCACAACCTACTATCCCCAAGGAAATGGACTAGCAGAGTCTTCAAACAAGAGCTTAATGAATATCATCAAAAAATTGCTGGAAGATAACAAGAAGACTTGGAACAAGAAGCTAGTAAATGCCTTGTGGGCAGATAGGCTGACCACAAAGAAATCCATTAGTACCAGTCCTTATTAGCTAGTCTATGGAATGGAGGTTATTTTCCCATTTTCCTTGGGAACACCAGTGATGAAATTGCTCCAAGAAGTGCAAGTTGAGCCAAATGATATTCAAAGGAGGATCAACCAGACAATTCACTTACAGCAGACCAGGGAAGTACTATATTTCAGATCCCAAATGGTGCAAGAGAGAATCAAGAAAGCTTTTGACAAAGGGACTAAGGCAGAAGATTTCTACCTAGGATATAAAGTTTTGAAATGGGACTCAAGAAGGGAGGATAAAAGTAAACATGGGAAGTTTGACTTCCTATGGAAAGGCCCTTACATCATTTATGCTTTCAAGGGTAATAATGCTTTTTTCTTCAAAGAATTGGATGGCACAGAAGTAGAAGGAGGACCAGTTAATGGTCGAATGCTTAAGCACTACATAGATCCTAGTCACTAATTTCACTAATCACTTGTACATATTTTATTCTTCAAAAGTTTAGCGTTGATTGGATGGTAATTTTGGAGTTGAAGCCCAAAGAGAAGGCCCTAAGCTTCAAAGGTTTCACTGTCATAAATAACAATATTGCAATAAAGTGAAAGGGAAAAGTGCATATTAAGATCATAGTAATTCATAAGGCCATTGATCTACTAGTTCTTGACATTTCACTAGGAAATGCCATCCCCAAGTCGAGCCACTATTAGTTTCCTATACAAATAGGAATCATAATGTTTGAATGGCTGAGATTAAAGCTGTAATATGTACATACCTTTGATTTTTGCAAATGTTTTCCATATTCAAGAATTAAAAAAAAATGTAAAGAGGGTATGTCCTAAAAGAAAAATCAAAGGACAAAGAATTAAAAAAAAGGTAAAAAAAAGGATGAAAAATGAACCCCAAGAAAAGAAAAAAGACCATAAAAGTGTGCAAGTCAAAATGCCACTACTATTTCCTTTTGATGCAAAATGAAAGATTGTCTGCAGCTTGTTATCTTTGCCACAATCCATGATAGTCAAAATATTTAAACTTGACTATTTCATGTTTTCAATTTTATGCCTATAGATAGAGAATAAAATTTGACCAAACTCTTTAATCTTGGCAGATAATTAGATTAGGTAGAGTAAATAAAAGGAGTTCAACTGTTTAATCTGAGCCCTTGGATGTAATAAGGTTAGACTTAGAGAGATTACTCTTGTAAAAGAAAAAAAATGTTTTGATAAGGGTTTGCCATCTTAAGTGAACCCTAATAAAGAGAAGTAAAAATGGTAGGATGAGTAGATGGGTAAGTAGAAGAATGGTTGCGGAATTATGATGATTGTTAGATAAAAGCATATTATTCGCCTTCATTATCAAAGTTCTAAAGTATGAGTGAAAATTGGGCATGTATCAAGTTCACAAAGTAAAGAATGATTAACTTTCCTTACTCATTACACCTTTCACTTAATTAATTTCCAATAAAAAGTCTTAAAGTACCTAAAATCCTAAGTCAAAGGGGCTTAAAGCATTTCTCTAACTTCTAGAGGGACTGGACCCTCGACCCAATGACTTATAGGTCCTAAGTACTAAAAGTCCCCTAATGAACATTCAACCCCTTCAAATTCACTCATATTCCCCAAACAAATCCCTTTTCCTAAGAAAAACACCATTTTCCTAAAGAAAAGTCATTTTTATCTTAGAAGGCGTGATCATCCCCCATGAAAACACCCCTTTTCTTAAAAAAAAACCCAAAAAAATACTTCAAGCCTAAGTATAATGTGTTATGAAAATGATAAAATAGACAACATTACACTTAGCGCTTTCATTTCCACATTAATTTCTAACTTATACATATATTAAATCCCAAAAAGGAAATATAACCCTTCCCGTATATAGTTATAAATAAAACCCTTATATTAATATCTCGCCCCAAAGTTTGAAACATAAACTTTATAAAACCCATATCCCGATAAAACGAATTAATTAACCGACCTGCAGTTAATTAATAATCGACCTCCGCCAATGAAATTACCCCCGACCCGCCATAATCCATCATTTAATTTAACACACCACTATTAAGCCTTTTCCAGGCCCCTCCATTAAATTTATACAAACATCCCACCCCGATCGCCATATGATCGACTCACATTAATCCAACGATAGAAAATCATATCAGGCGGCCTCCGAAGGCTGACCTTTACCCGCCTCATATGGGTGGTTTCCTTTTGGGCCCCAATGCTGCATGGCGCCTGATGAGTGGCATCGGGTGGCCTCCTCCCTGAAACCACTCCAGCCCAAAAGCGATGCGATCAAACCCGCTTACTGCCTCCTGCTAGACAACAAAACATCTCATCTCCCACTAAAAGCCAAATGTACCTTTTTCCCATGTACCCGCCAAACAGTTGACTTTGCAAATATAACTAAAAAACTCATTGTTTTTTTGTTTTATCATGAAAAAGATGCTCAGAACTCCATGAAAACGATAGACTATGTGCAACTGTCAACCCACGTCCAACCGCCAACCTGCAGAAGCTGCTGAAACTCCTAGTCCACCGTTCAGTCACCTACACCTCTTGTAGCTGTACACAGTCGCTCGTCGACCCATTCAGGGCCAAAAACCAGGTATTTATTCGAATTCACCAAGAAACCTTGTCTCATTCCCAAACCTGTTACTCAATTTCTTTAAGTTATTAAGTAATTAAGTGAAATAATTTCCCAGCAACCCCAAACAGCGCTGAATTGAAGCAATTTGCCCCCAATTTAAATAAAAACCCTTTTTCCCCATTCTTGAATACACAAGAACCAAGAATGGCTGCTCTAATTGCTATGGATGTCCGACCACTTTAAACTCCCCATCAGGACTTAGACCATCTCCATTTAGTAGACAAAGACTTCCAAATCAAGGACACCTCTGTCCATGAATCCCCACTAAAATTATGTTGCCGGTACAGAGACTAGTACTTAAACCATGCAAACAAAATAGGTCTTTGGGAATCAAATTTTCCCAAGTATCGATTCCCTAAAGTCATATCTTCCCCAACATTGTCCACTATTGCCATATGAGCTACAGTCCCACCCAAAGAGCAGTGATGTCCCCTGACCATATTGTACTTTTTACCATCACTGTTGAATCCATCAATGAAATGCTGCAATTGTAACGAGAACAAAATCTGACTCCCACTTCCATTGGAGACCTACTAGAGAAATTCCCAAAGATTTCCCCTGCCAGACTTACTGAAATGTTCCAAACGTTTATTATGGAAGAGAAATATATTCCAAAGGACCCTCCCCCATACATGTGGACCATATTTTCTGAACTTGGCCGAGACATTATATCAATGATATCTAGTGTTTTAGGCTATACTACCAGTGAGTATGCTGATGAAATCATTATTCCCTTCATGTCCATTTTCACTCCTGGACAACCCCTTGCAATCATGTTCCATTATGCCAAATTCATAGTAGATAAAATGAATGATCAATTCATGAGAATGGACAATGAAAGAGTATATAAGTACTCTTCGGTTTTGTATCACCTTTTCCTATATTATCAAGCTAACAAATTCCCATTCACTCTTCAGAAGCTTGATACCAAAGGCAACCCTAGATCAGTAGTCTCCTGGACTCCTTTAATCCACCAATATGAATCTCCATATACATTCATAGATTTCATAGACCTTTTTGTGCATCCTGTAGCAACCATACTATTAGGAAGCCCTCCCCTAATGATCAGTGCAGATATCAGGAGGATCCTACAACTATCTAAACAACACAAAATGGGAGATTGGTACTCGTACCAAAATCACACTGAAATCAGAATATATCGCTATGAGTTAGCACCCTACAAATTATCAAGATACTTCCCAATGAGGTTATTTTCCCTTGAGTACTACAGACAAACAATCAACTCAGATGAGGTACATTTTGTAAAGGCCAAGAAAAAGGCCTAACTCAAAATAAAATACCAACTAGGCCCCTTTATATGCAATAGTAGAGAAGCTGGAAGAGAAGTAGAAGAAATCCTTCAAAGGTTCAGACTGAAACAAAGCTTCATGTGGAGATATCAACCCTTTGATTTCATCTGCAATACAAGATAGAAGAACAAATTGTCTCCCTACATCCACCACAGGATTCCCGAGATAGAACAATATGAAAATCAGTTGGAATGGGTGGAAAATACTCTAGCAGTGTTATAGACATTTTTGGGCACTGCAACCCCAATCATATATGTCCATAAACCAAGGGCTCCTAAGTCCCTAAAAGTGTTGTTTCACACCCTAAAGGAACAAAGTCAGCTGATTACATCATCTCCCAGAAGTTCTCCATGAAAAACTACTCAGAACGGGTCAAAACTGGACCATCTCACTTGCTCCATGGTCAAAGTGCTATGCATCCCACCTAAATGCACACGGGATCTGCAATGCATCCAACCTAAATACACATGGGAGGTGCGATGGGCGAGAGCGGACAAATGGTAGAGACAGTTTGTGAGGTGGATGATCATGGAATCTTCCAGAAACTTCTCCTGTGACACTTGCCTCTCTGAATTCACCCAGGGATGAGTAAGAGATCATCAATATCCAAGTGGAATCAAGAACTATTAGAGAGAGGACACTAATCAGAATCCCAAAAGTTGACTCACCCCCCTGCAATCATCTATATATGGATCCCTCATCCCAGAGATCCAGAGGTTGGAATTTTGTATCTTGTAAGGAAGTGTTGTTGGTTTCTTGTTGGAACATCATAGTGTTGGGTGATCTAAGCTTTTCATGAGGTGAAAGAAGGGCTTTCATGCTGGAGGATGATGCTGGGTCAGAACAATTGGTTGTAATCCTCTCTGCTATTCTTGATTATTAATAAAGCTATCCAAGTTTTCCTCCACATTCTTGTATGTTTGATGACATATGCATTTGTGTGGTCAATATATATCTGGTCCTATATTGTTCATGATTGTAGATCTCTGTTCTTTGATAGTATTATGCTGCTTTGATTCCATAGGTGCTCTTTGAAGCTAGGTAGATGAAGCAGAAGTGGCAAAGATCTGTCAGAAAGGAGATGAATCAAGCAAGGAACCAAGCGCAAGACTGAGGTTTGTGTCCTTCATTCCACTCTTATCTACTTCACAAAAAGGAAAACGAAAGTGGTTTTAGTTTGTTTGTTTCTAAGATAGCTACCAGTCTTACTGGGACTAGCAGATCCGAGTGGACACTAGATTTCCCGATAACAAAATGGTGACTCTACTGGGAAGTGAATAGATTGTTTGTTTGTCTATATTTGTTTGTTTTATAAACTTACAGACGGAGCCTGAAGTCAAGCCAGCTAGCCTTCGAACTACATTTGCTATGCAAGTGCAAAGTAGATCAATGCTTCTTCAGTCTATCTCCGGGTTTTGTTTATAAACTGAACAATCGATTTACAAACTTTCTAGTTGCCCTAGTGGTGGCTCTAGTAACGTCATTAGATCAGCCCCTGTGATTTCTATTTACTGTACATCATTTGCTCGGCCTAAATCCCTGAACTGAGTTGCAAACTGTGACCAAGAGCCAAGTAAAGTCTTGTCCTAGTAACATCCCACCTAGTACACTACTGGGGGTGGGATGCATCGCACTTCTCGTGTGCAGTAGGTGGGATGCATCCCTGTTTCCCTATGTTACAGGTGCGATGATCAGAAAAGGCTAATTTTGCCTCCAGGTCTTGGTTTTTCTTCACTCTTTTCAACTCTATTATGGAGTTTTGCTGTCTGTGATCAGTATACCACTGTGGGAACCCCCTTTCTTTCCATCATTCCGCCTCCATTGTGCAAAGAACTGTGAATGTTTTTGTATATTTTCTGCCATTTTCAGTTCTGTTTTACAAAGTAGTAGCATAGTCGAACTGTCGTCTTTTGATTTGAAAGTGTCGCAAGTGTCGTTTTCAGTCAAAGAAAAGAATTCCATTGTTCTTGATGGTCGATTATATAGTTACTCTTGTATTTGATTTGAATTAGTAGTTTTTCAGGTGTCGAAAGCAGTTTTCAATTCAAAATAGTAAAGTGTCGTCATTATCTTCCTTTCGTTTTTTGAAGAGAAATTTGTTAGTACTGTCACTTTGAAAAATAATTCAGATTTGTACTTAACATTCTTCTTGTCATTCACACATTAAGAAAGCTGAAAAAAAATACATGCATGTGCATTTACATTTAGACTGCTTGTTGGTTTGATTTAGGACAGTGCATCTAGTGTGTGCTCTCTGCTCTATGTTGAAAGAATATCATCTCTCTTTCTTTAGTAGCTAGGATTTTCATTGCAAAAAGAAGATTAAACGATTGTTTATCATCTTAGATTGCATTTTAGGAATTGTATATCTACATCATGCAGTGAACCTGAAAGGCAAATTTCTTAAACAAGATCAACTGTAAAATAAATTTAATGAATCTAAAAAAGCTTTGGAACCTAACGCACAACATTTAGAAGTCTAGGCTAGAGATGTATTCCGGCATCGTAAAGCTTGGTAACTGTTGTTTTCATTGCTGGTTGGGTGATTCCTCCACCTTGAGACGACAAGTGCCAGTACGGACTTGTGCTCCCATGTACGGTCGAGTATATATTGGGAGACCACAATAGGCTATATCCTTTATCCATAGGAAGCTGTGTCTGCCGCCCTATCGATCGCAATGAACTGAACACAGAATTCGGGAAGATTGACTACCGTACCATAAAAAGTATTCTGCAGTTTTGCGATTGGTTTGGTAATCCCTCTGTCTAGATTTCCAGAGTAGTCTCTTTCGTTCCTTTTCAGACTCCTTAAAGGAAAGGTCCATCTGAGCAGTTTTCACTTCAAGCTCATTAAAAATCGAAGGTGACTAGAGTCATCTTTTGTTTTTTCTCAACTCTTAAAAATTGAAAAAACAAGCTGTGTCAAAGCGTCTAAAATTCATTTAATTCAGAAACATATTTCCCCTTGATTTTTAGTTGATCGAGTAATCCGCAATCATGGAAGAAAGTCAATTGAAACCCCGTCGTTCATGGAGGCTTACGAGTCAACCATCTTTGTCTCCAGAATCAAAACTGTTACAGACGAAGCGAACTCGTTTAACCGGTTCAAAATCCCCTGGTAAAGTTGGAACAAGTGTTCTGACACCATCGGAGACTCCGGTTACTCCAAACATTTCTGGTATCCCTGCCTTTACAGAAGAAGTTCCGCAGCCACCAAAGGACAGTAGAGCTGATCCTAGTGTGAAGGTAAACACTTGTATTACCGAACCAACTCCATCTACAGCTAATTCGGAAGGTGTTATTCCCCAAACATCTGTCACTGCAGAATCTATACCTTCTTCGACACCGGAAATATTTTACGGACCTGACGGTCTACCTCTTCCACCTAGTTTGATTGCTATAGAAGAGATTGTGGAGGATACTCCATCTAGTACTCCATCGCAATTTGGAGTTGGGATCACCCTATATCCTTCTTCATCAGAAATTAGTCTACTGTTATCGGAAGGTCTTGTAGAATCGCTAGGAAATCTTTTGGATAGACTTGAAATGTCTGAACAACTGTCGACATCTAGGACTATGTCATCTGACACAACGACGGCAGAACTTCCTGCTGTCACTCCAATAATGTTCGCCGGCATACCATCTATCCCAACTAGCTCTCAATCACTAGATGGGGCCCACTCAGGGGCTATTTCGACAGTATGGTCCGTTCCCATTTGTTCATCCGGAATAATATCCGGGAGCTCTTATGTTGAGTCTCAGCAAATTGATCCTTCATGGTGTCAATTTGGGCAGTGTGGTCGTCAAGGGAAAATCATTCCTTTGAGTACTGGATTATCGCCGTATGGGGGGCAATATACCCTTCATTGTCTCTTCCGGGAGAACAACCATATGAGAGATCACAACAAAATTTAGGTTATGCTAGAATTACATCTAGCGTTGGGTGCCAATACTGCCTCAACAACCAACAGTTGTATACTCGATGCAACAATGTTTACCTATGTCAAATATACCAACTACGCCGGCTATTGTGACAGTGTCGCAAGTACAAGAGTTTCCTGTTGTATGCCAACCTCGGGTTTCTCAGGTCGTAATGCAATAGCCTCTTACCCCTGTGACTCAACCACAATCGCTAACTAGTAGAATGACATAGGCCCAAACGGGTACAATTACCCCTCATCTTGGTCAAACAGCCAGTATTGGACAACAACACATGGCTTCACAACCATGGCTGGTGCAATATCAACAACTGCAATTCCAACAAGCTTACCAAGGATCTGAGTAGCAAATCTTTGCAAATAATGGGCAGCCGTATATTCAAAACGGTCAAAATCAACCATTCTATAATGGTTATGCCCATCAACCTTACCAAAGTTACCAGCATCAAATTCATTATGCTGGTATGCAAAGACCAACTACTCAGGCAATTCCGTCTTATCCTGGGTATGCTTCGCCAAACCTGAATCAACAATTACCCTTCGTGGCAACTTTAGAGTTACCGGATCTAAATTGGCTAACGAACGATCCAATTGCTTACGCCTCTTCGTGGCCAGCGATTCCGCATAAACTTTCGTCAGATATTCCTAAATTTAATGGAAATCCGGGTGAAGACCCATCGAATCATGTGATGACCTTTCACCTGTGGTGTTCATCAAACACCCTAAATGATGATTCGATTAGGCTTCACATTTTTCATAGAACGTTAACTGGTCCGGCAACAAAATGGTATATCGAATTACCTAGAGCTTTGTTTGATAACTTCAGTACCCTAGCCACAACCTTTTTAACCCATTTTCAGTTACCCATAAGTTACGAAACGGGAACAGAACTTCTTACCAATTTCAAGCAAACGACGGCCACTCACATATCCAATCATATTCATGACTGGCGAGGTCATCGTAGAATGGTAAAAACATACATTTCTGATCAGCTTTTAGCTAAATGGTTTATTAAGTCATTATTACCTTCCATTATTGAAGATGTGGCAAAGGGAGGAGTCATCATTGAAGAGCAAGTTATTGCTCGTGTGCAATATTTAGACTTGATTTATACTCAGTCTGGCACGCTCTACTATAAAATCCCTAACGCTCACAGACCGGAATTTTCTGTTCCTCCTCCTCCTAAATCGAACAATGACTCTCATGCTGGTAATGGCGTGATTGGTACGACAGAAACGAAATCAACAAAGGCTACATCTAAAAAGGCCCGTAAGATTTCTAGTCAAAATGCAAAAGAGGAACTTCTCGCCTTGGAAGTAAATGTCGTCTCAACTGACAAGGGTAAAGAAACCAAGCAACCAGGAGGCAAGAAGAAAAACAAAAGGAAGAAGAAGAAACAGGAGGAATCATCACCTGAAAAATCTTCTGCAAACCCTTCTGGAGACAAGAAACCAAATCATCCATGTCATATATGTGATGAGGATCATTGGATAAGAGATTGTCCATATAAAGCTGAGATTAAAAAATTCTTCAAGAATTCAAAAACCTCAGCAGTATTAACTGAACCGTTTCCAAATCCAGGAACAAATCTGGTTGCCAGTGATAATGCTTCGCCGTCCTAAGTGCTAATGTTGTCGGTCTCAAAGCAGCCAAATGATGCTTTGATATCGACAAGGAATAAAGATTACGGGAATCCACAACTGTCAGACAAGAAGGCCAATGATCAACCCAGTAGTTCGACAACAACTTCAACCGAAGTTGTGCCACCCATCATTCCTGAAGTAATGATAAAGCTGCCAAAGGGAGTAGTACACAAATCGACATTTAATCCTCGTGCCAGAGCAGCACAACATTATAATATAGTGGAGGATCTGGCCCAATCGCCATCCGCTATGTCGACACTTGAGGTACTGCAAAATTGCCCCTCACAAAAGCAGGCTTTATTATCGGCGATAGGTGGGATTGACCCAACGGATTCCAATCTTGTGTCCTTTAATCACAAAGGATATGACCCTCAGTTACCGGCTCAACTAGCTTTCCTTATTCAACTGAAAGCCCTCAACAAAACTGTTCATCGAACAATTATTGATGAGGGGTCATCTACATGTATTATGTCGATGAGTTGCTGGAAAACATTAGGATCTCCACCCTTGTCACGATCTTCG
The DNA here is from genome assembly GCA_031772625.1 of Pinus tabuliformis. Classification (NCBI taxonomy): domain Eukaryota; kingdom Viridiplantae; phylum Streptophyta; class Pinopsida; order Pinales; family Pinaceae; genus Pinus; species Pinus tabuliformis. The sequence continues at coordinate 153,611,080 of CM062818.1, read as the reverse complement.
ACAACATTAAAAGCATTTGATGGATGAGCATACACCCCATATGGGATTTTAAGTAACTTGCAAGTCGAACTGGGGGGAAAAACAGTAGAAATAGATGTTGAAGTAATTGATGAAAACCTCGATTACAACATCCTACTAGGAAGGCCCTAGATATATGTTATGGCAGCCGTTGTGTCGACATACTTCAGGAAGATTGCATTTCCCTTTCAAGGAGGAATTACAATCATCGACCAACAAACATTTCTCCCCAACAATTCACAAGTTACGGGAAGCATTCCGATGATCCATGGAAGCCCTCATTCGCTTCAAAATATCGGAGTAAGCCTACTAAAAGACCCTACATTGATGGGTACTTTTGCCCTACCGCCTCCAAACAATCTGGCAAAAGTGGCCATGGTGGGGACCTGCAATATGGTATCGTCTAAATTCAGAGGATTCCTGAACATTTTGACAGCATGGATCATCGCCATTTTAGAAATATTGTAGCAATCAATTTTCTTGGCCTGGGGGGCAAACCCAAATCAATGCTCACCAAGTGTTTGGATAGATAGGTCTAAGGAATATGGCACCTCTTCAGATCCTTGGTCGCGAGTACATTCTACAGACAAAGGAATCATTTAGTCAAAGATGATAGGAGAGGCACCATGGGAAGATTACCACCATTGTTCCCATCTTCCGGATTACCACGAAGATTATTCTAGCAACCTTAATCATCCTTCAGTTTTTGATTTTCTATCAAATATTGTAAATATGGTGGATTCCGAGGACAATTCTTATCTCGTGTCGACCTCATTAAAAAATGAAACAAGGAGTAATGAGGATAGTTCTTTTACTATGTCAACCTCATTAAAAAATGAAACAACTCCCTTTCCAACTCGAGTCTTTCAAAGATCTCAGAGGTAAACCTTCATTCCAATCACTGCATTGAATGCAATGAAGCTTGGGGGGCATGCACCTCGATTTGCGTCATTATGCTGGGGGCACGCAAACTTATCACGAGCAGTGTTACCGTAGGGTTCAAGCTCATCAAAAAATAAACCCACCATGAGCAGTGTTACTGCAGGGTTCAAGCTTGTTAAAAAAATAAACCCACCATGAGCAGTGTTACCGCAGGGTTCAAGCTCGTTAAAAAATAAACCTTCTACGAGCAGTTTTAACGCGGAATTCAAGCTCGTTAAAAAATAAAAATAAGCAATGAGAAAACATTCTCCCAGAGTTTAAGCTCATTAAAAAATGAACCAATTCCTGGTAAATAACCATTGTGAATGCATTATCATCAACTTTTGAGCCTTGGTCGTGTTCTCATCATCACCTCCACTCTGTTTAGCTGATCATTCACCTCCATTTGATTTTTTACCCCTTTTGAGGAACAACTACGAAGAGTGATCCTATTAGCCATACTTGTGACACTGCCATGACTAGAAAATTCCAAACCTTACCTGGAATCAGCTACTACCCGAAATTATCACTCGTTCCTCAAAAAATGAGTCTCCTTTAAGCTCTTTTCAACTGACTCGTAAAATATGAAAAGATTGTCGAGCAATTGGCCTCTCCAGCTCGTTAAAGCGACCGGAAGTGCTATCCCTCCTCTAGATTTTAATCTTTTTGGACCTGAGGGATTATTACACAAAAAGATCGAGCGCTTGTCTTGTTCGGCTCGTTAAAATTACCGAAAATTCATCCCTTTTGTATTATTTTATACTTTTTCAGACTTAAGGGATTATATGATGAAAAAGGATCATTGGAGTTTCCTTTACGTCCCTTTTCAGACTCTCTAAAATTGAAAAGGACCGAGTTATCTTTGTCGTTAAAATCGTTAAAATCGAATAGCGACAAACTTGTCCATACAGACAAGAACGAGTTTCACTGTCGCTAGGCTCGTTAAAACATAGCGATGGGTTTGACCGAAGGGAAAATTATAGAAGAAGCATATGTTATCCTCCTCAAGCTTGACAAAAATAAAGAGGTACTGGTCAGCAATGACTGGGGAAAAATTGGGAAGAAAACTTGAAGAAACTTTATTGGTAGCAAGTCGCTCTTGAGCATGACGCTTTCACTCCGCATCCGAGTCGGGTTGGGTTGTTTCATTCACTGGTCATATCACCATTGGTCCATCACACCATCCACATTTGGGGTTAACGCTACCAATCCATCATGTTAGTGTCGCTAGTATGTTCAAGAGAAGTCGCTCAGAGAATTCACCTGTGTCTCATCCACTACAATACATTCATGCTCCATTCTTTCATGACCGCCACCCTGAACCTTATATCATCAGATCATTTTCACCTCCATTAAAATCATTTGCTCCATTTCGTGTCGTAGATGTGGGATTCGTTAAGGCCCTCCTATGATGGATCGCTTCTTGTCAACATCAGCCCATTATCCAGGAAGTCGATCTAGGAACAACCCTTTCAGTACTTTGAAGCTTGCATGCCTCAATGGCAAGTTTCTCACTTCTGGCGATAGGTTTACATCAATGGCCTTCGACCGAAAGATTTTGCGTGGTGTTCGACACCAAGTCCCTTTTTCACACCACGTGAATTGTACTATCGTACCTTGAGGGTCATCATCATTATCGGTGATTCCTCTCGCACCTGTTAACAGCTTACATCACTGGCTGGTAATCAGGCAATGTCTTTCCATGTTCGACTCCAAAACATCTCTCACATGGATCGACTTGTACTTTGAGTGAAGATCGAACGAGATTGAAGACCCCAGATCTAGTTTCATCCATCCAGGCTACGATATATATTGAGGACAATAAAGACATCAAATGTACATCATTGCTGCACAGATAATCATCCAATCTAAGGGATGATGGCTCTACCAGAATCATCAGTCTGCACACAGACTATTGTCTGTCTTATGTACATGAAAATGAATTTATAAAGCTGAGCATGGGAATGCCCGCCTCAACTAGATCATGAAAATATTATGAAGATAATGTATTGTATTGTATCTTATTACAGGTCGCCTTCCAGCTCGAAAAAACTTCAGATCCTCATGATAAAGCATTTCACCCGACATCAAAAGATTAACGACCTCATGCTTTAGGGGGCAACTGTTATAGACATTTTTGGGCACTGCAACCCCAATCATATATGTCCATAAACCAAGGGCTCCTAAGTCCATAAAAGTGTTGTTTCACACCCTAAAGGAACAAAGTCAGCTGATTACATCATCTGCCAGAAGTTCTCCATGAAAAACTACTCAGAACGGGTCAAAACTGGACCATCTCACCTGCTCCATGGTCAAAGTGCTATGCATCCCACCTAAATGCACACAGGAGCTACGATGCATCCCACCTAAATACACACAGGAAGTGTGATGGGTGAGAGTGGACAAATGGCAGAGACAGTTTGCGAGGTGGATGATCATGGAATCTTCCTGAAACTTCTCCTGTGACACTTGCCTCTCTGAATTCGCCCAGGGATGAGTAAGAGATCATCAATCTCTAAATTGAATCAAGAACTATTAGAGAGAGGACACTAATCAGAATCCCAAAAGCTAACTCACCCCTTGCAATCATCTATATATGGATCCCTCATCCCAAAGATCCAGAGGCTGGAATTTTGTATCTTGTAAGGAAGTGTTGTTGGTTTCTTGTTGGAACATCATAGTGTTGGGTGATCTAAGCTTTTCATGAGGTGAAAGAAGGGCTTTCATGCTGGAGGATGACGCTGGGTTAGAACAATTGGTTGTAATCCTCTCTGTTATTCTTGATTATTAATAAAGCTATCCAAGTTTTCCTCCACATTCTTGTATGTTTGATGATATATGCATTTGTGTGGTCAATATATATCTGGTCCTATATTGTTTATGATTGTAGATCTCTGTTCTTCGATAGTATTATGTTGCTTTGATTCTAAAGGTGCTCTTTGAAGCTGGGTAGACGAAGGAGAAGCGGCAAAGATCTGTCAGAAAGGAGAGGAATCAAGCAAGGAACCAAGCGCAAGACTGAGGTTGGTGTCCTTCATTCCACTCTTATCTACTTCTCATAAAGGAAAATGAAAGTGGTTTTAGTTTGTTTGTTTCTAAGATAGTTGCCAGTCTTAGTGGGACTAGCAGATCCGAGTGGGCATTAGATTTCCCAATAACAAGTAGACAGAGATAGCACAGAAGTTGTTGTTGATAATGCATTAATTGATCTAGAGAGGAGACTTGATGAAAGTTCTTTCATACAGGTACCAGGAGAATCCCAAGCCCAAAGGGAAACATAGGAACACAGTGAGAAACAAGTAGAAAAAGGACCTCAAGAGCAAGAAGAGTCAGACAAAATGGACATATCAGAAGAGCTAACTCAGACAAGACAACCAGAACACACTATGAGTACTCCTCCTATTGTGTAGACTCCTCTAAATGAGGAGAAGAATCCCAAAAGAGATAGGGAGGAGACCACTCCTTCTGGTAGACCAATTGCACAGACCTATGTTAAGAGACAAAGGTTAAACTCTTTCTCATAGCAAGAATAAATAGAAGAAACAACTGGAACCATAGGCATAGAAAGAGTAGAGATCAGGCAGGATACTCCCTCTCGAGGAACACGAGAACCTTCCACAACACCTACTCAGATGCTAGAAAGAAAAAATGGTTCCCACCAATCAAACAAGGCTTGTGTCAGCCTTTGATGTAAAAGAAGATAAAATTCAGATGACTTTCCTGAAGCCTACCACTCAATAGCCCAGGTCAGTAGTTGATTACTTGAAGACAAAATTTGAAGTGCTAGCAAAGGATATACATCCTATTGACAAGATTGAATTGCATAAACAGTCTGGAGAAATGGTCTATTCTACATTGACTAGCAAGGCCATTGCAACACATCAGTTACAAAATTCGGTGAATAATATATCAGCACAATTCCAGCTAGAGAATGCCTCTTCATAGGCCAAGGATACTAGGATAAATTCCTTAGAAGTCTTAATTATAGAGTTAGGACATGATCCCAAAGATGTCAAGGTTGCAGAAAGGCTAATTAAAAAGAAAAATGACGACATAGCTCCCTTGAAAAAGCAACTTAAAATTCCACATCTGCATCACCCACAAATAGCTGAAGTATTAGAAACTCAAAAGGGACAAGAAAAGCTTATGGACTTATTCCTTAAGCTAAATGAACAACTGAAAGAAATAGAGAAGGAGCTGGACAATTTGATTCAGTCTAAACAGAGTGAGTTGGCCACCACTCCATAGACTGTGATTCCTATAGTCTCTACAACAGTTCTCTCTACATTGGCAGCTTCTTTAGCACCAACATCTCCACCTACTACAGCATTGCCAATCACAACAAAGTCCATAGGTGTAGGTACATCTACAGAGAAGATAGCAGAATTAGTGAAAGCCATGGAGGAAATGACCATCCAGGCTACAGAGCTTAAAAGACTTAAGGAAAAAGTGTCAAACTTAGAAATTGACTGCAAGCTTGCACAAATACAACAAAAGGAAGAAGCACAAAAAAATCAAAGGATGGGTGAGAGGATAAAATTCCTTGAAAAATACTTGACATTGCAATAGCCACTAGGATAAATAAAGGAGATGCTCTCGGCCAACATCATTGACTCTGTCAATGATGTTTGGCCATTAATTCAAGTAATTTTTGAGCAAACAGAACTCGTGAAAGTGGCTACTGAAGCAATTCAAAAGACAAGTGAAGACCTGGGAGACCAGCCCGAAGGAGCCAACCAACTTATCAAGTTCTTGAACAACAAGAACATGTATCAATTAGATGAACTTGGTGTAGAGGACAGAATCAAAACCATCATAGAAATCAAAAAGGTTCTGACTAAAAAGAACCTTATGCTCAACTTAGAAAAACGATGCAAAGGTATGCAAGATGAAATTAACAGATTCATGGAAAAGTTTGGAATTTTGAGGGAAAAAGGCCTTCCTAGTCCTATGGTCATCCATGACAATATTATGACCCAATAGGACTACATTGATAGATTAAACAAGTTAACCAAAGACCAATCTAGCACTTTAGGAGTTAAAGCATTGCCCACGGGAAAGGTATTGTATGACAATTTGGAAAATTTGTTCTTCCTGGAGCATGAGATAAAGCACCTGTTTGTCAATATGCCAAATTTTGCCAAATACACTGAAGCAGATGAGATATACAGAAATATGCTTAAGGTAAAATTACCTAAAGATAAATGGTGGGTAAAATTGACAGATTTACTATAAAGTTACTACAGTAAATCTACATGGCAACCGAATGAAAAAGGTGAAACAAGGTCAAAGAGTAGCAGGTAAAGAGTATTAGTAGGTTGAAGACATAAAGTGATTCTAGCACATAGATATCATTCAAACTAAAGATCTAAATTCGAACTGCAAACAACCAACACAATCACAATAAAAGGGACAACAAGAAGCAGTTTTTCATCTGTCTCTATCTTCATTCATGAAGATATTTTTAATTTCCTAGAATAATTCTCAAACTGTTGTGAGATATTTTGTAACATTTTTTGTATAAATACTTCACATTTCGAAGTAGTTAGGGTGGATTCGCAGACATTTCTATAGACATTTTCTTATCAAGTTAAGGAGCTATTGTAATCAAGATTGGACTGGCTTGTTGGATCAAGGAATAAAATTAAAGACATTTCACAGGATTCTTGTGTAAAGCGGAAATCAAATAAGTATTATCTCTCATGTCTATTATTGTTTTCTCTTCATGTTTATGAATAGGCATATGTGTCTCTATGAAATCTGAATGGTAAACTAGGAAGGATATTTCAGAATTAGCTTTAATGCTCTCTATCTTGACTGTTTACATTCTCAATGTTTTCTGCTAAACTATCTTGGTCTGGGAATTTTTAATTGCTCCCTTACTTCCGTAGTTTCTCCCTTAGGTCCATAGTAAAGGATTATTAGTTTCCCTTTTCTACTAATCTCCTCCTACTCTTCATCTTGATCCTGGTCTAAGGATTCTTAATTTCCCTTTCACCCTAGTTAGGACTATCTCACCCATTTGAACTTGTAGATTTTCCTTTTGCTTCGCTAGCCTGCCCTGTGAACTCTTCCTTTAGTGATTGATCTGATCCAGTTAATCCATCCTTTGATTGACTCCATAGCCCAATGGCTTGAAAGCCTTGTTCTATCCATCTGTTCCCAGAATTCCACCATCCAATCAAAATAAAAACCTTATGAGCACTAAGAACTAGCCTAAAATGCTACCAAAACAAAGTTAAATTATAAAGAGAGAGCCCTCTCTAGACTTAGGTTGGCTAGAACCAAATTATAAAAGATTAGGTTTGTGGTTACCTCGGATTATTCCTTCTTTTTATAACTTCTAGGGAACACTTCTGAGTGATAACAAAATGGTTTTCTAGAATGGATATTTAGTTTCCATGGAGAAAGGGATGAGAGGATAGAGGGTTGAATGATCCATATCCTATCCAAAATCAAGCTCATAGGATGAGATAAGAGTTGCGCATCCTTCTAGAATGCTCTAGAATCAAGGAATATTCCCAAAATCCTATGTCAATTTCGCTCATCCTCGCCCAGCATAGGCTAAAGTGGGCCTAAATGCTCTACAACGCAGGGTTGCCCCTAACCAAGGGTACGTTGGTGTCCCAAAGAGGCATTTTAGTAGGGTTTCAAACCGGGAAACTTTCATGGATGAAAACATTCAACATGATGAGTTGTCTAGGGCATGTAGCAACTGAATTAGGGTTTGAGGAGCCCTATTTGTACTAATCTAATCATCAGGATTGATGTGCCCAAATAGACCTGTAACAAATTGATATTGGCTATAATAATCCTTGTTGATGCTTTTGGTTCACCCTAACTTCCTAGAATTCCTGACATTAAATAATATATTTAGTAATTTTCCCCTTCATCCTTGGATAATAATATAATTTCCTAGAAGTTGGGATCTTCTTTTGGTAACACAAGTGACCTATGTAATGTATTTTATGAAGCTCATCCATCATGAGCTTCTATGATTGAATTACATATAGTATATAGAGCTCGCCCCTATACATTAATAAATCATATTCTATTAGTTGATAATTCCTTTCCATTGGCCCATTAATCTCTTGCTTCATGCATTTTGTTGGGTTAGGGTCCCTAGGTTTATTTTTGGGGTTAGTTTAACCCAAATTTCTAAATTTTTTGTAAATAATGTAAAGTCTTCGTGAAATGTGGATGCGGAGCACACAGCTAGATAGGAGTCAAAGGGGCTTTAGCCCCTTGTTTGGGTAAGTTGTAGGTTAGTTGTGAAGACTCAACCATGGTCCATGGACCATGGTATTTTATTGAAAAAATTTATATATAGTTGAGTTATAGTGAGTCTAAGAGGTAGCTAAGGAAGGACAAGTCAAGAAGGTGATTGTTTCGGGCAAGTGCTAAGGCAGGAAGGGTCTACTTCCTATACTTAGGTGAAAGGGGAAGTCTCCTGCAGCTGAGTGCGCAGATGGCCTTGGTAAGTCTGCAACTGAGAGTGCAGACCCCTGCAGCTGAGTACACATGGTGGAGAAGTCTGTAAATTGAATGATGGAACTAAATGAAGATTGATTTTGGAGAAATACCTTGCATCTTAGTATTATTTTGAATTATATTTATGTTATGTTATGTCACTCAATAATGTGTTTTCTATGAAATAATGTGTAAATGTCATGTGAATCTATTGAATGTATAATATTTATGCATGAATTAAGTGATTATCTGGTGTCATGAAGATAAATGTTTAATCTACTATGATTTTTGAAGAATTGGGTAGATCTGTGTGAAGGTAGATCTAGGGTTATTAATTAGTGCACGAAAGTGGATAGTTTGCCTCTTTAGGGTATACAAATACTGATCTCAGACCTTCTCGAAGGTGTAGAAGCTGTTTTCCTAGAGTTACAGTAGTAAGCCATAGAAGAATACTAATATGCGCTAAGGAAGATCTGAGATACAATGGCTTAAAGACCACTTATCACACTATCTCTGGATGCAAAAACCTGGTTCTAGCATCCCCCAATACTACTTTGGTGAGACTGTAGCCTACGCAATGAAGGTTGTTTCCAAAAGGGCCAATAGTTAGGGTTTTTTTGGTTGGCGCGAATAACTTTGAACCTCGATCTAGCCCCCTTAAGCCAACAAATGGTTCAGTTGTCGAGACCAGGATCTATCTAAGATATGTGTGATAAATGGTTCCCTACAAAGAAAGAGATTAACAAGTGGATTGATCAAAATGTGCATGCATTCACGACTCAAGAGAACAAGAGCCCTAAATTATCAAAGGAACAATGGTTGTAGAGATTTTGTTACACAAACGAAACCGATGCATTCTTTTGTTTCTTCCTTGAGGAACTACATGAGTGGTTGTCTAAGTTGTCCAATAATCACGGGACGTGGAGGCTTGACGGTCCTATAGTGTGGACCCCTGAAATGGTGCGATGTCTGGAGGCATTAGAAATAAATATTGTGTGGGCTATGGATCACTAGATTGATCGCACATTGGGAAGTTTTGTGACTTATTTCATGATCGACAGAAATATCAGCTATAACGAAGCGAAATGAATGCTCTTTAAAGGACCGCGAGGTAAGTATTTGAAATCACTGAAGAATGGGATTAAAATGTTGTTATGTGAAAAGAGGTTTATGTAGTTTCCTTGACGTTTGGGGCTACACGAAGCGGGGGATTCTTTAGAAGGAACAAAGGATCAACTCATGAATATAGTCCACTCATTAAAGCCCCTTCAAGCGACGATGGAGGGATGGTGTTGACTACACCACAAAGTGCAGTTCAGTTAATTACACAGGGTATCCCGAGGATACCTCATCCATCCACTCCACCTCCACCTCCACCTCTGTCTCATACACCTACACCTTCACCACCTCCAACTCCACTTCCACCATTCAACATGGCGAATGCAATGAAGATACCAGTTTTTAAAGGAGTAGGGAGCAAAGATCCCAATCAATTTTGGTTTGTCGCAGGAGCAGTTTGGACAATACAATAGATTACATATGATAATATTAAGAAAGCACAATGGGTTACAACCTTATAGGATCGCGCCTTAACATGGTACATCAAGTATTGCACTAATTTTTGGGTCAAGAAAAAGGTATACGATTATCTATGTTTATGAATTGAAATAAAGGAAATAACAGTTAAATTTGGATGAAATCACTTGGTAACAAAATAGATAAATCTAGCACAAGAAATTGATTTTTTACTATCCTTGTTAGACGCGGATTGGTTAATAGCCGTTCACTTGACAGAGCAGCACCAGGTTGTAAAAGGGAAAGACAACGTCTGAGGCAGGAAAGACAATGAGAGACCAGGCAGACCAATACTATTTTATGACAAAATCAGATTATGTTTTGCGAAATCCTCAGGATCCCCTGATCCTGAGATTTTCTTTTTTCTAGTTTACTCTTTTAATGTTATATATAACTCCGAAAGGCAAACGAAAATTAGTTCATAATTATGTAATCTATAATTGTTCTTTTTGAGACATATAATATCTCAGTGATGTTGTAATATAGTTACTTATGTAAATGAAGAAAGACTGCATTTGATCTTCACTTATACTATGAGTATTCCTTAGCAGAGATTTCTAGCGACTCTAGGCTGGGTCAAGAGAAGTTCTATTGCTTTCTTGTGTTATAATATTTCCATTGAGTCTTTATTGGTTGTTAATGTTCAATTGACATCATTTTGCTTTTTCAGAGGATTGACGATTCCAATTCATATTGTTGTTCATTTAGATTCATACTTAGCCGTGTGATATATCTGAGTAATGCTTTGATTGGATTGGTTATATTAGTTTCAGTAGTAGATTGTTGTTCATTCTAAGTTATGTTATCGTAGATCTTAGATATCGTATTAATTTATTTCCATAATTTGCTTACAAAAAACAGTTGTTGTTTAGAAATCATTTATCGTATTAGCTTGCTTGCTATTCAATTCTTAGTTGTCGTTCAATCAGGAATTACTGTTCAATCGAGATTGCCATTCAATTAGGATTTGTTGTTCAATTCTGATTTGCTATAGATTATCATTGTTTTTCAGTTGTTACAGTTCTCTTTCTTGATCGAGTGAGTTAGTCTTAATTCTATTCAAAGGTTTCCAAGTGTGATTCTTTGCATTTCCATTTAGATTCATTTGATTTTGGAATAAGTTAGGCAGAATTACAGAGTTTGTTAAGAGTTCTTTCAGAGTTATTTCTTCCTTAGTTATTTCTTTCAAAGTAGTGTGAATTGAGTTGAAGAGATAGTTATTAGTGATTACAACGATTTACCATTATCTAACCTCTGAATTCACTGCATAGATTGTGCTAACACTATTGAGATAAAAATACTTACCTTAGGTTGACAATTAATGTATGAATTAAGATTGCCTGTAAAAAGACATCTTAGTGCACCAACATTTTGGCATCGTTGCCAGCGAGAGTGTTTCAAGTGATTTCCTTTTTATCTTGTTGTGAAAGAATTGGGTTTTAAAAACGGAAGGTAAGAGCCTACGTACCTAGGAAGTAAAGTGCTTGCTTAACAACCTGCTTGTCAGCAAAAGCATAGAGGTTAAATAGGAATTGGTTTTTATGAATGACTAGGAATAGAAAGATAGAAAAAGAGAAGAACCCCCCACCTAAATCCGCAAAACCCAAAGGATCGGTGAACCTTGGAAGAACGACATTTATAGAGGAAATAATAAGAAAAGCAGAGTCTCAAGCATCATTAGGATTCCAGGCAGTATCTAGAAAAATTTCTATTGTAATCCCTCAAGCAGCAAGCTCACCATCTGCAGCATATTCTCAGATTCAAAGCCAAGTTGGAGGATTAGAAGAGAGTCTTCAAGCTACAATAAGTTTACATTGTGATCCTTTACAAGAGGTAAAATCTTGTAACTTAAGAGAAGGAGAAGGAGAAATGAGTGGGACTGCTAAGGCAAAACCACAACTGTCTAAACAAGGGTCTCCTATGATCCTAGATCTAGGCAGTGCTACAAAGCCAGCTCCAGTTGCTGATCCTCCACTTACTCAAAAATCACCCCTGAAATCCCTAAAGGGTATTGGCACATCTTTGACCAAATGGAAAATCAGCCACCTCAAGGTCAAACCTCGACATTAGAGTATCCCATAGTTGACTAAGTGGCCAATGCCCCCATGAAGGCTATTCCTCTGCAGAGCATCCCAAATTTCCATGGGATGATCACAGAGGATCCCGATGCTTTCCTATTTGAGTTTGATGTCCTCTGTAGAGGGTATGATTACACCACTAACCCCCAAAAGCTAAAGTTGTTCCCTTCTACTATGAAAGGGGAAGCCTTAAGATGGTTCATGGGTCTGGGTGGGCGAACTATTAATTCTTGGGACGATATGAAAACCTCCTTCCTCAAAAGATACTAGGACTTTTGTAAGACTAGGGAACTGAAAGATGAAATTTTTAAGATGACTGCAAAAGATAATGAAACACTAGAAGAATATGTAGAACGGTTTAATTATAATTTGCAAAGGTCTCCACACACTACCTTACTAAAAAAAATCCTAAGAGCTATATTAATTAAAGGAACGAAAGAGGAATCAGTAGAAACTCTAAATTTAATGGGAAAAGGAGATATTTCTCAAGAAAATTATGATGAAATCATTCACTTGTGTATCAAGTGTTCACAAGGAAGCACACGTACAAGAACAGGAAGTCGAGATCCCATGAGCAAGGGAAGCAAACCACATAGTGGAGGCATAATGCGGATGGAAATCGGTAACCTCCTGGAAGATTTTAAGACGAACATCTTGGGCACTCTCATAATATAGCTAGACATCTTACAGGCTAAACAAAAACAAGCCTTAGCATAACAAAACCTGGCCATATTTTGTCCACGTTGTCGAAATTAGCACAGCCAATGAAAATGCCCATTAGACATGGTGCAGACATGCACTATCTGTACTAAAGAGCACATGATTGAACAATGTCCATCATTGCTGGGGCTGAAAGAAGTATTCAAGGAAGTAGAAGAAGAAAGAGAGCTGATATATCTAATGAACCAACATCAACAGTGGCACACAAAACCTACAGGTATGTCACAAGATGCATCCTACTTCTTTCCTTTTTCACAGTTTAATCAACAACAGAACCTTGGGGTAGCATGGCAGGGCCAATCACCCTACCCAAATTGGCAAACCTAGCCATTCCCTATGAAATCCTAGCCAAGTCAATATTTTCCAGGTAATGGCTGGCCAAATTCTCCTTCTACTCATGTTTGGTAGGGCAATCCCTATCAATCCCAGTGGCCTACCTCTACCTCTCAAAATCCAAATCGGTCTACAAATTGGCAGCAACCTCTAGGGATATCTAACGCACCTATGGGGACAGGTCCTCAGCCTCAACCTACACTCTCAGCTCCATATACATTACAGCAAAATCCCCAACCTCTTGTGCGGTCTCAATTGCAAGCTCAATCGAATCCGAATCCTAATAACAGACCGGTCCAGTTGGTGCAAATTATTGAAAGCTCAAATTATGAGATTGAGCAAAAAGAATGTAATGAGCTCAGATTGAGGTCAAGACGTATCATCACCCCTGAGGAAAACAAGGACTAGCCTTCAATCGAAATTGAAATCCCACCTGTACTTATACCACCACTTATAATTAATAGCGAACTAAAACAAGGAGAAGAGACAGATCAGCATGAAGACCCTGAAAAACTTACAGTCACTTCTCCCCCATTCCCCGAAAGGTTAATGATACCCAAATCTATTGTTTATCTAGATTTCGATCTTATAGGGGAACTAAAAAATCTTTGTATTGAAATCCCTCTCCTCCAAGCCATTCTAGACATACCCATATATGCTAAAACAATTACAGAGCTATGTGTAAAGAAGCCTGCGAGGCAAGGAAAATTTTAAGGATGGAAAATTTTCTTGAAGTTTAAAAACATTGGCGAATCTCGCTAATCCCTAATATGCAAACTATAAAATGTTTATTGGTATATTTGTAAAATTATTCAAATTTGTAATGATTTTATATATAGTCTCTATATAATGTTGGCGTTTTTTAAGGTAAAATAATTTTATATTCTAAAATTTGGGCGAATCGTCTTTTATAAAATTGGAAATTGGCGAATCTTTTTTGTGGAAAAATCATGGAAAATTAGTCCACTGGGCGAACATTAGCCCCTAAAATTTTCCATGCTGCGAGGAAAGCAAAAACCTCAACCATCATTCACGATGTAGGGACCTTATCTGATTTACTCTTGGGATGGGAAACTCCAATACAACATGAGGATCTTGGAAATCCCATAGTGACAATTCAGATATATCGCTACTCTTTTCCCAATACTCTAGTTGATCTGGGTGCATCCATTAATATTTTAACAGCAGAAACCTGTTAAGCACTTGGTATTACAGTCCTGGAACCAACCACCACTTTATTAGAAATTGTTGATCGTTCGGTGGTAAGGCCAGAAGGAACCTTATAGGATATTACAGTTTCTGTTGATTCGTGGGAATATCCAGTAGATTTTCTTGTTATAAACCCAAAGAGTCGATTGGATGGGCACCCTCTGATTCTGGGCCAACCTTGGCTTGCGACAGCTGATGCTTATATTGGCTGCCGAGAAGGTAACATGACTATTGCAAAGGGCGATGCTGTAAAAAAATATTGTGTTATATCCTCCTACCAACCTAAGTCTGCCTGTTGTAAAAATATGTAAACAACCACTTATGTCCTTGGAGGAAAGCATCCATTCACAACTCATAGTAGTAGAGTCACTGGAATTCAAAGATCAGCCTAAAGACAATGTTATTAGTAATTTTATAAATCAACCTACTAATGTGAGCAATGTAAAGTGTCAAATGTTGAAAGCAATCCTTGATAATGAAGTCATGGAGGATCCTATGAAGGATATCGAAGATCAGCATATTCAGACTACTGTTATTCATAACAACAAACTTGTTGAGATCGAACCCGACAAAATTCTAAATATTAATAATGGTTTGGAGAGCGATCAACAGCAAAAGCTCATATAGGTCTTGCAGAAATATAAAGGGGTTTTTGCATGGGATTATCTTGATATGAAAGGAATAGACCCACAAATATGTACACACCACATCTATACTGAGAAGGATGCTCGACCCATCCAGCAGCCTCAATAGAGATTGAATCCGCATCTCAAGGATGTTGTGAAATAAGAGTTACAAAAGCTGCTAGATGTAAACTTTATTTATCCTATATTAGACAGTAAATGGCTCTCTCCATTGGTGGTTGTCCCTAAGAAAAATGGGAAGTGGCATATCTGTGTAGACTACCAGGAGTTGAACAAGGAAACATAGAAAGATCACTTCCCCCTCCCATTCATTGATCAGGTCCTTGATACTTTGGTAGGGAAGTAGTTCTTTTCCTTCTTAGACGGTTTCAGTGGCTACAATCATATTCAGATCACCCTTGAAGACTAGGCCAAAACAAACTTCACATGTCCCTGGGGTACATTCGCATACAGAGTATTACGATTTGGCTTGTGTAATGCCCCAACTACATTCTAGAGGGCTATACTTAGCATCTTTGCTGATTTAATCAATGAAGGACTTGAGGTGTATATGGATGATTTTACTCCATATGGGGATGACCTCGACCAAGCATGTAAAACATTATAAAAAGTCTTAGACCAATGCATTGCCACCAGTTTATGTTTAAGTAATGTCAAGTTCCAGATGATGATGACCGAGGGCATAATCTTGGGACATTATATCTTTGCAGCAGGAATACAGGTAGACCCAGCAAAAATTTAGGTAATTATTTTACTCCCTACCCCATGCACTCAGACATAGGTACATAGCTTCCTAGGATATGCAGGCTATTATCATAGGTTTATTAAAAAAAATTCACAAATTGTTGTGCCTCTATATGGTTTGACTAGAAATGTTGATTTCAGTTGGTCTGAAAAATGTGACACGGCTTTTACATGTTTAAAGAAACTAGTCTCAATAACACTAGTATTACGTGGACCAAACTGGGAGCTGCCTTTTCACATATCCATATATGCATCAGATGTAGCTATAGGCACTGTCCTTGGCAGGGAGGAAGACAAGAAACCTTATGCATATTATATTAGCAAAAATATCACTTCTGTAGAACTTAATTATGCAGTGACAGAAAAAGAATTCTTAGTTGTTATATATGCAATAAACAAATTTAGACACTATATAACTAGCTACCAAGTCTTTTTGTAAATTGATCACTCTACCATTCGGTATCTAGCTAATAAACCTATCACAAATGGTCGAGTAACACAATAGATATTTATTTTGCAGGAGTTCGATATCATTATCAAGGATATTTTGGGGAAGGAAAACCCAGTTGCTGACTTTCTATCACAAATCCCGAAGGTGAGTGATCCACTGGTAGTAGACGACCAGTTTCCAGATGAACATCTATTTTCTGTGGTAGTCAAGATGCCATGGTACGCAGATGTGGCAAATTATCTGGCAGTCAGGAAGCTACCTAGGCATTTGACAGCAAGAGAAAGGAATTTGATCGTTTATCGCAGTGCCCGATTCTCTTGCATATGCGGATATCTTTTTCACATAGGGGCCAACATCTGTATACGTAGATGCATCTGCGACGATGAGATTTATGACATCTTGAAGGCTTTCTATGATGAACCCTATGGGGGACATTTGCAAATCGAAGGACATGGAATAAGGTATTATAGATGGGCTATTATTGGCCTGCTATTTTTAAGGATGTTAAGAAATATGCCCAGGCTTGCGATATCTGTCAAAGGATGGGAGAGCCTGGCCAATCTGATGAAATGCCTCTGCAACCCCAACTAGTCATAGAACCCTTCAAGAGGTGGGCATTAGACTTCGTTGGCCCATTCCATCCACCATCGAATCAGAAGGCCTACATACTGGTTGCCACAGATTATGTGACGAAATGGGTGAAAACAGTAGATTTACCAAGAGCCATAGATTAAGTTGTGATTAACTTCCTTTTTGGACTGTTTGTGAGGTATGGGTTACCACTAGAAGTGATAATAGATGGGGGAGGGTAATTCATAGGACATAAGATTACTACCACTATCAGGAATCATCATATTACACACAGGATCACTTCCCCATATCACCCACAGGCGAATGGGCAGGTTGAAAGCACCAATAAGATCATTGAAGTGACTCTGACCAAGACAGTCTCAACACACCAGCAAGACTAGGCTGCTAGACTACTAGTGGCCTTGTGGGCCTATTGCATGACTTGGAGGAATACTACTGGATACTCTCCATACCAACTCGTGTTCAGCAAAGAACCTATTTTTCTGATCGAATTCGAAATAAAGACTCTAAGGATGGCCCAGGAAGTGGGGTTGGATCTAATAGAAGCCCAGACCAAGTGACTCCAGCAAATTAATGAACTAGACGAGGATCGACTACTTGCTTTGTAGCAGACTACAATTATTCAGAAACAAAGGGAAAAATGGCATGATAGCCTTATCAAGAAGAAAACATTTTAGAAAGGGGATTTGTGTTTCAGGAATATTTAGTGTTTTCTACAAATGCCTAACCCTCTAGATCTAGTAGCTGATCTAGAAACAACAGTCAAAGTAATCTTAATTTTTCCTATAAGCAACAGATAAGATAAGGGACAAAGAACCTACTTGTAACTTCTACTTGTTCCTTATCTCCCTTGACCAATTTCGCTACTCCTTCCCCATACTTAAATCGCTTGAGAAGTACCTGCACAACTTACAGAAACAAAAACCCGTCAAAGAATAATGATCTATTGTTCATAAATAGCATGGAATCAAAAGCACGATATACACATGAATGCATTTAACACTAACACAATCATAAGGGAAAGATCTTGAAAACTTTATTGATAAGAGGAAACACTACAACCAATGTGATTTCGATCCAGTGTCATCCTTCCAATTCAATCCTTCTTAACCTCATGAAAATAAAGACATTCCAACAATATCACAATACTTGCACTCAATCCTAATCTCATTCCAGCAGCATCTCCTTGCAACTCAATCTTTTTCAGCCTCTAGATCTCTTAGATGAGTGATCTATTTATAGATGAGTGAAGGAGGTTGTGTCATCAATGATGATGATGAATGCCTTCTTATTTTTAGAAATTAGTTCCATGAAAGAGGGTATATTAGGTTTATGTTTCCTAATTCGCTTTGTCATCCAAGGGCGAACTCAGAGGGGCAGGTGGCACTTGAGAAACTTCTAGAGGCTTCCAATGGATAAGGAATCTTCAAACCCTCACAGAAATTGCCCAAGTTCACTCATCGCAGGCTAAAGAGGGACTAAGTGTGATGCATAGCATTCAGTCAGTGTAGCTCCTGCAATGCATTGCAACCTAATACAAGGCTTCGTGCGCTGATCTCCTTAGGGGCACTTTTTGGATGTTTTCTATGATGGAACTTCTTTGGGAGTAAGGCATTATAATGACTAACTTCTTTAGGGCATGTAACAACTATATTAGGGGTTGATGAGACCTAATAACATTGACCTGTAAGTTGGGGTTGATATGCCCAAATGGATCTATAACAGTTCCCCCCTAAAGCATGAGGTCGTAAATATCTATGTTGGGTGAAATTCTTTATCATGAGGATAGGAAGTTTCGAAACGGAAGGTGACCTGCATCAATTACAATACAACACATCATGATAATTTGATTTTTTCTCATGAACTAGCTGAGGGAGGCATTCCCATGCTCAGCTTATAAACTTTCATTACATGTACATAAATCAAAGAGTCATCTACAGATATAGATTCATGATCCATGATTAGGATGACCATCTATTTAAGGCCTTTGTACATTTGATTTGGTACTCCTGAATATATCGTAGCCTGGATGGATGAAACTAGATCCAAGGTCTTCAATAACGTTCAATCTTCACTCAATGTACAAGTATAACTATGTGAATAGATGTTCTGAGGTTGAACATGGATAGACATCATCTGATTACCAGCCAATGATGTAAGATGTTAATAGACGCATGAGGGATAACTGATAATAATGATGACCCTCAAGGTACTACAGTACATTTCGCATGGTGTGAATAGATGATTTGATGTCAAACACCATACAAAGTCTTTCAATCGAAGGTCATTGATGTTAACCTATCGCCGAAAGAGAGAAACCTTCCATTAATGTATGCAAGCTCCAAGGCACTGAAGGGGTGTCTCTAAGTCAACTTCCTGGATGATGAGCTGATGTCGACAAGAAGTAACTTTGTCGCAGGAGGGCCTTGATGTATCCCACATCTATGACATGAAATGAGGTAAATGATTTTTTGGAGATGAGAATTGAGTGACGACATAAGGTAATGGCGGTCATGAAAATGAAGGTTTACAGTATTGCAATGGATGAAGTTTTAACTAGATGACTTCTCTTGAACATATCGACGACACTGAGATGAATTGGTAGTGTTGACACAAAACAAAAGTGATGGATGGTGTGATAGACCAAAGGTGTGATAACCATCAAACTAAATGACCCAACCCAACTAGTCACAAAGATGAAGTGGAAGTGTCATGTTCAAGAGTGACTCGCTACCATAAAATTTTATCGACTTTTCCCATTTTCCCCAGTCATTGCTGACTAGTACCTCTTTATGTTTATCAAGCTTGAGGAGGATAACATATGCTTGTTCTGTAATTCACCCTTTGGTCAAAACCATCACTATTTGATGTTTTAACGAGTCTAACGATGATGAAACTCGGCCTTGTCTAGATGGACAAGTTTGTCGCTATTTGATATTTTAACGAGTTTAATGACAAAGATAACTCAGTCATTTTCATGTTTAGAGAGCTTGAGAAGGGATGAAAAGAAAACTCTATAAGTTATTTTTCATAAAATAATCCCTCAAGTCCGAAAAAGTGTAAAATAGTACAAGAGAGATGTCATTTCCAATCTTTTAACGAGCTGGAATAGACAAGCACTCGGCAATCTTTTCATGTTTAAAGAGTCTGAAAAGAGCTTAAAGAAGACTCCATTTTGAGGAACGAGTGGTGTCTAGGGTAGCAATTGGTTCTGGTGATGTTGGAACTTCTCAAAATATGTTGATTTATGTGAAGAGGCTGGCTAATAAGACCACTCATTGAACCTATTCCTCAAAAAGGGTAAAACAGCCAAGTGAAAGTGTGTGATCGGCCAAAGGGATGGTGGCCATGGGATGAAAACAACAAAGGCTCATCTGACAAAAAAGGCTGATAGAACGGCAATCACGAGGGTCAAAAATGGAAATGGGTTCATTTTTACACAAGCTTGAACCATAGGGAACTATGCTTGGGTTCATTTTCATGTTTACACAAGCTCGAAACAAAAAAACTATGCTTGGATCCAGTTTCATTTTTATACAAGTTTAAAACAAAGAACTATGCTTGAATTCAGTTTCATTTTTATACAAGATTAAAACAAAGAAACTAGGCTTGAAACTGGTTTCATTTTTACACAAGCTTGAAACAAGGAAAAACTATGCTTGAAATTGGTTTACATGCCCCCAGCATGATGAAAGGGAGAGTCTCCTATAACTAGATGGAAGTCGCTGTGGTGAAGCAGGACAGTTATCCAAAACTTTTTGGCTTCATCCAGATAGACAAAGGAGAATGGCTTGATTCCCTTCACATAACCTACAGGGGAACTTAAATTTACCACTAGGTGCATGCCCCCAAGTTTCATTACATTCACCTTAGTAGACTGTTGATGGCTATCAAGTGGATGGAATGAAGGTTCTTTCACAAGATCAAGTGAAAGACTCGATTGGGATTTTACGAGATCTACTCAAAGACTCGACTTACAACTTTGCTCCAGGGGACCTTGTTTCATTTTTTAATGAGCTTGAAACAAGACAAGGAACTCTGCTCATATTCCTTGTTTAATTTTTTAACGAGGTTGTCACAAGACCAGGAACTATCCTCATATTCCTTGTTTCATTTTTGAATGAGCTTGACACAAGACAAGGAACTATCCTCATGGGCCTATTTCATTTTTTAATGAGGTTGACATAGTAAAAGAACTATCCTCATATTCCTTGTTTCATTTTTTAACGAGGTTGACACAAGACAAGGAACTCTCCTCGTATACCCTTGTTTCATTTTTTAATGAGGTTGACACAAGAAAATGAACTATCCTCGAAATCCTTGTTTCATTTTTCAATGAGGTTGACACAAGACAAGAACTATCCTCATATTCCTTATTTCATTTTTTAACTAGGTTGACACAAGACAACAAACTATCCTTGGAGACCTGTTTCATTTTTTAACGAGGTTGAAACAGTAAAAGAACTATCCTCATACCCTTTGTTTCATTTTTCAATGAAGTTCACACAAGACAAGGAACTATCCTCAAGCCGTTGATCACAACTCATAAGAGGTCATGAAGGAGAGATCTGGTTCCAATGCCCCCAGTACATGTTGTATAACATCACTGAATTGATTGTCAGTTGATGTAGATATGGAACAAGTTGCCACATAATTAACCCGTGGCGGGAAAGATACCATGGTAATGAAAGGACCATTTAGGGAAGATTGTGGACTAGGAGCTATATTTGGACCGGGAAATGAAAGCTGGTCAACGGTGACAATTTGGCCTTCATGTGGGAAACATATCACTCGAAAGAGTGTTGAAACAATAGCTCCCATGCTATAAATGTATTTGCGCCCTAGAAGTAAATTGTAATCCAAAGGGCTTGGGACTACCATCACATTCAGATAAATGATTTTTCCTCCAAAAGTGATAGGTAACTATCGAAGGATCCCTAATGGTTTACTGGTTCCTCTGTTAAAACCCAACAGATTTTGTGTAACAGGCATAAGCACTGGTGAACTAAGTGCTTTCCAAGTAGTTGAGGAAAGGATACTCACTGATGCACCTTCATCTATAATAGTGCCAGATACAATCATATTACAAACCTATATTATGATCTAGAAAGGCACATAACAAGGAAGGAGGAATCCTGCCAGTTGATTCCAATCAAAAGAAGTGACTAGACTACTTGGAGGGGGTACCGTAGAAAAGGGAGAATTAACCGCTTGTGTTAGAGAGCGGGAGGATTTTCCTCCTATCTTGATGGAACAGGTGGATTTCCCCCAAGCTCATTTGAATCTGAAGAAATAAAAAGAACTTGAGTGGTATCATGTTCACTCTCTTTGGAAAAGGTACGATTTACTGAAGGTGAAATCGGGTCAACTGTTACCTCGACTTGTTGATTTTGGTCGGGTATAGACACATATGATTCACTTTCAGAGAGAGTGGGTTTGACCAACTGTTGATTTGAGTCAGTCAATTCATCAACTAGTGAAGGACTTAGGGATCTCCTATAACCATATGGAAGTCGTTGCGGTGAAGCGGGATGGTTATCCAACACTTTTTTGGCTTCATCCAGATAGGGACAAAGGTCAAATGGGTGATTCCCTTCACATAACCTACATGGAAAATTAATTGTTCCCTTCTTTCCATGATTTTTATTGCCATTAGTTGATGGTGTGCCACCAACATGATCTCTAGAAGTTGATGACATAGGATGATGTGAACGGGAAGACCATTCTTCTAAGATCTGAGGAATATCAGGACAATTTCAAAGAATATGGTCTCCCACACAAAGTTTGCATGGATATCGAACTTTGTGAGGCTTGATGGATGAT
The DNA here is from genome assembly GCA_031772625.1 of Pinus tabuliformis. Taxonomy (NCBI): domain Eukaryota; kingdom Viridiplantae; phylum Streptophyta; class Pinopsida; order Pinales; family Pinaceae; genus Pinus; species Pinus tabuliformis. The sequence continues at coordinate 153,588,503 of CM062818.1, read as the reverse complement.
TTCTCATCTAATGTTACATTCAAAGCAATGGTTACTTGGTTGCCCCCTTGCTGAATTTGCTTCTTCTTCTTCTTCTTCTTCCCTTTCTTCTTCTTCTTAGCCAACTGGTTACTAGTACCAATACTTTCACCAGGTGAAGAGGAAGAAGGGGAGGAAGAAACAAATGAGGAAGAAGGCAAAGGGTCAACTTTAGGATCAACTGGAGGTTGATTTTGTCCAGTTGGAGGTGTACTCAATTGCGGAGAAATCACGACATTTTGAACCAAGGAGGTTGAAAACAACCGTATTGGCAAGCAATGGTAAATCCTAGTAGGGATAATGTAGCCATGTAAGGAGCACCAATATTTCTGAAAGGAGGAAAAGGACTAGGATTCCCATCAAAAGGAATTCATTGATCGGTGGACTTTGGATTTTTTTCCATATGCTTCAACCTAAGATCAACTAAGGAACAAGCGTCGAGGATGTTATTCACGGTCAATTAATTTTTACAACACTGAAACACAACTTTTATTTTTTAGTTTTAAAGAGTCAATAAAAAGCAAAAGATGACTCTAGTCACCTTCGATTTTTAATGAGCATGAAAGGAAAAGTGCTCAGATGATCCTTTTACTTTTAAAGAGTCAAAAACGAATGAAAGTGACTGCTCTGGAGACTCTACACAAGTGGGTTTACCAGACAAATTGCAAAGCTGCAATATACACCTTGGTGATAAATGAAAGAGAAATTACCAAGGACTTTACGTATGATAGTCAATCTTCCTGAATGTTGTGTTTGATGCATTGCGATTAGTAATGCGGTAGACTTAGCTTCCTAGGGATAAAGGATTTCAACCTATTGGAGTCTCCCACGATATACTCGATGGTACAGGGAGCACACGTTTGTACTAGTACTTATCGAATCAGAGAGGAGGAATCACCCAACCTCAATGAAAACGATAGCCACTAGGTTTTAAGACACTGGAACATGTCTCTAGCCTAGACCTCTAAATGTTTTTGTTAGTATCGAGCCGTAAAAAGGGTCTCTTTCACCTCTAATTACCTCACATTAACTTGTCAATCCTGGAACGATTTGTTATCTCAAAGAGTGTACTCAGTTTGAGGCTGTCATTTGTCAGAGTAATGCTAGTAGTATAGTGCTTGTCAGGCCAGGGTAACTCCAGAATGAATGAGCGCAAGAAAAAACTGATTGCTTTATTCATTAGTTAACTATCAGTTATATACATAAATATGACGGATCAGTTCATCTTCTTGATGACTGTCCAGTTCACCCATCCGTTGAGGATTAGGTGTCAACATTCCCCCCCTTAATCTGAAGGGATGTTGGTGAGTCCAAGCATCGTTCTGAATCTTTCAAGCTTTTCTCTTCCAAGCACTTTGGTGAAGATGTCTGCAATTTGCTCGTTTGTGGAACAATGACGGAGATGGATTGTTTTGGCCTCAACATGATGTCGGATCAGATGATATTTAGTATTGATGTGCTTAGTACGATCATGGAACTTTGGGTTCTTGGCCAACTTTATTGCAGAGGTGTTATCAATCATGAGTGGAGTTGATTGTATTTGTTTTACCTGCAAATCTTCAAGAATTTTCCTGAGCCACACAATTTCTTTCGTTGCTTCAGCTGCTGCCACATATTCTGCTTCTGTTGTGGAATCTGCTGGTACTGATTGTTTGCGTGATCTCCAGGAGACAGCTCCTGATACAAGACTCATAGCATATCCTGAAGTAGATACCCCAGTTTCTTTGTCTCCATCGAAGTCTGAATCAGAGTATCCAATCAAGTTGAAGTCGTCCACCTGTGTATACTTGATTCCAAGATCTTGAGTTCCCTTCAAGTACCTTAGAACTCTTTTTGCAGCAGACCAATGTCCCTCACAAGGCTTTTGCATAAACTTGGAGAGGATTCCAACAGCAAATGAAATGTCTGGTCTGGTAGTAGTGAGGTAGATGAGACTTCCTACAAGCTGTCTATACTTTGTTGCATCCTCAAATTCCTTTCCTTCAATAGATGTGAGCTTCAAGTTTTGTTCCATTGGAGTAGAAAGAGGATTACACTCTGTCATGCCAAATCTGTTTAACAAATCTCCAATGTATTTCTTTTGAGAAAGAAATATGGACTTTGGATGTTGGGTTACTTCAATGCCAAGATAGTAATGAACATAGCCCAAATCAGTCATTTCAAAAACTTTTCCTAATTCTTTCTTTATGGATGCAATATAGCTTTCATTGTTCCCTGTCATTAAAAGATCATCTACATATACCACAAGATATACAACTGTTTTGCCAACTTTCTTGACAAATAAAGTTGCATCATCAAGATCAAAATGATTGAAGTTGAGTTTCAGAAGATGCTCAGTTAGTTTTTCATACCAGGCTCGTGGTGCTTGTTTGAGGCCATACAAGGACTTCACAAGTTTGCATACTTTATGTTCATGTCCTTTCACAGCAAATCCTTCAGGCTGGGACATAAAAACATTCTCTTTTAGATCTCCATTCAAGAATGCAGTTTTTACATCCATTTGATGGACTTTCCAACCGTTCTGAGCAGCTAGTGCAAAGAGTGTCTGGATGGTGGCCCATTTTGCTGTGGGGGAAAAAGTTTCCTCATAATCGACCCCTTCCTTCTGTGCAAAACCTTTTGCCACAAGCCTAGCTTTGTGCTTGTCAAGTGAGCCATCAGCTTTATATTTGTTCTTGTAGACCCACTTGCAGCCAATTGGTTTGGTTCCAAATGGAGGATCAACCAGCTTCCAAGTGCCATTCTTTATGAGGGCATCATACTCCTTCTGCATCGCTTCTTTCCATTCATCATGAGAAGCAGCTTCTTTGAAGGAAGTTGGTTCAAAATTTGTAGACAAGTTCAATTCACAATCATAAGTAACATCCATATCAACAGGTGAATTAGAGTTATCTACATCACCTCCATCTTGTCGGTTTGTATTTCTGGTTCCTGTTTTTCCAATTTCATCAGGATGAACACTTTCAAGTGTCTTTGTCAGCCACTTTGGGGGACCTTTCTGAGATGGTCCAAGCTGCTCTGTTGATTGAGTTGGGTCTGAATCAAGATTGAGTCTCCCAATTCTATCAATTACATCACTTAAAGCATCATCCGTTGTTGGAGTGTCATGCAGGGGAGATTGTTCTTCAGAAGAAGATTCCACATGTTGATCTAGTATAGGAATCCCCCCTTCAAGATGTGGAATCTGATTATCAAACTCTTGGAATGATTTCGGTTTTGTGAATCTATCCAAGCGATCAAGTTGCCGCTCAACAACACTGTCAGATTTGGATGATTCAAGAAAAATGACATCTCTAGATAAAACAAACTTTTTATTTACTTCATCATAGAGGCGGTATGCTTTAGATGTGTTTGAATACCCCAGGAAGATACACTTACGACTTCTAGCACCAAGTTTGTTTCTATGTACCTTTGGTATTAAAGCATAACAGGTGGAACCAAAGATCCTGAGATGTTTTACCGAAGGAACATGTCCATACCACAATTCATAAGGAGTCTTGTTTCTTATAGCATTAGATGGACATCTATTCTTTATATATGCAGCACATAGAATAGCATCAGCCCAAAACATTGTCTTTACATTTTTGAAGAAAAGCATGGATCGTACCATATTCAAAATTGTTTTGTTCATTCTTTCAGCTACACCATTCTGTTGAGGATTATAAGGCACAGTTGTTTGATGTTTAATCCCATGTTGGCGAAGATAGTGTTCAAATTCATTTGATGTATATTCTTTTCCATTATCAGTGCGAATAGACCCAATATGAGATTGTGCATCATTTTCAATCCATTTATGAAAATTCTTGAATGTTTGAAAAGCATCAGATTTGTTCTTCAATAAATAAACCCAACACATTCTGGTGTAATCATCAATAAATGTCATGATATATTTATTTCCATTTGCAGAAGAAACAGGCATTGGACCACATAAATCTGAATGAATGAGTTCAAGCTTCCTATGTGCTCTTGAATGTGAATCATGAAAAGATTGTTTGCTATGCTTTCCTAGAATGCAAGCATCACATTGCTTATGTTTTCTAGGAATTGTAGGCAAACCAGCAACACCATTTTTCTTCAACAAGCGGAGACTATCATAGTTTAAATGTCCAAATCTAGCATGCCATAATAAACTTGATGGAAGTGTACCTTCTTCATGATGAGAAATATATGAGAAATGTTGTGCATGAGCAGAAGTTCCTTGCAGTTTAAGAAGTCTTTCTTCTTCTATACCCCTCATGACAAGTGAGTGGTCAGATGCCTTTCTTACCTCAAGCTTGCCATCAAACATATGAATGGAGTGACCTTGCTGGCGGATGTGGACCAGGGACAACAAGTTTCTCTTGAGCTGTGGGAGATATAGAACATGGTCCAGAAGAAAGTCTGGAAGACCAGGCAGTTTAAGCCTGATTGTGCCAAGCCCTGATGGCTTGATTTTTGACTGATCTGCAAAGTATACTGCTCCATCAACATTGTCAGTGAAATCTTCAAAAAAATCTTTCCTATGAGTCATATGACAGGTTGCTCCTGAATCAAGCAACCAGTCATTTTTCGAAGAAGCAAGTGAAGCATTAAACAAATCTTCATTTACTCCAATGTTACATTGTGCCTCAATATAGTGAGCGGATTCAGGTGCTTTACCTTTGTCTGTGTCATCAGTTTTACCTTTCTGCTGATTTCTTCTCTGCTCAATTTTGTCCCATGGTAGCTTGCATGTAGAAGCATCATGTGATCCATTTCGTTTGCAGCGAATGCAATGCAGATCTGCCTTTTCTGCTTGAGAATGTCTGCCCCCCTGCCTCTGAAGTATCTTCCTCTTCCTCTTCGTCCACCTCTTCCTCTTGTAGAATCTTGAGCAGGATGCTTTTCTTTATGAGCAAGGCAAACAGTCTCTTCAGAAGATTCAGGGATTGTTTTCTTTCCAATGGCTTTCTCTCTTTCAGCAAACTTTTTCACAAGAGACTCAAAGGTTATGTCTTTAAGATTTCCATTTGCTTGTAAAGACTCAAGATAATTAGAGTAGGTAGGATAGAGTGCTTTGAGAAAGGCAATAAGAGAGATATCCAACTCAACCTTAGTGGATTTAATATCATGCATTATAGACTTTATTTCAGATGCAAGAGCAAGGGGATCATTATTTTTCAGTTCAAGAGTGAAGAGTTTAATCATGAGCTGAACAACTTCAAGTGCAAAATGTGAATCATAGAGTTCTTTCAGCTTTTGTAAAGCTTCAAAGGCAGTGGAATAGGATGAAATATGACGACTTACTTCTTCATTTACAGATGCTGCGATCAATGCATAGGCTTTGATGTTCTTGTTTTCCCAAATGACAAGTTCTTTATCTGATGTAGGCTGCACAGGGTCTTTGTCTTCTTCTTCGACACACACTCCCTTCCACAACTCATTGTAGATGAGGGTGTGTTTTACCATCTGGGACCATTCAGAATAGTTCTCCTTGCCAGTGAGAACTATTCCTACCATAGAAATGATTGAATTCATTCTGTAAAAAAATACTTCTGCTTGAAAAAAGAAAACTTCCTTACAGCCTTATGCACTATATTTTCTACAAATCCCTCTAATGTGTGACAGAAGGCATCAGAATTTCATTGAAATATTATATCACTTTATGCTTCAATACAGCATTATAAAAAAATGTGCAATATCACTATATCACCTCCACAAATTCTTTGATATATAAAATGTTTTGAATGATGTAAAAACTGCACAACACTATTCGATCTCAACACTATACCAAAACTGCTATCATACCATCACATAAACTGCATACGGCTGCACAGGATACCATTTGAACAGAAGCTCCACATTGAAGCTACGGAGGTTTAACATCTCGTGCCAGGGAGGTTTAACATCTCGTATTCCATATCTGGAGGTGCTGCTGCCTATTTAAATGCGCCTACGATTGCTTCGATAGGAAGAGAAATCGAAAGGAGTATGTATGGTGGCAGTTACGGGTACCCGTCCGCAAACAATCAATAATATTCAAAAGCTCTTTGAGATAACCAGCGTGCCCAAGAGTAATACAGTGGAATTTAATAGAATTGAAAGAGAAATGAACGTGGGAGGACGGCGTAGGAAGACTTCAGAATTGGGGGCTTCTTATACGAGTGGGAGTCGACGAAGGAAATATCTTTTTGCAATGGAGTGAAGATGACAGACAACCAGAAAATGATATAAAGTCGTTTTGTAATGGAAAAAAGTGAGGGCACTTATTGCCTAAGCCCAACAATTATGTAAGAGGAGATGTGTTCACGCATTGCATGAAAGACGTTCAATGCTTCTACCGGCCTCCTCACCTTTCCAAGGACAGCAATCAATGTTGTATATACATATCAATGTGGCTATTCAAAATAGACAGAAAACTGACTGCGCCAAAAACTTAAATACTACCCATGAACCAGGACTTCGAAGCGCCCGAACAGGTATCTTAACTTACAAACCTTCGAACGCTCAGCAAACAACCCCTCTGCACAGAATTCTGCAAAGGGTGGCTCGAGATAATTCCTCCGTGTGGACTTCGACAGAAATGGTGACAGAATTGGCTACATCTCCGGTGTGGACACACACGGCCGCTCCTCCACTCTGCACAGGTTTTTGCATACTCAACGAACTTTAAAAAAACTGCGAGCTCTCTCCTTGTGTCCAGAAAAGAGTCCGCATACAACAGCTAACTATCATTTATATGAGATTCGTCCCAAGCTCGGCTTGAACTGTAGAGATCTCATGGAACACAAACCGTCGAACCACTTGAGAATCGATTCCAAATCTCAGATTGCAACACGTAGCTCTCAATTGATGGTCGAAGGGAGAGCAGAGGAGTTACAAGGAGAATGCAGATGCGCAGGATATAATGAGGCCGACAGTAAATGACAGAGATTTCATGAGGCAGCAGAAAACAGATGCGCAGAGATTCAATGGGGTGCAGGGAATCACGCAGAGGACAGAGCGCTGGCAGAGGCAGGAGTTACAACTATTTTAGGAACTGGGACCTGTGCTCTGATACCATGTCAGGCCAGGGTAACTCCAGAATGAACGAGCACAAGAAAAAACTGATTGCTTTATTTATTAGCTAACTATCAGTTATATACATAAATATGACGGATCAATTCATCTTCTTGATGACTGTCCACTTCACCCATCCGTTGAGGATTAGGTGTCAACAGTGCTCAACAAAATACAAGAGTAAACAGATGCTTGAAAGAAAATCTACCTACAGTAAAATACTTTAAAGCCTAAATCATGCATTCATAAAGCTAAACAATTTATCAGTCAAGGGTCTAGTAACGATAACTCATCCCTTTGGAAATTGATGTAACTAATCCAAGGAACAGATCATCAATCTGGGGACTAGACAGCAAATGCCAATGCCCACTACAATTTCAGATCGTCTACACACAAAAGCAATAGTAACGCAAATAATAGGAAATGGAACAGCAACTAAGTCTGATGAACAACACACCTTAATATACAGGAACAAGTACAATAATCGTATCCTATAAAAATCAAGTGTCAATCTTTACTCAAAGGGGAAATTGGACAGCAAATAGAAATGGAACGGCAACCAACTACCAATGGAATATAGAACAACGCTTAGAGCCAATTGTGAATATACAGTACCGAAATAAATAATACACACAACATGCAGAGATATTAAGAAAAACAGTGATCTGAGTCTGATACCACAAGTATTGATCCTAGTTAGAAATGGTAACGATTGCAATTCATAATGGAATAGCAATGTCAATTGAACAGCAATTGTATGAAGTATAAACTATAGAAGAATACAGTAATACCAACTTAAGAAGATTATAGCTCAGTTATTCTGCAATTGAACAGCAATAGCATTCTGTAAAGAACAATGATGTTACATTCATAACTTTAAAGGAACAACAATACGTTATAAGATCAGAATGCACAATACGACTTTCATGTTACAGAGAACGATATATAAAATATAACAGAGCTGTGATATCCGATAATGAAACACACCAGATTACCGATTAAAGCTGATAATACAAACCACACACGAATTGAAGATAATGATACAGGAGCAAGTGTTCCACCAGGGTTGGGCCCTTAGCCTCCAGGGATACACCACTTGAAGTTATTCCAGAATCACAGATGGAATAGCAACCAAATTTATATTAAAGCATTAAAACAAAGTTACAGTGGATCACTTCTCAACTAGAGTCGATGATCAAAGTTTCAAATATAGAGCAAAGTTACATGAAAATTAACAGTCTCCCCCCTGAGCTAGTAGTGCTGCCCCTTATAACAGCTGAAGCAGAGATATCAAGGATGCAAAAATAGTTAAAGTAGCGATCCCTCAGGATCAAAGGATCCTGAGGGATTCACTAAGCTGTTAATCCTCAGTTATCCAGTCGTTTTCTTGCGCCGAGTCGATATCTCCTTTTCCTTTCCTTGGCTGAGATGTTTTAATTTAGATTGTCTTGTTTGCATATGGTTCCCCGCCAAAGGGACAGCGGTTAGCTTGGCCCTGTCTTTTTCTTTGGAGTGGCAATCTTTAGTTTTTCCCTTTTCCTGCATAAGAAATAGCAATTATTAGCGTTTTCATGTTGCATATAAATCTTTATAGATTTGTCATGATTTCCCATTATCTACCTAGTTCATGATGCAAATATGTTACGAGTTCTAAAGAAAAGATGGCAAAATAGTCAATGAAAACATACCTTCTTCAATACTCCACACACCCCCTTGCTTACCCTTTTTCATGCCCTCATGAAAACGTTGTAGTTGACATGTAAGGAAGTGAGAGAGCAGGCTGGAGATGGGATCTCATGTGGTGGCCTACAGCCATGATGCCTAACAAGGTGTTCAAAAACATGGCCTGTCTGACCCTCAAGCATTTCATACAGGGCTTGGTATCTAGATGCAGGGTGCCAAATAATCGGACTTTGAAACCTATATCCTAACCAAGATGGCCCTGCCCTCAAGATAATTTCGCCATAGAGGTTCAGACGATCAGCGACTAACTTAAAGTTCTCATAATTAAATGGTTCCCTGAGTTGGATGTTCAGATTAGAGGTCTGATATCGAAATTTAGCAGCTACAATGGCAAGGTCCTTAATGGTAAAGAAGTATTCTATCCCTTGCCGATTGATTGCTATATGAATGGGTGTTAACGCGTCAATCATGCCCAGAGTCCTCATGAGGCTCCTATGTTTGTTCCATAATTATAATGGATCTCTAAGCTCAGCTCTTACCCATAAGTCTAATATGTTTTCTTGTCTTTGGAAGGCATTATAGGCTTTAAGCCATTTGATTTGATTAACTCCAAACGAAATAAATGCCTGCAGTTGGATATCCCTAACGAAAGGGCCAAGGTTTTTCTATGTGTCCTGATCTAGCACAAGGTTATGTAGATAGAATTCACACAGTAGTCTTTGAACCTTCACTCCATAGTGCTTACAAAAATTTATAAAATCATCAATGGTATTAATTTGTATAGGGTCTCCTTCTTTGATGGCCTTAATTTTCAATTGCAAATATCGTTCCATTAGAAACAAGGCATAATTCTTGGCAGGGGCTCTACATGCTAGGACGTCAATGTACAAAGAGCATAAGGTATCCATCTGTCTGATAACTACATCTAATCTATGAGTTACCTTTGTGACTTTTTCTTGTTCTTTTCGCCATGCTTCAAAGGCCTGGCTTTCGGATAAATTGACATTCCTTAGCTGTTGTTGTAATTCTTCATACTTTTCTCGAGAAACTGTTTGTTCCATAAGTTTTTCTACTGCTTGCTAAGCTTGCATCAAATCCTCTCGTAGGGTTACTATCCTCAGATCACTGTCCCACATAGTAGTGGCCAGTGGAATATTTACTTGAATCTTCCTATTCCGTCGCCTTGTATTTATAGTCTGTATCCCTTCAGAGCATTGTGCCTCTGTCTGAACTTCCTTGTCACAGGCCGGTATATCGTTCGTTTGCACTTCAACATGAGCAACAGTGGAATGTTGTTCCTTTTTCTTTTGAACGAAAATTTTCCCTTTAAGAAGAGTTTGAACAGTAGACTATTCTTCAACGGCGGTTTGAACAGCAGACCGTGCTTCGACAGCGGTTTGAACAGCAGACTGTTCTTCAACAGGATTTTGAATAGCAGGCTGAACAGGGATCTTTCGAACCTTTTTCTTGGGGGGTCTCACCGGAGTAGCTGTATGTCTCTCCCCTGAAGTTCTTTTTGCTCTCTTTCTCATTCTCAAGACCCTGATTTGCTGTCGAAGTCGAGCTATCACATTTAGCAACCTTTGCTGTTCTTTTCGTAATCGTTTGATTTCTTCTGTTTCCTTAGAAGGAACAGTTGTCTATTTATTCGGGCCTGGACTATTATCCTGGCCAATTCCCTGGTTTTCCTCTTGGGGTGCTCCTTCGATGTTTGGTTTAGGCTGCTCAGGAGTAGAAACCCTAGCTGGCTCTGTTACTTCCTGGGTAACCTCCTTGTCCACCCCTTCTTCTTCAGGAAATTCTTCTGGTGTAGTCTGGCTAGGAGAAAATTGTTCCCCTCCCATATCTTCATCATTTTCTTCTCCTGTCATACTTCCAGAATGATTCTCTTCATTTTCTTCCCCATTGCGCAATTCCTCAGGTACATTTTTATCGTGAGCAGAATACTCTTTCAGTTCTTCCTCAATATGGGGGCCTGGCGGGCTGAGAGGCTGGCCATATTCGCCCATATTGGCCAGAATTTTGGCCAATTCGTCCTCTTGCAATGGATTTTTCAATGGACTCTCTTCATGTTATTCTGCCTCCGCCTCCACTTGCTCAAGTTGCTCAGTCTCTTCCTCTGTCTCTCCTTCCTCATTTCCTTCCACTTCTTTCTCATTCTCTTCTCCTTCCAATTACGGGGGTTGCTTATCCCCTGAGTCGTCTATCTCCACAGGCTGGCTGGTACTCCCTTGGGGATTTTCCAATCTCCCTCTAATCCATGCCAATCTAACTGATTTTCTCCATTTTGATGGTCTATTTGGTGTACTGGCAGTATGTTTGCGTTTTGGGGCTGGCGGAGTTGGTGCCCCATCTATTATAGCAATTAGTTCTTCCCAGCTGCTCTATTGTTGAACCAAACTGTGGCTAACTATCAGCCGTATCAGTCCATGGTGACTCACTATTGATTCCACATGTTGTGAATTTTTCATGCTTCGGGCAACATCATGCAGTAATGAATTTAAAATTGTAGGTAGGCTCACAAAGCATTTCTCTTTTAATACAGCTAAGAGTTTAAGGTGTCTTGGTCTTACCACATCTTTCCTGCCTTCACAGGTGATGTAGCTCTGGATGATCCTTTCCAATTCTGCCCACGGCTCTCCTAATGCTGCTGGTATGACTCCCTATCCTC